>CM035173.1:30822675-31170571 GCA_020205615.1 Panax quinquefolius
GAAAGGGTGAGCTCAACTAGCTCAATAAAGAATATTATGACTAAGATAATATACAACAAATTATCGTTAGTCTTCACGAGGAAAAATCGATGAGAATACAATAGACAACAAGTTTGAGATCAATATTCGCAATGAAATAATAATTCATAGAAGAGTTACGTAGAGAATGCAAACTACTATCTTCTATGTATGAATTTAAAAGTTCATCGTCTATCTTTTATCCTGTAACATCAATCAATATACATACGGAATCAAATATTCATCTTTGCACTCTGAGCGAAGATATTCATCGATTAGTCATGTTCATTTAAACACACTTCATCTTTGCACTACGGGCCAAAGATATTCTTTAGAAATCATTCATCTTTGCACTCTGGGGCCAAAGATATTCTTAAGAAATCATTCATCTTTACACTACGGGCCAAAGATATTCCATAATATCATCATTTAAGACCGAGGATGATGAAAAATATTTTTAAAAAGCGAATCCGGTTGAAACAAAATGACAAGGATTAAGGATTAAGGATTCGTACTTAGTTTTATCCACGTCCAAAAATACCTCAAAAATAATCATAGTGGTGTAAAATTCAAGAATGATCAAAACATGGATACAATCGAGTTAGTATCCGAGAAAAGATGTTTTGAGATAAAAGAAGAAATTTTATTTTTCGATTGAATATAATCAGAGTATCGAATGAATAGTCTTAGTATACGTGAATAGTAACTCTCAGACACCAAAAGATAGAAATTCCAAAAAACATCTTCACGCTTCATGAATAGTACTCGTGAATAGTAAATCGTGAATAGTAACTCGTGAATAGTAACTCGTGAATAGTAACCCATGAATAGTAACCCAAATGAAAAAAGTTCCAAATTTGATAAAACTTCGGATCAACATTTCAAAGATAATGATATTGAAGAAATAATATCATTACGAAAAAAATAATATCCCTTACCTCGAAAGATTAGTACTTTAATTTGGAATAGGGTATAGTCTTTGAAGGAACTTACGCGAATCTAACAATACTCAAAGTATACTCACAAGAATACGCTCAATATATCGAGAGAGAAATAGAGAAACTTCAGGTTTACGGTGTGTTTTTCAATTCTAACCTAAGCACCTATTTATAGGAAAATGCTTTAGAACACCAAAGCGAGAAAATTGAATATAATATTAATATATTTTTCACATTTTCTTTAGCCCTATAGACAACTGATCTCAGCCCATTTGAATCACATGTGAGGCCAACTTAGTTGCAAAAAAACGTTTTTCTCAAAATAATTAACTAAAACTCCCAAAATTTAATTATTTGGAACTTGAACTTCAATAATTCATAATAAATAGCCCTTTCATCAGAAAATTTGAATCTCGCGAGTGTTTTTATAGGAAATTCAATTTCTACAACTTTACTGAAGAAAGTTTTCCAAATTCCAAATAGAAATTGACAAAGAAATCCACAAACGGGTGATTTTACAAATTTATAATCAAATTTTGATTCGATAATTGTGTCCACCAACACACAAAACATGTGTTAAACATTTAATGCCACAAAAATATTCTTCCTCCTCATATACTCATATATCCCACATTCATTGTAAAAATATCATAGTTAATATATTATTAAAATAATATATTTAAATGAATTATTTTATCGAGAAAAAGATAAAATATTAATTTTTAACAATTGTCATTTTAAAAATTTTCTCCATCTATATCCACATAAAATCAATATTTTCCTCATCATATAAATCAATAATTAATTATTCACAAATAATATTACAGAATCACAATATTGACAACGAGTGCGGTTCCAGAAAGAGGGGCTTTCAATAAGAATTTCTTCTTCTTGGCGCTTGTGATTAGATGATCAAACCTCTCCTTGTATGCGAACTTTCTAGACATTGCCAATAATGTTATCTAATAATATTATTCGAGATAATATGAATTATTGCTTCGATAATGAAAGATCTTGTGTAATGACAATTATTGAAACAATGAGAATATAAAATATCAACGCAAACAATTATTAACTCAATAAAATATTGAGCGATAATTACTGTAACCATTATTGAGTAGTGCCTTTTACGTAAGAATCAATAATTGGTGCAATACTGGTGTCTTCTTTGTTCAACAACGCGTATTAGTGTTTTTTAACCACCGGGTATTCCAACAGTATTTACGGTAACAACTACGTCGTTATTTAAAAACAACTTATATTTGTCGTTTTCTTCATCCAATCGCTTTCTGTTATGGGGCCCCTACGATTTGCACCGTCGTCTGAATATTCCCCGACAAGACTGAATATTCCACGACCAAACGAATATTCTAGATGATAATGAATATTTTATAACCACTTGCTTATTTTGAAATATTTGCGTATTTAACCCCTTAACTATCCACATTAATCAAATCACTTCTTACTATTTCAAAATAATAAATAAAGGAAATTCTTTTTATTTAAAAATTTGAGGTCTTCTGACAACCCCCTCCTTATGACTAAAGATAATATACAACAAATTATCGTTAGTCTTTGAGGAAAAATCGATAGAATCTGATAGGCAACAAGTTTCGGATCGATATTCGCGTGAAATAATAATTCATAGAAGAGTTACGTAGAGAATGCAAACTACTATCTTCTATGTATGAATTTAAAAGTTCATCGTCTATCTTTTATCCCCCTGTAACATCAATTATATACATCGGAATCAAATATTCATCTTTGCACTCTGAGGCCAAAGATATTCATCGATTAAGTCATATTCATTTAAACACTGTTCATCTTTGCACTACGGGCCAAAGATATTCTTGAAATCATTCATCTTTGCACTACTGGGCCAAAGATATTCTTAAGAAATCATTCATCTTGCACACTACTGAGCCAAAGATATTCCATAATATCATCATTTAAGGCGAGGATGATGAAAATATTTTTAAAGAAGCGAATCCGGTGAAACAAAATGTGAGGATTAAGGATTAAGGATTCGTACTTAGTTTTATCCACGTCCAAAAATACCTCAAAAATAATCATAGCGGTGTAAAATTCAAGAATGATCAAAACATGGATCTGATCGAGTTAGTATCCGAATAAATGTTTTAGACGAAAAGAAGAAATTTTATTTTTCGATTGAATAATCTGTATATCGTGAATAGTCTTAGTATCGTGAATAGTCTTAGTATATCGTGAATAATAACTTCAGAGCACCAAAAGATAAAAATTCCACAAAAACATCTTCACGCCATGAATAGTACTCGTGAATAGTAACTTTCGTGAATAGTAACTTCGTGAATAGTAACTCATGAATAGTAACCCATGAATAGTAACCCAGACATGAAAAAGTTCCAAATTTGATAAAACTTTGGATCAACATTTCAAAGATAATGATATTGAAGAAATAATATCATTACGAAAAAAATAATATCCACTTACCTCGAAGATTAGTACTTTATTTGGAATCTAGGGTATAGTCTTTGAAGGAACTACTGCGAATCTAACAATACTCAAAGTATACTCACAAGAATACGCTCAATATATCGAGAGAGAAATAGAGAGAAACTTGGTTTACGTGTGTTTTCAATTCTAACCTAAGCACCCTATTTATAGGAAAATGCTTAGAACACCAAAGCAGAAAATTGAATATAATATTAATATATTTTTTACAATTTCTTTAGCCCACCTTAGACAACTGATCTCAGCCCATTTGAATCACATGTGAGGCCAACTTAGTTGCAAAAAACGTTTTTCTCAAAATAATTAACTAAAACTCCCAAAAATTAATTATTTCGGAACTTCGGAACTTCAATAATTCATAATAAATAGCTCTTTCATCAGAAAATTCGAATTTCGCGAGTTTTTATAGGAAATTCAATTCTCTACAACTTTGCAGAAGAAAGTTTTTCCAAATTCCAAATAGAAATTGACCGAAATCCACAAACGGGTGATTTTACAAAATTTATAATCAAATTTGATTCGATAATTGTGTCCACCAACACACAAAACATGTGTTAAATATTTAATGCCACAAAAATACTCTTCCTCCTCATATACTCATATATCCCACATTCATTATAAAAATATCACCGTTAATATATTATTAAAATAATATATTTAAATGAATTATTTTATCGAAAAAGATAAAATATTAATTTTTAACAATTGTCATTTTAAAAATTTTCTCCATCTATATCCACATAAAATCAATATTTTCCTCATCATATAAATCAATAATTAATTATTCACAAATAATATTACGAGAATCACAATATTGACAACGAGGTAGGTTCTGAGAAAGAGGGCTTTCAATAAGAATTTCTTCTTCTTGGTAGCATGATTAGATGACCAAACCTCTCCTTAGATGCAGAACTTTCTAGACATTGCCAATAATGTTATCTAATAATATTATTCGAGATAATATGAATTATTGCTTCGATAATGAAAGATCTTGTGTAATGACAATTATCAAACAACAAAGAATATAAAATATCAACGCAAAGACAATTATTAACTCAATAAAATAATCGAATAAAGTAATTACCTGTAACCATTATTGAGTAGTGCCTTCTTACGTAAGAATCAATAATTGGTGCAATACTGGTGTCTTCTTGTTCAACAACGCATATTAGTGTTTTTTAACCCACGGGTATTCCAACAAGTATTACTAGAATAACTACGTACCGTTATTTAAAAACAACTTATATTTGTCGTTTTCTTCATCCAATCGCTTTCATTATGGGGCCCCACATGATCGCTTGACCGTCGCATTGAATATTCCCCTGACGATTTGAATATTCCACGACCAAACGAATATTCCCAAGCGATAATGAATATTTTATAACCACTGCTTATTTTGAAATATTTGCGTATTTAACCCTTAACTATCCACATTAATCAAATCAACCCTTACTATTTCAAAATAATAAATAAAGGAAATTCCTTTTTATTTAAAAATTTGGGTCTTACAACAATACGGTTGGTAAAATAAAGTAATATCGTTGTTGTTACAAGAAGCACGGTATTACAGTACAAGATTTTTGAATTATTGATTCTTACGTAAAGAAGGCACTACTCAATAATTGTTACGGTAATTCTTGTTTAATATTTTATTTTATTGATTCAATAATTGATGCGTTGATATTTTATATTATTGTTGTTCAATAATTGTCTTCGCTTGATAGATTCCATTATCGAGCAATAATTCATATTATCTCAATAATATTATTGGATAACATTATTGGCAATGCCTAGAAAGTTCAATACAAGGAGAGGTTTGGTCATCTAATCATGCTACCAATAAGAAGAAATTCTTATCGAAAGCCCCTTTCCTGAGAACCGCTTGGTTGTCAATATTGTGATTACGTAATATTATTTGTGAATAATTAACTATTGATTTATATGATGAGGAAAATATTGATTTTATGTGGATATAGATGGAGAAAATTTTAAAATGACAATTGTTGAAAATTAATATTTTATCTTTTTTCGATAAAATAATTCATTTAAATATATTATTTTAATAATATATTAATCTGTGATATTTTTACAATGAATGTGGGATATATGAGTATATGAGGAGGAAGAGTATTTTGTGGCATTAAATGTTTAACACATGTTTTTGTGTGTTGGTGGACACAATTATTCGACCAAATTTGATTATAATTTGTAAAATCACCCGCTTGTGGATTTGGTCAATTTTTATTTGGAATTTGGAAAAACTCTCTTCTCGCAAAGTTGTAGAGAATTGAATTTCCTATAAAAACTCATGAGATTCGAATTTTCTGAAGAAAGAGCTATTTATTATGAATTATGAAGTTCAAATTCAAATAATTAATTTTGGGAGTTTTAGTTAATTATTTTGAGAAAACGTTTTTTGCAACTAAGTTGCCTCTCACATGTGATTCAAATGGGCTGAGATCAGTTGTTCTAAGGTGGGCTAAAGAAAATGTGAAAAATATATTAATATTATATTCAATTTTCTCGCTTTTGGTGTTCTAAAGATTTTCCTATAAATAGGGTGCTTAGGTTAGAATTGAAAACACACCGTAAACCCAAGTTTCTCTCTATTTCTCTCGATATATTGAGCGATTCTTGTGAGTATACTTTGAGTATTGTTATACTAAGGAAGTTTCCTTCAAAGACTATACCCTTAGATTCCAAATTTAAGTACTAATCTTTCGAGGTAAGTGGATATTATTTTTTCGTAATGATATTATTTCTTCAATATCATTATTTCAAATGTTGATCCAAGTTTTTATCAAATTTGGAACTTTTTCATGTTGGGGTTACTATTCATGGGTTACTATTCACGAAGTTACTATTCACGAGTTACTATTCACGAAGTTACTATTCACGAGTACTATTCATGTAAGCGTGAAGATGTTTTTGTGGAATTTCTATCTTTTGGTGTCTGAGTTACTATTCACGATATCGACTATTCACGATACTAAGACTATTCACGATACTACTGATATTATTCAATCGAAAAATAAAATTTCTTCTTTTCGTCTAAAACATCTATTCGATACTAACTCGATCAGATCCATGTTTTGATCATTCTCAAATTTTACACCACTATGATTATTTTTGAGGTATTTTTGACGTGGATAAAACTAAGTACTAATCCTTAATCCTTAATCCTTGTCATTTTGTTTCTTTGGATTCGCTTTCTTTAAAAAATATTTTTCATCATCCTCACCTTAAATGATGATATTATGGAATATCTTTGGCCCGTAGAAAAAGATGAATGATTTCTTAAGAATATCTTCGGCCCGTAGTGCAAAAGATGAATGATTTTCAAGAATATCTTTGGCCCGTAAAGTAAAGCAAAGATGAACAGTGTTTAAATGAATATGACTAATCGATGAATATCTTTGGCTCAGAGTGCAAAGATGAATATTTGATTCCGTATGTATATTGATTGATGTTACAGGATAAAAGATAGACGATGAACTTTTAAATTCATACATAGAAGATAGTAGTTTGCATTCTCACGTAACTCTTCTATGAATTATTATTTCATTGCTAATATTGATCCGAAACTTGTTGCTCTATCAGATTCTATCGATTTTTCCTCGTTCAAGACTAACGATAATTTGTTGTATATTATCTTAGTCATAATATTCTTTACTAAGCTAGTTGAGCTCACCCTTTTCTTTTTGTTCCATTTTTCTCGTGGAGGCGAGAATATAGCGAAAATATTTAGCCTGGGGTATGGAATGAAGGTTTTAGAAAGGATTGTTTAGTAGTCCTCACCGTTTTTGTAAAATAATGTATCAATAAATGTGATGAGGATTTATTTGAGTATAGATATTGTCAGAAGATAATATTTGTATTCAAACTCACGCTTTTCTTGTTGTAATAATAAAGTTGTAGTTGTTCGCATACCATGTATTTGGCGACTCGAGAATGGGTGTTGTGTATACCTATTTTGGGGGCGCCACGGTTGGTATCGAGCTTAGGATATGATCTCTGGCGGAGATCGGGGAATAAAACTAGGAGGAGAGCAGAGTAAATCCTTCGCTAGTGTGTCCTACCTAAGCTTATTTGTTAGTTGGTCAAGATATAGGGATATTATGTGATATATTGATTTCTTAATTAACCCTTATTTTATGGATGGTATTTGAGAATGTCGATCGAGAATATTAATGATGGAGTAAATGAGACCGTGGAGATGCCTGTACTCACCAACGAGGAGAGCGTGCAACAAGTGGCAATGTTCCTCCCGTGAACAACACCACCGAGCGAGATGATGAACGAGGGATGTTTAGAAGCTTTTTGCGATTCATGCAAAATCGGACGAGGAGACTCGTGTTCAAAATACTGAGGAGGAAATGATAGCAATTCACGGGTGGTCACGACCAAGCGATTCAAAGAGTTGGGACCACGCAGTGGGAAAGCCGGATCCGATTAAAGGCGGAGACGTGGGTCAAACAAATTACCAAGATATTCGATGTCTTGGGATGCACGGAGGAATGTAGAAGTTCCATTCGCCACCTTTATGTTCCGTGGCGAGGCAGACATCGGGGGGAATCGTGAAGCGTATCCATCCAACGGTACTCTTTCGATGTCATGGAGACGTTTCAGAAGCAGTTCAATGACAAGTACTTCCACGAAAGTATTCGTCTATATGAAGGAAGTGGAGTTTATTAGACTAAGAAAGCAGAATAACATGGCGGTGTCCCAGTACGAGGCGAAGTTCGCGGAGTTATCCAGGTTGCACCTCATTTGGTGGAGAATGAGGAACGTATGACGCGGATGTTTCTGAGAGGTTTGAAACCCGACATACGTCAGTATCTCATTTCTCATAAATTTCTCTCTATTCGAGATGTTGTCAACAGGCTCGATTGTTAGAGCGAGATAACGAAAGTACGCTCAACCGAGGGACCATAACCGAGGATCATACTCAAGATAGCGATCATCGAATAACGATAACCGGTAGGAGAAAGAAGAATCTGAGACAAAGGCGGTAACCACTCTGGTGGTAATCGTGGCCATGAAAATAGAAGAAGCGAGTCGGGAGGAGATTTTAAAGAGGAGATTCAACAACGACCATGTGAAGACGTCGGCCCCAAGAGCAACTAGTTTTAAGGGAGGAGAACGACCACCGGTCGTATGTTACAAAATGCGAAAGAGGGACATATCACGTACCAAACCGCCCACAACAGTTTAAGGTATGCTATAATTGTGGAAAAGAAGGACATATCGCTCGAGATTATACAGCAAGAGCGAAACCAGATCCAAATGAGAATGGTGACTCAAAAGGATGTCCCGAAAAGTCAAAGTCAACGGTTCTTGGAAGAGCGTTTGTCATAACCGGTCAAAATGCAAGGAACCCGAACGAAGTTAGCACCAGGTTAGTCAATTATAAATTCTTGCAAAGTATATACCTTACTAGATATCGGTTCTACCCATTCTTTTATCTCTCTTACTTGCGCTCAACGTTTAAACTTGACTCCGGAGAAATTAGACTTTGACCTATCTGTGGAAACTTCGTTAGGAGGAACTTTCATCACATCCACCGCTTATAAATCTTGCTTGATTCAGGTTGGCACTATCACATTACCTGTTAACCTTATTTCTATAGAGATATTTGTTTTTGATGTGATTTTAAGGTTAACTACTCATCATGCCGAAATTGATTATTTTCGTAAGGTTGTTAGTTTTCATATTCCTAAGCTACCGTTATTCAATTCAAGCAATCAAACCATTGTAGTCAAACATTTTCATATCAAGCCATGAAGTCATTCGTTTATTACGGATGTCAAATTTTCTTAGTCCATGTTATGGATTTGAATAAAGACACGCCGATTTGAATAATATTCTGTTGTTATTGATTTTCCGACGTATTTCTCAAGAATTTCTTGGCTTACTCCCAAAGCTTCGATATTAAATTTTGTATCGACTTTGAACCCTAAGACAAAACTCATTTCTAAAATCTCATATCGAATGGCTCTATTGAACTTCGAGGAGTTAAAAATTCAACTATAGAATTTGGTACCGAGCCTTTATCTTCTGACTTCCTTTGTGGAATTCACCTGCCTTTAGACTCTCTGTAGGGACGTCATATTCGATGCGATAGTAAATCGATAGGTGTCATTGTGACGTCTTATCCAAGATTGGGATATGAGTCACGATTGAGAGCAACCTAAGTCAAGAATCGAAAATACGTAGCTTTCTAGGCTTAGTTGGTTATTATCGAGATTCGTTGAAGGATATTCTCGAATCGCTATTCCATTAACGCAATGGTGACTCGTAGAGATACAAAATTCGAATGGAGCAAGGAATGTGGGAAGAGCTTCAAGAACTCAAGAGGAGACTCATTTCAAAGACATGTTCGATCATGCCATCGAAAAGCGAACGTGGTAGGTGACGCGCGTTGAGTAGAAGATCATATCGCGGAACGCGAAGTGCGATGATGTCAAGTATACGACAGAGCCAACTTTAATAGAAAAAGTTAAGGTTGCTCAAGCCACAGGCCGGGTGGCGCGTATGAAGAAGAAAGTACAAGAAGGAGCTATTCAAAGCGAGAATTGATGAAGAAGGAATACTTGAGTCAACTCCGACTTTGCATTCCTAATGATTTTGATTTGAAGCATAGAATCATGATGGAGGCACACAACACATTGTTTGCAATCCATCTCGGGAGTACCAAAATGTATTATGATCTTCAACATACATTTTGGTGGAGCAATATGAGAGAGAGAGATCGCGTAGTTTATCTCGAGATGTTTAACTTATCATCATGTAAAGGCAGAGCATCAAGTGCCAAAGGGTCCATTGCAACCACTTGAGATTTTGAAATGGAAGTGGGAACACATTACCACGAATTTCATTACTAATCTTCCCGAGGTTTCTCAAGGCATAGATGCGATTTGGGTTATTGTTGATAGATTAACCAAGTCTACTCATTTTCACCGATACGAGAGACTTATTCCTTGAACGCCTTTCTCGTATATGACGTAAATGAGATTGTGAGATTGCATGGCATGCCGATTATCCATAGTTTTGGGTTAGATTGTAGAAAGCTATGGGCACGAATTTACGATTCTGGTTTGGCATACCATCCTCAAAACGGATGGGCAATCGTAAAGGACTACTCAAACTCTTGAAGATATATTAAAACTCGTGTCCTAGATTTCAAAGGAAGTTGGGATAAGTACTTGCCATTGGTGGAATTCTCATACAACAATAGTTATTAAACAAATATAGGCATGGTTCCATTCAAGCATTATATAGACAAAAAATGTCGTTCTCCAATATGTTGGGATGAGGTGGGTGAAGCAACATTGTTGGGACCCGAAAGTTAGTACGTGCATATGACTAATGATTCGACAACGTATAAAAAGCAGACAAGATCGACAAAAGAGTTATGCGGATCTTCATCGAAAGGACGTGGAATTTAATGTGGGGATCATGATTGTCATGAGTTGCTCCATGGAAGGGAGTTACAAGATTTGGGAAGAGAGGAAAGCTCAATCCATGATTTATTGGTCCATTTCAAATTCTTGATCGAGTAGGAAATGTAGCCTATAGACTTGCGTTACCTCCAAGTATGTCTCGTGTTCATAATGTGTTTCACATATCTGTACTTCGTAAATATGTGAAAGACCCGAACCACGTTATTGAGTTAGAACCGGACGAGATAACCGAAGACTTAACGTATGAGGAGGTACCTGTCAAGATGTTGGATAGGAAGGAGCATGTCCTACGCGCAAAGGTCATACCACAAGTTAAAGTTTTGTGGAGGAATCATGCTATAGAGGAAATGACCTGGGAGTTGGAAACGGAAATGAAAGCGAGGTATCCTCACCTTTTCAAAACACAGCAGTCGCGACGTCCAATTTCGAGGACGAAATTTCATAAGGAGGGAGGTTGTAAGACCCCGAAATTTTTAAATAAAAAGGAATTTCCTTTATTTATTATTTTGAAATAGTAAGGGTTGATTTGATTAATGTGGATAGTTAAGGGTTAAATACGCAAATATTTCAAAATAAGCAAGTGGTTATAAAATATTCATTATCGTCGGGGAATATTCGTTTGGTCGTGGAATATTCGCATCTTTATGTCAGAGAATATTAAATGCGACTACGAGCCATGTGTGGGCCCCATAACGGAAAGCGATTGGATGAAGAAAATGACAAATATAAGTTGTTTTTAAATAACGGCGTAGTTATTACATCAATTATCTTGTTGGAATACCCGGTGGTTAAAACACACTAATCGCGTTGTTGAACAAGAAGACACCAGATTGCACCAATTATTGATTCTTACGTGAAGAAGGCACTACTCAATAATGGTTATAGTAATTCTTCGCTCAAAGTATTTTATTGAGTTAATAATTCTTTGCGTTGATATTTTATATTGTTGTTGTTTCAATAATTGTCATTACACAAGATCTTTCATTATCGAAGCAATAATTCATATTATCCGAATAATATTATTAGATAACATTATTGGCAATGTCTAGAAAGTTCGTCTAAGGAGAGGTTTGGTCATCTAATTGCTTGCCAAGAAGAAGAAATTCTTATTGGAAAGCCCCTTCCTCTGAGGAACCGCACGGTTGTCAATATTGTGATTCTCGTAATATTATTTCGAATAATTAATTATTGATTTATATGATGAGGAAAATATTGATTTTATGTGGATATAGATGGAGAAAATTTTTAAAATGACAATTGTTGAAAATTAATATTTTATCTTTTTCTGATAAAATAATTCATTTAAATATATTATTTTAATAATATATTAACGGTGATATTTTTATAATGAATGTGGGATATATGAGTATATGAGGAGGAAGAGTATTTTTGTGGCATTAAATGTTTAACACATGTTTTGTGTGTTGGTGGACACAATTATTGACCGAAATTTGATTATAGCTTGTAAAATCACCCGTTTGTGGATTTTGGTCAATTTCTATTTGGAATTTGGAAAAACTTTCTTCTGTAAAGTTGTAGAGAATTGAATTTCCTATAAAAACTCGCGAGATTCAAATTTTCTGATGAAAGGGCTATTTATTATGAATTATTGAAGTTCCGAAGTTCCGAAATAATTAATTTTTGGGAGTTTTAGTTAATTATTTTGAGAAAAACGTTTTTGCAACTAAGTTGGCCTCACATGTGATTCAAATGGGCTGAGATCAGTTGTCTAAGGTGGGCTAAAGAAAATGTGAAAAATATATTAATATTATATTCAATTTTCGCTTTGGTGTTCTAAGCATTTTCCTATAAATAGGGTGCTTAGGTTAGAATTGAAAAACACATTTAAACCCGAAGTTTCTCTCTATTTCTCTCTCGATATATTGAGCGTATTCTTGTGAGTATACTTTGAGTATTGTTAGGCGGTGCAAGTTCCTTCAAAGACTATACCATTATTCCAAATTTAAGTACTAATCTTTCGAGGTAAGTGGATATTATTTTTTTTCGTAATGATATTATTTCTTCAATATCATTATCTTTGAAATGTTGATCTGAAGTTTTTATCAAATTTGGAACTTTTTCATGCTCTGGGGTTACTATTCATGGGTTACTATTCACGAGTTACTATTCACGAAGTTATTTATTCACGAGTTCTTATTCACGAAAGTACTATTCATGAAGCGTGAAGATGTTTTTGTGGAATTTCTATCTTTTGGTGTGAAGAGTTACTATTCACGATATCTCAAGACTATTCACGATATCTCAAGACTATTCACGATATACTGGTACTATTCAATAGAAAAATAAAATTTCTTCTTTTCGTCAAAACATCTATATTCGGATACTAACTCGATTGTATCCATGTTTTGATCATTCTTGAATTTTACACCACTATGATTATTTTTGAGGTATTTTTGGACGTAGATAAAACTAAGTACGAATCCTTAATCCTTAATCCTTGTCATTTTGTTTCTTTGGATTCGTTTCTTTTAAAAATATTTTCATCATCCTCGGTCTTAAATGATGATATTATGGAATATCTTTGGCCCTGTAGCAAAAGATGAATGATTTCTTAAGAATATCTTTGGCCTGTAGTGCAAAGATGAATGATTTCTGAAGAATATCTTTGGCCCGTAGTGCAAAGATGAACAGGTGTTTAAATGAACATGATCAACTGATGAATATCTTTGGCCTGTAGTGCAAAGATGAATATTTGATTCCAGATGTATATTGATTGATGTTTGCATTCTCTACGTAACTCTTCTAATGAATTATTATTTCCGCTGCGAATATTGATCTGAAACTTGTTGTCTATTGTATTCTATCAGATTTTTCCCTGTTGAAGACTAACGATAATTTGTTGTATATTATCTTAGTCATAATATTCTTTCTTGAAAGCTAGTTGAGCTCACCCTTTTCCTTTTGTTCCATTTTTTCTCGGGAGGCGAGAATATAGCGAAGTATGTAGCCTGGGGTATGGAATGAAGGTTTTAGAAATGATTGTTTAGTAGTCCTCACCGTTTTGTAAAATAATGTATCAATAAATGTGATGAGGATTTATTTGAGTATAGATATTATCAGAAGATAATATTTGTATTCAAACTCACAGATTTCTTGTTGTAATAATAAAGTTGTAGTTGTTTACGTACCATGTATTTAGCGACTCGGAATGGGTGTTGTGTATACCTATTTTTCAATCTTTGGATTCGTTTCTTTAAAAATATTTTCATCATCCTCGGTCTTAAATGATGATATTATGGAATATCTTTGGCTTGTAGTGCAAAGATGAATGATTTCTTAAGAATATCTTTGGCTTTGTAGTGCAAAGATGAATGATTTCTGAAGAATATCTTTGGCCCGTAGTGCAAAGATGAACAGTGTTTAAATGAACATGATTAATCGATGAATATCTTTGGCACGTAGTGCAAAGATGAATATTTGATTCGGATGTATATTGATTGATGTTACAGGATAAAAGATAGGCGATGAACTTTTAAATTCATACATAGAAGATAGTAGTTTGCATTCTCTACGTAACTCTTCTATGAATTATTATTTCATTGCGAATATTGATCCGAAACTTGTTGTCTATTGTATTCTATCGATTTTTCCTGTTGAAGACTAACGATAATTTGTTGTATATTATCTTAGTCATAATATTCTTCTTCTTGAGCTAGTTGAGCTCACCCTTTTCCTTTTGTTCCATTTTTCTCGGGAGGCGAGAATATAGCGAGTATTTAGTCTGGGTATGGAATGAAGGTTTTAGAAAGGATTGTTTAGTAGTCCTCACCGTTTTTGTAAAATAATGTATCAATAAATGTGATGAGGATTTATTTGAGTATAGATATTGTCAGAAGATAATATTTGTATTCAAACTCACGGTTTACTATTGTAATAATAAAGTTGTAGTTGTTTACGTACCATGTATTTGGCGACTCAGAATGGGTGTTGTGTATACCTATTTTGGGGGCGCCACGGTTGGTATCAAAGCTTAGGGATATGATCTCCAAGGAGATCGGGGAATAAAACTAGGAGGGAGAGACGAGTAAATCCTTCGTTAGTGTGTCCTACCTAAGCATATTTTTAGTTAGTTGGTCAAGATATAGGGATATTATGTGATATATTGATTTCCTTAATTAACCCTTATTTTATGACGGTATTTGAGAATGTCGACCGAGAATATTAAAAATGGAGTAAATGAGACCGTGGAGATGCTGTACTCACCAACGAGGAGAACGCGTGCAACAGTGGCAATGTTCCTCCCTGTGAACAACACCATCGAAGAAAGAGATGATGAACGAGGGATGTTTAGAAGCTTTTTGCAGTTCATGCAAAAATCAGACGAGGAGACTCGTGTTCAAAATACTGAGGAGGAAATGATAGCAATTCACGGGTGGTCACAAACAAGCATTCAAAGAGTTGGGACCAGTGCACTCGGGAAAGCGGATCCGATTAAAGGCGAGGCGTGGGTCAAACAAATTACCAAGATATTCGATGTCTTGGGATGCACGGAGGAGCAGAAAGTTCCATTCGCCACCTTTATGTTCCGTGGCGGAGGCAGACATGGTGGGAATCGTAGAAGCGTACTCCATCCAAATTGCACTCGGCATGTCATGGGAGAGCGTTTGAAGCAGTTCAATGACAAGTACTCCCAAGAAAGTATTCGTCATATGAAGGAAGTGGAGTTTATTAGACTAGAGCGAGAATAACATGGCGGTGTCCCAAAGACGAGGCGAAGTTCGCGGAGTTATCCAGTTTGCACCTCATTTGGTGGAGAATGAGGAACGATGACGCGGATGTTTCGAGAGGTTTAAAACCCGACATACGTCGATTATCTCATTTCTCATAAAATTTTTCTCTATTCGAGATGTTGTCAGCGGGGCTCGGTTGTTAGAAGCGAGATAACGAGTGCACGTCAACCGAGGGACCATAACCGAGGATCATACCAAGATAGCGATCATCGAATAACGATAACCGGTGGAGAAAGAAGAATACAGACAAAGGCAGAACCACTCGGTGGTAATCGTGGCCATGAAAATAGAAGAAAGCGAGTGGGAGGAGATTTTAAAAAGAGGAGATTCAACAACGACCATGTGAAGGCGACGGTACGAAGAAGCAACTAGTTTTAAGGGAGGATAACGACCACCGGTCGATATGTTATAAATGCGGAAAGAGGGACATATCACCAAACCGCCCACAACAGTTTAAGGTATGCTATAATTGTGGAAAAGAAGGACATATCGCCGAGATTAGACGCAGTAGCGAAAACCAGACCAATGAGAATGGTGACTCAAAAGGATGTCCCGAAAAAAGTCAAAGTCAGCGGTTCTTGGAAGAAGCGTTTGTGTCGTGACTGGGTCAAAATGCTGAGAACCCGAACAAAGTTAACGCAGGTTAGTCAATTATAAATTCTGAAGTATATACCTTACTAGATATCGGTTCTACCCATTCTTTTATCTCTCTTACTTGCGCTCAACGCTTAAACTTGACTCAGGAGAAATTAGACTTTGACCTATCTGTAGAAACTCCGTTAGAGAAACTTTCATCACATCTCTTGTTTATAAATCTTGCTTGATTCAGTTGGCACTATCACATTACCGTTAACCTTATTTCTATAGAGATATTTGTTTTGATGTGATTTTAAGGTTAACTACTCATCATGCCGAAATTGATTATTTTCGTAAGGTTGTTAGTTTTCATATTCCTAAGCAACTTTGTTATTCAATTCAAGCAATCAAACCATTGTAGTCAAACATTTTCATATCAAGCCATGAAGTCATTCGTTTATTACGGATGTCAAATTTTCTTAGTCCATGTTATGGATTTGAATAAAGACACGTCGATTTGAATAATATTCGATGTTATTGATTTTTTCCCGACGTATTTCTGAAGAATTTCTTGGCTTACTCCCAAAGCACGATATTAAATTTTGTATCGACTTTGAACCCCCAGACAAAACTCATTTCTAAAATCTCATATCGAATGGCTCTATTGAACTTCGTGGAGTTAAAAATTCAACTATAGAATTTGGTACCGAGCCTTTATCTTCTTACTTCCTTTGTGGAATTCACCTAAGCCGGACTCTCTGTAGGGACGTCATATTCGATGCGATAGTAAATCGATAGGTGTCATTGTGACGTCTTTATCCAAGATTGGGATATGAGTCACGGTTGAGAGCAACCTAAGTCGAAGAATCGAAATACGTAGCTTTCAGGCTTAGTTGGTTATTATCGGAGATTCGTTGAAGGATATTCTCGAATCGCTATTCCATTAACTTGGTGACTCGTAGAGATACAAAATTCGAATGGAGCAAGGAATGTGGGAAGAGCTTCAAGAACTCAAGAGGAGACTCATTTCAAAGACATGTTCGATCATGCCATCCTGGAAAAGCGAACGTGGTAGTGACGCGCGTTGAGTAGAAGATCATATCGGGGCAGTGCGATGATGTCAAGATATACGACAGAGCCAACTTTAATAGAAAAAGTTAAGGTTGCTCAAGCCACCGCAGGCTTGGGCGACGCGCGTATATGAAGAAGAAAAGAAAGAAGGAGCTATTAAGGGCGAGAATTGATGAAGAAGGAATACTTGGGTCAACTCCGGACTTTGCATTCCTAATGATTTTGATTTGAAGCATAGAATCATGATGGAGGCACACAACACATTGTTTGCAATCCATCTCGGGAGTACCAAAATGTATTATGATCTTCAACATACATTTTGGTGGAGCAATATGAGGAGAGAGATCTCGTAGTTTATCTCGAGATGTTTAACTTATCAACATGTAAAGGCGAGAGCATCAAGTGCCAAAGGGTCCATTGCAACCACTTGAGATTTTGAAATGGAAAGTGGGAACACATTACCACGAATTTCATTACTAATCTTCCCAAGGTTTTTCAAGGCATAGATGCGATTTGGGTTATTGTTGATAGATTAACCAAGTCTACTCATTTCTTACCGATACGAGAGACTTATTCCCTTGAACGTCTTTCTCGTATGTACGTAAATGAGATTGTGAGATTGCATGGCATGCCAGTATCCATAGTTTTGGGTTAGATTGTAGAAAGCTATGGGCACGAATTTACGATTCAGTTTGGCATACCATCCTCAAACGGATGGGCAATCAGAAAGGACTACTCAAACTCTTGAAGATATATTAAAACTCTGTGTCCTAGATTTCAAAGGAAGTTGGGATAAGTACTTGCCATTGGTGGAATTCTCATACAACAATAGTTATTAAACAAATATAGGCATGGTTCCATTCGAAGCATTATATGGACAAAAATGTCGTTCTCCAATATGTTGGGATGAGGTGGGTGAAGCAACATTGTTGGGAACCGAGTTAATACATGATATGACTAATGATTCGACAACGATATAAAAAAAGCACAAGATCGACAAAAGAGTTATGCGGATCTTCATCGGAAGGGACGTGGAATTTAATGTGGGGATCATGTATTGTTGCGAAGTTGCTCCATGGAAGGGAGTTACAAGATTTGGGAAGAGAGGAAAGCTCAATCCATGATTTATTGGTCCATTTCAAATTCTTGATCGAGAGTAGAAATGTAGCCTATAGACTTGCGTTACCTCCAAGTATGTCTCGTGTTCATAATGTGTTTCACATATCTCGTACTTCGTAAATATGTGAAAGACCCGAACCACGTTATTGAGTTAGAACCAGGACGAGATAGCCAAGACTTAACGTATGAGGAGGTACTGTCAAGATGTTGGATAGGAAGGAGCATGTCCTATCATGAAAGGTCATACCACAAGTTAAAGTTTTGTGGAGGAATCATGCTATAGAGGAAATGACCGAGAGTTGGAAAGCGGAAATGAAAGCGAGGTATCCTCACCTTTTCAAAACACAATACGTCGACGTCAATTTCGAGGACGAAATTTCATAAGGAGGGAGGTTGTAAGACCTCAAATTTTTAAATAAAAGGAATTTCCTTTATTTATTATTTTGAAATAGTAAGGGTTGATTTGATTAATGTAGATAGTTAAGGGTTAAATACGTAAATATTTCAAAATAAGCAAGTGGTTATAAAATATTCATTATCGTCGGGGAATATTCGTTTGGTCGTGGAATATAAATGATCGTCGGGGAATATTTAAATGCGACAATGTGACCATGTATGGGCCCCATAACGGAAAGCGATTGGATGAAGAAAACAACAAATATAAGTTGTTTTTAAATAACGGCGTAGTTTTTACCGTTAATACTGTTGGAATACCCGGTGGTTAAAAAACACTAATACGCGTTGTTGAACAATAAAGACACCAGATTGCACCAATTATTGATTCTTACGTGAAGGCACTACTCAATAATGGTTACGATAATTCTTATCGCTCAAAGATTTTATTGAGTTAATAATTGTTGCGTTGATATTTTATATTCTTTGTTGTTCAATAATTGTCATTACACAAGATTTTTCATTATCGAAGCTAATAATTCATATTATCTGAATAATATTATTAGATAACATTATTGGCAATGTCTAGAAAGTTACGTCTAAGGAGAGGTTTTGTCACCTAATTCGCCCCCTCTTTCCTCGAACCGCTGGTT
The DNA here is from genome assembly GCA_020205615.1 of Panax quinquefolius. Lineage (NCBI taxonomy): Eukaryota > Viridiplantae > Streptophyta > Magnoliopsida > Apiales > Araliaceae > Panax > Panax quinquefolius. The sequence continues at coordinate 30,842,151 of CM035173.1, forward strand.
GTGATATTGAAGAAATAATATCATTACGAAAAAAATAATATCCCTTACCTCGAAAGATTAGTACTTTAATTTGGAATCTAGATATATAGTCTTTGAAGGAACTTACATAAATCTAACAATACTCAAAGTATACTCACAAGAATACGCTCAATATATCGAGAGAGAAATAGAGAGAAACTTGGGTTTACGGTGTTTTTCAATTCTAACCCAAGACACCTATTTATAGGAAAATGCTTAGAACACCAAAGCAGTAAAATTGAATATAATATTAATATATTTTTCACATTTTCTTTAGCCCACCTTAGACAACTGATCTCAGCCCATTTGAATCACATGTGAGGCCAACTTAGTTGCAAAAAATGTTTTCTCAAAATAATTAACTAAAACTCCCAAAAATTAATTATTTTGAACTTCAATAATTCATAATAAATAGCCCTTTCATCAGAAAATTGAATCTCATGAGGTTTTATAGGAAATTCAATTCTCTACAACTTTGCGAAGAAAGTTTTTCCAAATTCTAAATAGAAATTGACCGAAATCCACAAACGGGTGATTTTACAATTTATAATCAAATTTGATTCAATAATTGTGTCCACCAACACACAAAACATGTGTTAAACATTTAATGCCACAAAAATACTCTTCCTCCTCATATACTCATATATCCCACATTCATTATAAAAATATCACCGTTAATATATTATTAAAATAATATATTTAAATGAATTATTTTATCGAAAAAGATAAAATATTAATTTTCAACAATTGTCATTTAAAAATTTTCTCCATCTATATCCACATAAAATCAATATTTTCCTCATCATATAAATCAATAATTAATTATTCACAAATAATATTACGTAATCACAATATCGACAACCGAGCGGTCAAAAGGAAAGAGGGGCTTTCAATAAGAATTTCTTATTCTTGGCGTAGCGCAATTAGATGACATCAAACCTCTCCTTAGGCAGAACTTTCTAGACATTGCCAATAATGTTATCTAATAATATTATTATTCAGATAATATGAATTATTGCTTCGATAATGAAAGATACTATGTAATGACAATTATTGAAACAACAAAGAATATAAAATATCAACGCAAAGAATTATTAACTCAATAAAATAATTGAGCAATAATTATCGTAACCATTATTGAGTAAGTGTGCTTCTACTACGTAAGAATCAATAATTGGTGCAATACGCAGTAAATATTTGTTCAACAACGCGTATTAGTGTTTTTTTAACCATCGGGTATTCCAACAAAGATATTCTGGTAATAACTTCCTGTTATTTAAAAACAACTTATATTTATGCGTTTTCTTCATCCAATCGCGTCATTATGGGGCCCACACATGATCGCACTGTCGTCATTGAATATTCCCGACAAAGATCTGAATATTCCACGACCAAACGAATATTCCCGACGATAATGAATATTTTATAACCACTTGCTTATTTTGAAATATTTGCGTATTTAACCCTTAACTATCCACATTAATCAAATCAACCCTTACTATTTCAAAATAATAAATAAAGGAAATTCCTTTTATTTAAAATTTTCGGGTCTTACAACCTCCCTCCTTATGAAATTTCGTCCTCGAAATTGACGACACATACTGGTGTTTTGAAAAGGTGAGGATACCTCGCTTTCATTTCCGTTTCCAACTCCCGTGTCATTTCCTCTATAGCATGATTCCTCCACAAAACTTTAACTTGTGGTATGACCTTTTAGCATAGGACATGCTCCTTCCTATCCAACATCTTGGCGGTACCTCCTCATACGTTAAGTCTTGACTATCTCGTCGGTTCTAACTCAATAACGTGGTTCGGGTCTTTCACATATTTTTAAATACGAGATATGTGAAACACATTATGAACACGAGACATACTGGAGGTAACGCAAGTCTATAGGCTACATTTCCTACTCGATCAAGAATTTGAAATGGACCAATAAATCATGGATTGAGCTTTCTGTGAGACCCAGATTTTATCAATAAAGATTTAAATTTTGTTGAAATAATTTTTAATATGTGGTGTGAATTTAAGATAATATTATAGTTGTGGGTAGTATTTATAAATTTTGCAAAGTATGCAAGTGGTTATATTATATTCGATTGGTGGGGAATATTCGGTTTAGCGGGGAATATTCCTACAACTACCAATCATTAGTGGACCCTATAATGTAAATTATTGATCGGATTGAAAACGACAAAAATATTTTATTAAAATAACGGCGGAAGTTTTACGAATTGATCTTGTTGAACTACTCGATAGTAAAAAAATACGAATGTCACGTGTGGTTGCATAAGTAGCATACCGGTATTGATTATTGATGCCTATGTGAGAAGTCACTCGGTTTGATTCCATTATTGTCGATTAATAATATGAATTATTATAGCGATAATGACGTTTTGTTTTATTCGTATTATTAACGTAATAAAAGCGAAACATCTTTTATATAAAATAGAATACTTTATTAAAGTTATTCTATAAATAGAATATATTATATTTTATTACGCATAGTGTCAAGATAGTGTTTTGCATAGTGTTTTGCATAGTATTGCATAGTGTTTGCATAGTAAAATATTTTTATATAAATAGAATATATTATATTTTATTTAAAAGATTTTTCTTTAAATATGGACCGTCGATTAAAGTAAATCAATCTGGACCGTTTCATGGATTAGTTACTTATGCATTCCATTTTCCTATAAATAAGCTCATTCCTTCATTATTTTCTTACGAATTCATTGAAACTCTAGAGAGAAATTATAGAGAGAAGCTATAGAGAGAAAATTATAGAAAGAAGAAGAGTATTCTCGCTACTTCACTATTTCTATATTAGGTTCTTTTTACGGTAAGGGTGTTATTCTTTTTCTTGAAGAGAACACATTATTCCATTCACTATTATTCTCATTGGAATAACTCGTAAAAGTGGCATACCCTATACATAACTTTGTATATGCGGCATACCCTATACTTGGTGAAATCCTTATGTTATTCCATTGCTTATTATTCATTGGAATAACTTTTGTATACGCCGGTTTACCCTATACTTGGTGACATTCTTATATTATTACATTGGAACATCCACATCATGTGTGTTTTACAGGATTCTGGTTAAATTTTATTATTCGTTGGAACATCATGTCGTGTGTTTTACACGGACTGGTTAAAATCTTTATCATTCTGTTGGAATATCCTATCGTGTGTTTTACAGGATCTGGTTCCATCTTTATTATTACGTTGGAACATCCCGATTGTGAATTTCACCGACCTGGTTCCGTTATTATTATTACATTGAATAACTTTGTCTCATGCAAGTACCGCATGCGTGGTGATTTCTTTTGTTATTCCATTCTTTATTATACCCGGTTGGTTAAAACTTTGACTTCTATACTCCATGAAATTAGTAGAATATCCTTGATATTTGCGTTTCATCCAAAGATCTTTTCATGGAAATATTCTTTCGATCATTCTTGAATTTTACTCTACTTAAACAAAGATCATGTTGACAATTTTGGACGTTAATAATTCATGGATTTAATAATTTTGAACTTGTTTTATTGAATTACTATGTCATTGTCATCATCCTCATGATATATCATGTTATCTTTGGCTTACGTGCATAGATGAACTTAGTATGATTATGACCAGGGATCATTCGGTATAATCATGGCTTGTTATAAATGATGTGATAAAAGTCCTCAGTGGCCTGTAATGCGATGATGGATAGTTTTGGTATAATTATGACCCGGGGGTGATTCGGTATAGTCATGACCATTGATAATTTGATGAAAATCCTTGGTAGGTAATAGGGAATGATTAGATGTGGTGGTTTATTTATTGTCGAGTCTCGTGATAAAAATTGATGAAAACCTTTTAAAACCTAAAAGATAGTAGACTTTATTTTCTACTTGACTCTTTTAATGGATTGCATATTCACCGCAGATTAAAGCTGGTTGTCTATTGTATTTTATCGGTTTAACACTTTGTTGAAGGCTAATGATAATTTATTTCGCATTATCTTAGTCATAATATTTCTTCTCGGGCTAGTTGAGCTCACCCTTTCTTTCTTTCATTGCTCTTCTTGAAATGAGAACATATTTGAGACGAAGTCTGGGAACGGAGTAATGGTCGGAGAGGATAGCATTAGTAGTCCTCACTATTACGTGAAATAGTGTGATAATAGTTGTAATGAGGACTCTTTTTGAGTTTGTATAATATCTAGTATACAATATTTGTATTCAAACTCACGGTTTATGTCGTAATGTACACAGCACGTTATATTAGTAAGTTGTATTTGAATTTATGTACCATGTAAGTGGCGACCAAGATGGGTGACGATATACTAATTTTGGGGTCGTCACAGTTGGTATCAGAGCTTAGGGATATGATCCTTGGCTAAGAGGTGAGAATAGAACTAGGAGGGGAGAGACGGGAAATTCCTTCGCTAGTATGACCTACCTAAGTTTATTTAGTATTTAATTGGTCGGTCAGTGTATAGGGATAATATGTGACATGTTAATTAACCCTGGTTTTGTGGCAGTATTTGAAAATGGCATCCGAAAATGTTGAGATAAGCATTGGAGCACAGGAGACTGTTGATTCTCCACAGATCAATAATCAGGACAATGTGCAACAGGATGGCGATAATCCTCCTGTAAACAACAACACTGATCAATTGACTAATGACGGTACGTTTAAAAGGTTTTTAGAATTCATGCAACATCGGTAAAGCGACTCTCATCCAAAACGAGGTGGAAACACAGAAAACTCTCGGGCGGTCACCGCTAAACAATTCAAGGAGCTGGGACCACCGGAGTTTAAGGGAGAGCCAAAACCACTTCTGGCGGAAGCATGGATAAAGCAGATTACCAAGATATTTGATGTCTTGGGATGCTCCGAGGAGCAAAAGGTTCCCTTTGCCGCCTTTATGTTGCACGGAGAGGCGGATTACTGGTGGGAATCGGTAAAACGTACTCAACCTGCTGTACTGAAGATATCTTGGGAGAAGTTCCAGGAGCTGTTCAACGACAAATACTTTCCTGAAAGTATTCGCCACATGAAGGAGGTGGAGTTTATCAAGTTGGAACAAAACAATATGACCGTGTCGCAATACGAGGCAAAATTTGCGGAGTTATCACGATTTCGCCCCACTTGGTGGATAATGAAAGAGAGAATGGCGCGAATGTTTTTAAGAGGTTTGAAGCGGAGATACGTCAACATCTTATTTCTCATAAACTGTGTTTTTATTGGATGTTGTAAATAGGGCTCGATTAGTGGAGCGCGATAACGAGTCAACTTAACTAAAAGAGAAAGCAAAACCGACAAAATTATAATACCGGTGAGAGTAGTCATCGAAGCGGTGACAACAAGCGTGAGGGAATCAACGGGCGGATATGGTAACCACTTTCGGTGGTAATCGGGGCCAAAATAATAAGAATGAACATTTCAAGAAAAGGAGATTCAACAATGATGGAAAGACGCCAAGACCAAAGACTGTTGTTAAGGAAGGAGAAGGACCACCTATTATATGCTTCAAATGCGGAGGAGAGGGACACATCATCCGAAACTGCGCCATGCCATCTAAAGCATGTTATAATTGTGGAAGAGAAGGCCACTTAGCTCGATTTTGTCGCCATCAAGACGAATTCAACTAGGATGGAGGCACCAAAGGTCATGTCCCACAAACCAAAGCCAGTAGTTTTAAGAGAGTTTTTTTTCTCGTGATGAGGAACCCGAATAAAATTATCACGGGTAAGTTAATCATAAGCTCTTGCGAAGTCTATACCGTGTTAGATCTGGGTTCTACCCATTCTTTTATCTCTCTTGCTTATGCGTTCAACGTTTAAATTTGACTCAGGAGAAGTTAGACTTTGACTTATTGGTTGAAACTTCGTTAGTAGGAGCCTTCGTTACGCTTACTATTCTTTTTTTTAATCTTGTTGTTTCAAATAAACACTTTCACGTTACTGTCGATCTTATCTCTTTGAAAATACTTGCCTTTGAGGTAATTTTGAAAACGATTGATTAACTACTCATTATTCTTTTTTGTAAGGTTGTTAGCTTTCATATTCTAACCAACCGTTATATCTAATTCAAAGTAACCAAACCCCTAAAGTTAATCTTTGTTATATCAAGCCATAAGTAAAGAGCCCCGAACCTTTCGTTGTTGACTTCCTTGTGTGGAATGCAAAGCGGACTTTCAGTGGCGACGTCATGATGAAGATGGCAAGTTGATAGGTATCATTGTGAGGTGCTTATCCAGTTAAGGGATAGAAGTCACAGTTGGTATTAATGTGACGTACTTATCCAAGTCTTGGACGAGAGTAATGATTTTGAATGATATTTCTATCATTAATAAATTTCTTGGCGTATTCTTGAAGACTTCCTAGCCTACCCTAGAACGTGAAATCGAATTTTGTATTGACCCCAGTACAAAAACCCATTTCTTAAACCCTCAAATATTTCTTCAACTAAATAAACAGTTTACGTGGATTATGATGAAAGTCATAATAAAAGTATAGAACTAATAAAAATCATGGGTATATGAAGTATTAGTAAGTTTATGATGAGTTATGTTGGTTAGTATGTGAAAACATGAAAGTTTCTTAGAAATCACAAAGAGTTGAAAATCAGATTTTAGTGAAAAACGTAACATGAAATTCAATTGACCATATCTCCTATTATATTTTGAATTTTTGAATGTAGTCAAGTCCTAGAGTTAGATCTATGAGTTACCTAACTAATCCAAGTGGAATTACTGGAAAAGGTGTTGTAGATTTTGTGTGGACTGATTTTAGCAAAGGAGTGCAAAGCTGCAAAACCAGAAAAAGCTTCTCGCCATGATTTTAGAGAGGCTGTTTTGGCCACTTAAATTATGAGAAAAATTCTGGCCTTTAGGGACATGAAGATATATGGTATAAAGTATCTCCTGTCCAAAAATGAGCTCATTCTGACTTAAAATGAGCAAGTTATGACTCTTTTCAATATTTAGGTTTTTCCGAATAAAAACGCTATAAACAGGAGTTCTATAACTCAGATGACCATGAAATTTAAACTAGAAGCTCACGTTAACATGTGTAAGGTCCTGCCAAGATTTGGGAATTTTTGGAGTTAAACTTGAGGTAGCTAATTTCTTAAGGAATTAATTAGAAATTGATTTTTGAAAAATAGTAAATGAATTTTAAAAATTTCGAGAAAAATATATTTTCATTATGGGACTATATTATGCTAAATCCCAGAAAAGAAATATTTTTGGGACTGATTTGGTATTTTCATGAAAATAGTTTAATTCTGAACATATGAGTTAAATATGTTATGTGAAAGTAACAAAGTTGAAAATAGGATATTATGGCTAGAGAATCCTATATAGAGTATATGCATATTTTTTGAGAGATTTGATAATTGGTGATGATATCTTATGAGTATGGCATTTTGAATGATTAAATGCATTATATGGTAAAACGTAAACAATTAAGAAAAATTGTTTATAAATTTAAGAAATGATTAAAATATTGTTATAATATTAATGATATTAGATTATGAGATTATTAAGTGATTGATAACATGGGGATATTCTTGAATCTCGGATAAATTATATTATAAATGTTTAATATTTATCCTTTATCTCATTTGATTGATTCTTTATATCATTATCCTCATGCTTATATTATGTTGAAAGTCATCTCGTGGCTGTGTAGTGCGTAGATGGACTTGGTATGATTATGAATGAGGATTGTTCTAGGTATAATCATAACCGTAATTGAAAACACAATTATCTTTGGTAGTAGTGCATGGATAATTTATGGTCGTGATCTTAATGAATACACAATTATCTTTGGTAGTAGTGCATGGATAATTTGTGGTCGTGATCTTAATGAATACACAATTATCTTTGGTAGTAGTGCATGGATAATTTGTGGTCGTGATATACTTAATGAATACACAATTATCTTTTGGTAGTAGTGCATGGATAATTTGTGGTCGTGATACTAATGAATACACAATTATCTTTTGGTAGTAGTACATGGATAATTTGTGATCGTGATCTTAATGAATACACAATTATCTTTGGTAGTAGTGCATGGATAATTTGTGGTCGATATTAATGAATACACAATTATCTTTGGTAGTAGTGCATGGATAATTTGTGGTCGTGATACTAATGAATACACGATTATCTTTGGTAGTAATGCATGGATAATTTGTGGTCGTGATATTAATGAATACACAATTATCTTTGGTAGTAGTGCTTGGATAATTTGTGGTCGTGATATTAATGAATACACAATTATCTTTGGTAGTAGTGCATGGATAATTTGTGGTCGTGATACTAATGAATATCCTTGGCACGTAGTGCGGGGATGATTCGATGATATGAATTAATTATTGAAATTGAGTCTCGTGAATGAAATATTAATTCATGGATGTGGTAAAAGTCATCTTTGGTAGTAGTGCATTGATAGACTTGGTATGATTATGACCAAGGATTATTCGGTATAATCATGATCAGTAATTGAAAACACGAATATCTTGGCGATTGGTGCATGGATAATTCGTGGTGGTCGTGATACTATTAAGGCTGCGTCTCAAAGCATTATTGGTTTTCTGATTGTATATCTTTAGCTTTGTAGTGCAAAGATGAATTGTTAATGAATAGCTTTGCTGATTTCAAAGATGAATTTAATATTTTAAATGATAAAGGTATTCAAGGTATCCTCATCTATTTATCATACTGTACGCACCCTAATTTCGAGGGCTTAAATTCCATAAGGAGGGAGATTGTGAGACCCCAGATTTTATCAATAAAGATTTAAATTTTGTTGAAATAATTTTTAATATTGTGGTGTGAATTTAAGATAATATTATAGTTGTGGGTAGTATTTATAAATTTTGCAAAGTATGCAGTGGTTATATTATATTCGATTGGTGGGGAATATTCGGTTTAGCGGGGAATATTCCTACAACTACTCAATCATTGGTGGACCCCTAATAGCGTAATTATTGTCGGATTGAGAAAACGACAAAAAAATATTTTATTAAAATAACGACGGAAGTTTTACTGGTTGATCTTGTTGAACTACTCGATAGTAAAAGTACGATGAATACGTGTGGTTGCATAGAAGCACACGGTATTGATTATTGATGCCTATGAGAAGTCACTCGGTTTGATTCCATTATCATCGATTAATAATATGAATTATTATAGCGATAATGACGTTTTGTTTTATTAGTATTATTATTAACATAATAAAAGCGAAACATCTTTTTATATAAAATAGAATACTTTATTAAAGTTATTACATAAATAGAATATATTATATTTTATTATGCATAGTGTTGCATAGTGTTTTTTGCATAGTGTTTTTGCATAGTATTGTATAGTGTTTGCATAGTAAAATGTTTTTATATAAATAGAATATATTATATTTTATTTAAAAGATTTTTCTTTAAATATGGACCGTCGATTAAAGTAAATCAATCTGGACCGTTCATGGATTAATTCTTATGCATTCCATTTTCCTATAAATAAGCTCATTCCTTCATTATTTTCTTATTTAATTCATTGAAACTCTAGAGAGAAATTATAGAGAAGCTATAGAGAGAAAATTATAGAAAGAAGAAGAGTATTCTCGCTACTTCACTATTTCTATATTAGGTTTTTTTACGGTGAAGGGGTGTTATTCTTTCTTCTTGAAGAGAACTTACGTTATTCCATTCACTATTATTACATTGGAATAAACTTTGTAAAAGTGGCATACCCTATACATAACCTTTGTATCGTGGCATACCTATACTTGGTGAAGTCCTTATGTTATTCCATTGCTTATTATTCATTGGAATAACCTTGTGATATGTGGTTTACCCTATACTTGGTGACATTCTTATATTATTATTCATTTGGAACATCCTGTCTGTGTGTTTACACAGGACCGGTTCGCTTTTTTATTATTCTGTTGGAACATCACATGTCGTGTGTTTTACAGGACTGGTAAAATCTTTATCATTACGTTGGAATATCCTATCGTGTGTTTTACACCGGATCCAGTTCCATCTTTATTATACTGTTGGAACATCTGCCGCTTGTGAATTTCACGACTGGTTCCGTTATTATTATTCATTGGAATAAACTGCCATACATCACAATACCCGCGTACATGGTGATTTCTTTTGTTATTCCATTCTTTATTATACCCAGTTGGTTAAAACTTTGACTTCTATACTCCATGAAATTAGTAGAATATCCTTGATATTTGCGTTTCATCCAAAGATCTTTTCATGGAAATATTCTTACGATCATTCTTGAATTTTACTCTCTGAAAACAAAGATCATGTTGACAATTTGGACGTTAATAATTCATGGATTTAATAATTTTGAACTTGTTTTATTGAATTACTATGTCATTGTCATCATCCTCATGATATATCATGTTATCTTTGGCTTACGTGCATAGATGAACTTAGTATGATTATGACCGAGGATCATTCGGTATAATCGTGGCTTGTTATAAATGATGTGATAAAAGTCCTCGATTGGCTGTGTAATGCGTTGATGGATAGTTTTGGTATAATTATGACCGAGGGGTGATTCGGTATAGTCATGACCATTGATAATTTGATGAAAATCCTTGGCCGTAATGTATACGGGAATGATTAGATGTGGTGGTTTATTTATTAAAATTTGAGTCTCAAATGATAAAAATTGATGAAAACCTTTTAAAACCTAAAAGATAGTAGACTTTATTTTCTACTTGACTCTTTTAATGGATTGCATATTCATTGCAGATTAAACTGGTTGTCTATTGTATTTTATCGGTTTAACATCTTTGTTCAAGGCTAATGATAATTTATTCTCGCATTATCTTAGTTATAATATTTCTTCATTGGGCTAGTTGAGCTCACCTTTCTTTCAACGTTTCTCTTGAGGAAATGAGAACATATTTGGGACGAAGTCGGGGAGCGGAGTAATGGTCCAGAGGATAGCATTAGTAGTCCTCACTATTTACGTGAAATAGTGTGATAATAGTTGTAATGAGGACTCCTTTTGAGTTTGTATAATATCTAGTATACAATATTTGTATTCAAACTCACGATTTATGTCGTAATGTACGGCAGCTTATATTAGTAAGTTGTATTTGAATTTATGTACCATGTAAGTGGCGACCCAAGATGGGTGGCGATATACCTAATTTTGGGGCGTCACATTTCTCTCTTCCCAAATCTTGTAACTCCCTTCCATGGAGCAACTCGCAACAATACATGATCCCCTACATTAAATTCCACGTCCTTTCGATGAAGATCCGCATAACTCTTTTGTCGATCATGTGCCGTTTGTATATCGTTGTCGAATCATTAGTCATACGTATTAACTTTCGGGTCCCAACAATGTTGCTTCACCCACCTCATCCCAACATATTGGAGAACGACATTTTGTCCATATAATGCTTGAATGGAACCATGCCTATATTTGTTTAATAACTATTGTTGTATGAGAATTCCACCAATGGCAAGTACTTATCCCAACTTCCTTTGAAATCTAGGACACACGAGTTTTAATATATCTTCAAGAGTTTGAGTAGTCCTTTCGATTGCCCATCCGTTTGAGGATGGTATGCCAAGCCAGAATCGTAAATTGCGTGCCCATAGCTTTCTACAATCTAACCCAAAACTATGGATCTTGGGTGCCATGCAATCTCACAATCTCATTTACGTCATACGAGAAAGGCGTTCAAGGAATAAGTCTCTTGTATCAGAAGAAATGAGTAGACTTGGTTAATCTATCAACAATAACCCAAATCGCATCTATGCCTTGAGAAACCTTGGGAAGATTAGTAATGAAATTCGAGGTAATGTGTTCCCACTTCCATTTCAAAATCTCAAGTGGTTGCAATGGACCCTTTGGCACTTGATGCTCGCCTTTACATGTTGATAAGTTAAACATCTCGAGATAAACTACGCGATCTCTCTCCTCATATTGCTCCACCAAAATGTATGTTGAAGATCATAATACATTTTGGTACTCCCGAGATGGATTGCAAACAATGTGTTGTGTGCCTCCATCATGATTCTATGCTTCAAATCAAAATCATTAGGAATGCAAAGTCCGGAGTCGACTCAAGTATTCCTTCTTCATCAATTCTCGCTTAGGAATAGCTCCTTCTTGTACTTTCTTCTTCATACGCATCACTCCGGCCCGATGGCTTGGAAAGCAACCTTAACTTTTTCTATTAAAGTTGGCTCTGTCGTATACTTGACATCATCGCTTTTCGTTCCTATGATATGATCTTCTACTCAACGCGTCACTACCACGTTCGCTTTTCCGGGATGGCGTACGTAATCGAACATGTCTTTGAAATGAGTCTCCTCTTGAGTTCTTGAAGCTCTTCCCACATTCCTTGCTCCATTCGAATTTTGTATCTCTACGAGTCAATTTGCGTTAATGGAATAGCGATTCGAGAATATCCTTCAACGAATCTCCGATAATAACCAACTAAGCCTAGAAAGCTACGTATTTCGATTCTCGACTTAGGTTGCTCTCAAGCTGTGACTCATATCCCAATCTTGGATAAGACGTCACAATGACACCTATCGATTTACTATCGCACGAATATAGCGTCCCCTACAGAGAGAGTGTGGCTTAGGTGAATTCCACAAAGGAAGTCACAAGATAAAGGCTTAGGTACCAAATTTATAGTTGAATTTTTAACTCACGAAGTTCAATAGAGCCATTCGATATGAGATTTTAGAAATGAGTTTTTATGCAGTTCAAAGTCGATACAAAATTTAATATCGGGCTTTGGGAGTAAGCCAAGAAATTCTTTGAAATACGTCGGGAAAATCAATAACAACAGAATATTATTCAAATATGGCGTGTCTTTATTCAAATCCATAACATGGACTAAGAAAATTTGACATCCGTAATAAACGAATGACTTCATGGCTTGATATGAAAATGTTTGACTACAATGGTTTGATTGCTTGAATTGAATAACAAAGTTGCTTAGGAATATAAAACTAACAACCTTACGAAAATAATCAATTTCGGCATGATGAGTAGTTAACCTTAAAATCACATCATAAACAAATATCTCTATAGAAATAAGGTTAACGGGTAATGTGATAGTGCCAAACTGAATCAAGCAAGATTTATAAGCAAAGTGGATGTGATGAAAGTTTCTCTAACGGAGTTTCCACAGATAGGTCAAAGTCTAATTTCTCCGAGTCAAGTTTAAGCGTTGAGCGCAAGTAAGAGAGATAAAAGAATGGGTAGAACCGATATCTAGTAAGGTATATACTTCAAGAATTTATAATTGACTAACTTGCGCTAACTTCGTTCGGGTTCCTTGCATTTTGACCGGTCACGACAAACGCTCTTCCAAGAACCGTTGACTTTGACTTTTCTGGGACATCCTTTTGAGTCACCATTCTCGCTGGACTGGGTTTCGCTACTGTACAATCTCGAGCGATATGTCCTTCTTTTCCACAATTATAGCATACCTTAAACTGTTGTGGGCAGTTTGGGCTGATATGTCCCTCTTTCCGCATTTGTAACAATACGACCGGTGGTCGTTCTCCTCCCTTAAAACTAGTTCATCGGGCGCCGGCGTCTTCACATGGTCGTTGTTGAATCTCCTCTTTTAAAATCTCCTCCCGACTCGCTTCTTCTATTTTCATGGCCACGATTACCACCAGAGTGGTTCACGCTTTTATCTCGTATTCTTCTTTCTCCATTTGGTTATCGTTATTACGATGATCGCTATCTTGGTATGATCCTGGTTATGGTCCCTCGGTTGAACGTACTCGTTATCTCGCTTCTATCAATGAGCCCCATTGACAACATCTGAATAGAGAAAATTTATGAGAAATGAGATATTGGCGTATGTCGGGTTTCAAACCTCTTAGAAACATCCGCGTCATACGTTCCTCATTCTCCACCAAATGAGGTCTAAACACTGGATAACTCATGAACTTCGCTTTCGTCTTCGGGACACCGCCATGTTATTCGCTCTAGTCTAATAAACTCCACTTCCTTCATATGACGAATACTTTCGGGGAAGTACTTGTCATTGAAGCTGCATTCAAACGTCTCCCATGACATCTTTGAGTGCGAAAATTTGGATGGGTACGCTTCACTGATTCCCACCCAAGATGTCTGCCTCGCCGCCACGGAACATAAAGGTGGCGAATGGAACTTTCTGTTCCTCCGTGCATCCCAAGACATCGAATATCTTGGTAATTTGTTTGACCCACGTCTCCGCCTTTAATCGGATCCGGCTTTCCCAGTCGTGGTCCCAACTCTTTGAATCGCTTGGTTGTGACCACCCGTGAATTGCTATCATTTTCTCCTGTATTTTGAACACGAGTCTCCTAAATGCGATTTTGCATGAAGCGCAAAAAGCTTCTAAACATCCCTCGTTCATCATCGCTTTCAATGGTGTTGTTCACGGGAGGAACATTGCCGACTGTTAGACGTTCTCCTCGTTGGTGAGTCTACAGGCATCTCCACGGTCTCATTTACTCCCTTTGTTAATATTCTCAATTCGACATTCTCAAATCATGTCATAAAATAAGGGTTAATTAAGGAAATCAATATATCACATAATATCCCTATATCTTGACCAACTAACAAATAAGCTTAGGTAGGACACACTAGCGAAGGATTTTACTGCTCTCTCCCTCCTAGTTTTATTCCCGATCTCCGCGGAGATCATATCCTAAGCTCGATACATTATTTGATGGCGCCCCAAAAAAAGGTATACACAACACCCATTACGAGTCGCCAAATACATGAGTACGAAAACAACTACAACTTTATTATTACAACAAGAAAGCTGTGAGTTTGAATACAAATATTATCTTCAGATAATATCTATACTCAAATAAATCCTCATCACATTTATTGATACATTATTTTACAAAAGCGGTGAGGACTACTAAACAATCCTTTCTAAAACCTTCATTCCATACCCCAACTCGTACTCGCTATATTCTCGCCTCCCGAGAAAAAATGGAACAAAAGGAAAAGGGTGAGCTCAACTAGCTCAATAAAGAATATTATGACTAAGATAATATACAACAAATTATCGTTAGTCTTCAATGAGGAAAAATCGATAGAATACAATAGACAACAAGTTTCGGATCAATATTCGCAGTGAAATAATAATTCATAGAAGAGTTACGTAGAGAATGCAAACTACTATCTTCTATGTATGAATTTAAAAGTTCATCGCTCATCTTTTATCCCCTGTAACATCAATCAATATACATCCGGAATCAAATATTCATCTTTGCACTACTGAGCCAAAGATATTCATCGATTGGTCGTGTTCATTTAAACACTGTTCATCTTCAGACTACGGGCCAAAGATATTCTTGAAATCATTCATCTTTGCACTACAGCCAAAGATATTCTTAAGAAATCATTCATCTTTTACTACTGGCCAAAGATATTCCATAATATCATCATTTAAGACCGAGGATGATGAAAATATTTTTAAAGAAAGCGAATCCGGTGAAACAAAATGACAAGGATTAAGGATTAAGGATTCGTACTTAGTTTTATCCACGTCCAAAAATACCTCAAAATAATCATAGTGGTGTAAAATTCAAGAATGATCAAAACATGGATACAATCGAGTTAGTATCGAATAGATATTTTAGACGAAAAGAAGAAATTTTATTTTTAAATTGAATAGTCTCAGATATCGTGAATAGTCCGAGACACGTGAATAGTAACTCAGACACCAAAAGATAGAAATTCCACAAAAACATCTTCACGCTTCATGAATAGTACTCGTGAATAAGAACTCGTGAATAAGTAACTCGTGAATAGTAACTCATGAATAGTAACCCATGAATAGTAACCCGATACATGAAAAAGTTCCAAATTTGATAAAATTTCAGATCAACATTTCAAAGATAATGATATTGAAGAAATAATATCATTACGAAAAAAAATAATATCCCTTACCTCGAAAGATTAAGACTTCAATTTGGAATCTTAGGGTATAGTCTTTGAAGGAACTTGCAGACCGCCTAACAATACTCAAAGTATACTCACAAGAATACGCTCAATATATCGAGAGAGAAACTTCAGTTTCTGGTGTGTTTTTCAATTCTAACCTAAGCACCCTATTTATAGGAAAATGCTTAGAACACCAAAGCAGAAAATTGAATATAATATTAATATATTTTTCACATTTTCTTTAGCCCACCTTAGACAACTGATCTCAGCCCATTTGAATCACATGTGAGGCCAACTTAGTTGCAAAAAACGTTTTCTCAAAATAATTAACTAAAACTCCCAAAAATTAATTATTTCGGAACTTCGGAACTTCAATAATTCATAATAAATAGCCCTTTCATCAGAAAATTCGAATCTCGCGAGTTTTTATAGGAAATTCAATTCTCTACAACTTTGCAGAAGAAAGTTTTTCCAAATTCCAAATAGAAATTGACCGAAATCCACAAACGGGTGATTTTACAAATTTATAATCAAATTTGATCTAATAATTGTGTCCACCAACACACAAAACATGTGTTAAACATTTAATGCCACAAAAATACTCTTCCTCCTCATATACTCATATATCCCACATTCATTGTAAAAATATCACCAAGTTAATATATTATTAAAATAATATATTTAAATGAATTATTTTATCGAAAAAGATAAAATATTAATTTTCAACAATTGTCATTTTAAAAATTTTCTCCATCTATATCCACATAAAATCAATATTTTCCTCATCATATAAATTAATAATTAATTATTCACAAATAATATTACAGAATCACAATATTGACAACCAGGCAGGTTCCAGGAAGAGGGGCTTTCAATAAGAATTTCTTCTTCTGGCGGCATGATTAGATGACCAAACCTCTCCTTGAGCGTAACTTTCTAGACATTGCCAATAATGTTATCTAATAATATTATTCAGATAATATGAATTATTGCTTCGATAATGAAAAATCTTTGTGTAATGACAATTATTGAAACAACAAAGAATATAAAATATCAATGCAAAGAATTATTAAATCAATAAAATCTTTGAACAAGAATTATCGTAACCATTATTGAGTAGTGCCTTCTTACGTAAGAATCAATAATTTGTAATACGAGGTGTCTTCTTTGTGCTTTAACCACCGAGTATTTTAACAAGATAAGCAGAATAACATACTGTTATTTTTAAACAACTTATATTTGTCGTTTTCTTCATCCAATCGCTTTTTCAGTTATGGGGCCCACACACGGTTGCTACCAGGTCGTCACGAATATTCACAGACAGATGCGAATATTCCACGACCAAACGAATATTCTCCGACAACAATGAATATTTTATAACCACTTGCTTATTTTGAAGTATTTGCGTATTTTACCCTTAACTATTCACATTAATCAAATCAACCCTTACTATTTCAAAATAATAAATAGAGAAAATTAAATTTCATTAATAATAAGTTGGGGTGTTACATGTAACATAAATAGAATTGTACAAATAAAAAAGAGAGAGGAGATTCATTTATTATGTAATTGAGAAGCGCGGGAGTTGAGGAAGCTAGTAGTAGTGAGGTCAGACCGTTCGTTTAATAATTTATAAAATATGAATATATTTAAATGTGTCGAAAATATTCATTTAAAAATTTGTTATTGAATAAGTAAAAAGTAATAAATAATAATATATTTTACTTACATTCTCTCATACATAATTAAAATTTATATTCAACATTAATTTTATTTACTATTGTAAACAAATTTTGTTATGTACAAATTATTTTTGATTTTGTTTAACAAATTTAATAAAGTCTTTTGTTTTGATTTTATGTACTATAGAATGTTATTAACATTTTTAATGTTTTATTCCTAAAATTATATTTTTAACAATATACTTTATTAAAGATTGTTCAAAAGTTTATATTTAATTTTTTTAAATATAAGATAACATTATTTATTTATAATTATATAATAAATTTTTCATAACAACCTAAAAGCCTAAAAGGTTAAAATAGAATAATACACATATTAAGATATTTTGACAAATAATTATTAAATACATCATTTTATTCCGTATTAGGATATTTTATTTTATTTAAATTTTCTTATATAGAACTTTTCATTAAATTTTATAAAAACACACTTTAGAATCATCTAGGAATCCTAGCAAGTAGATGAAAGTCATAGTCATATTTTGAATTATTTTTATTATCAGATATTAGTAGTCTATCAGTATTATGCTATTGTACATCTTGTTTGTATTTCCATGTTATAGTTATAATTAATAAAATATAAAATAGTATATATATATATAATATGTATATATTTTAAAATTTTATTTATCTATTTTTGAGCTGGATCTACAACGCTGACTAAACTCGGTCCAAATTTAACTTTGGATTTCAATTTTTATTCAAACTCAGTCCAACTCACCTTCAAATTAATTTCAAATAAGTTTTTAACGAGTTGAACAATTGAGTTTCAGGCTTAACCGTCCCAATTGACAATCCTAATAAATACTTAAATTTAAGTCAAGTTAAATTATTAAAATTGAAATTTTAAAATCACTTAGTAACATCCTAATTATGGTAATATTTCCTTATTATGAGACTATATTTTATTTTAAAATTATTAAGTATATCATCTAACCCAAAATTCAATTAAATAAAATATAATATAATATTTTCTTGTAAAAATATCAATTCTTTAATCACTATATCATATACCAACCCTTCATTTCACTCTACCTTTCTTTCAAACTTCTCTTTCTAGTCACCTTCTCTTTCTACTCATCTTCTCTCTCCTATCCCCAAAAGATGAAAATCAATGTGCAATTTCAAATGTTTTCTTGTGCCCCAAGAAAGGTTTTTATGTGATTCTAGAAGGTAAGTTCTCCATGTTCATATCTTCTCCCTGCAAGAAGTGGTAATTTGTGAATCAAATCTGGACTCAAAACTTGCAAAAAACCCTAGTAGGTTATTAGGGTTTAAGTTTTCTCCCTTTTATGGGGTAGAGTGATTTCATTTCTTCAATTTCCCTTGCATTTCTAGATCAGTTACTCGTATTATTAAAATGTACTACATGTACGTGGAATCGTATATTGTGACACACACACACATATGTAAAATATATGAACTTACATATTTGGGGTTTAGCTAGAATTTAATAATATGAACTTTTTATCTGTTTTTGCTCTGTTTTTGTTTGTTTATTTTGCTAAGACTGCTTATTGTGCTATTTGGGGGTTTGGCTTGTGATGTACTGTGTTCATTTTCACGTTTGGGGGTAAATAATGAGCTATCATTTCATATATGCATATATTTATATATATTTGCAAGTTATTGGTTTCTACTAGAAACATCATTAACTTTTTTGAAATTAACTATATTTTCAAACTTAAAATTGACATGGATTACTTTAATTTTAGTCCATAAAACCAAAATATAGCAACATATTTTACTCATTATTGTTTCATAACTCTTAATTAATCATCTCATTTTGAGTTTAAAAATGTCTCAGATTGACTTTCAAAAGTCAATCACGATCTTATAATATTCCACTCTATGTTTTGTAATTATTTTTTATTTTCCTTTCCTTTTTATGGTTTTCTTTCATTTACTGTTTTTTGCTTTTAAAGTACTTTGTTTTAAACTTCTTTCTGTTATGAGGTAGTGATTGAACATAAACACCTTCAAGCTTATCAGTTATGCAGCTTTTAGCTTATAGTATTATAACTTGTAATTTTAAACCGTCTTAATAAATGTATAAATTTTGAATATGTTGAAATTTGCAGCTTGTATTTTGTTTCATTTTCTGTTTTCAAAGCCAAATGTTTTAAAAAACTATCTGGAGTTGCTTATCTGTCACTTTTAACTGAATGAGTTTAGTAGAGAAAAAACTTTTGGGCTTACCTTGATTTGCTATGAATCCATGTGTTCTCTTGACTGTTAAGAGTCGAGCCTAGTGTCGTAATACCTTCATTAATTGGCTATTTCTGTTTTAT
The DNA here is from genome assembly GCA_020205615.1 of Panax quinquefolius. NCBI lineage: Eukaryota > Viridiplantae > Streptophyta > Magnoliopsida > Apiales > Araliaceae > Panax > Panax quinquefolius. The sequence goes on from CM035173.1 coordinate 30,862,157, forward strand.
CAACAACTTAAGTTTCTGAAAAGATCACTCTCTCCATTATGCAGGTACCATCCTTATTTTTAGGTTCTCACTTTGTTAGGGTAAGGAACTTTGCTTGTAGCACTGAGTTGATCCAGTCTTCCAGAACTCCATAGTAGTTATGGCACCAAATTCTAAAATTGCAAAGGCCTGCAAGGAAATGAAAAAATATGGCATTGCCGAAGGAACTGTAAAACTGGTGCTGAAAAATTTGCTGGATTTGTATGACAAAAACTGGAAGTACATTGAAGATGAAAACTACAGAGTTCTTATAGATGCTATTTTTGAGAGTGAGAACCAAAAGGTACATTGTTTTGTTTAATTTTGCATATATATATTTTTTTGATCAGTGGACTTCTGTTCAATTAGTTTAGTTACTTGTGCTCTGTTGTTATATTGGTCGAAGTCTCTCATTAACCTTTTGTGGCAAAGAGTTGTGATTTTCTTTGTATGCTTGAGTATCTGCTCTCTTACACATGGACTCTTTGTTTTTCAAACTTCTTCATTGTTTACAAGATATTGTTTTCCTCGCATCTTTTTGGGTTACAGAGAGAGGAATTGACAAAGCAAGAGTCCTTGTTGCGAGATGAACCTGAAGAATGTGAACCGCCAGTGAAAAAATATAGATTGAGAAGCAGAACGCCTTTTTCCCCTGTTGTTGACTCCAGCACAAGCTTCGATGGGACTCACTTAATACCGCAGTGTAGGGAGGAGGCTCAAGTGTTTCAATCTTCCTGCCAGCAGAAAGTGGCCAAATCTATCCATAGGACTGGCCCCATGACTGTTTCTCCCCTGGACTATAATGAAAAAGGAAAGAAATCCGTTTCTCCACATTATTGTTCAGTATTGGGACCAAGAAATCCATCTTCATTGCTTTCTGATGATGAAAACTCTGAATCTAGTCCACAATTACCTCAGACGCACCTGAAAGACAGTGATGAGACATCTTTATCTCTTCAACACAGGAGGAGTAAGAAAAGGTTGACTTATGTGGGAGGCAGCAATCTTGTTCCGTCAACAGAACTGAAGACCATGCCCAATGATGTTCTTTATTCCATGAAAGAAAAACTCGATTACCATAATGGAGGATTTCATGAAGCCATGCAATTTGCTGATGAGCTGCCACAACATGAGGTTCCTCTTGCTATCATCCTTCCAGGTATGTTCCTCCCTCCTCCACCTCAATCCTCCCCAACCCCCGAAAATAAAATAAAAAAAAATTGCAGCACAAATTTCTTGGAAATTATCATTAAGTTTTATTCAAAATGTTAACAAATATATTAAATTTACCTGTCATAAAAGAATATTTAATATAAACTACATGCTTGGTATGGATTGATTAGTAGAAGCAACAAGTCTTTTAGGGGGAAAGATCTAGAGCCTAATTAGGTACACCCTCACCATACCTCCCTTGTGATCATGTCATCTCAGGTGCTTTGTAGAGGGAAGGACGTGACTACCTTCAGTTGGTTTGGGTGGCATAGCTCATTGCAAAATCCTCTTAATTGATTCTATATCCTATTTTTTGTTATGTACTGCATATCTAGGGTTGTAAACCGTGCCGTATTAAGATGGTTTGGTTTTATTTTGTCATAGTTATCAGAGTATACATTTCAACACTAACAACTAATCATGTCAAGACTCTCAATCCTATCATTAACCTCCTTGTTAATTGTGTTAAATGTGTCGACCCGTTTCATGACAGGTTGTGTATCATGACATAAGCGTTCACCAACTAACAACATGATCATTTAGCACAGCTTATTTAATAAAACGAAACAATATATACTTGTATATCCAAGACAATTTATAATGCCGTATTGGTGAAAATCCTATTTATCTTGATATAATCCTAATTTAAAAAGTTGACCGTTTAATCTCAACCTGTTTGTGTCTAACTTGAGCCACTTAAGTTTCATGTTAAATATGTGGATTCGTTTATAACAAACCCATTACTTTCTTGTCTTTTGGAGGATTTCATGTCTTCTCTCCATGTACTCTCCCTTCAAGCAAATTAAATTTTCTTTTGTCCAAAATAGTTATCTCTACTAATAACTGATGATAGCCATAAGAAGCAAGATCCAGTATTTAATTTTAAGAGGCACACATATAAATCTTTAAAACTAATATCCATTTATGGATATGCATTAAATTGAGATGCACTTTGCAGGCATTGGAGTGCATATATTATGTATTTGATTAATATTTTCTTACTACAGCATATCAATTATTTGTAATACTTGTTAGTATATTTTATGCAACACCCCCTCCTCGAATAGAAAAGGGAGGTCACGTGCAAAGCACAACAAACTTCAAAATAATTAAACAGAGCACTAATGACTTTAAAGTATTTAATAATGATATCCATAAATGAAATACTCAATACAATTCTCCAAACAGAGTCAAAATAATCAAAACCTAAAATCGAATCAACCTAGATGGTCAAAGGCAACTCTTTTTATCACACTAGTCTTGTATCACCCTTACAAACATGCCGGAAGAAAAACACACCATGAACCAATTGCCCAATACGAATATAAAGATGCATAAATATAAAACAATTTATATATGTACCAAAAAAACTAAATGAACGAACAAATACAAACTACGAACAATACAGACTACGAACCAAATATGAATATATCGAAATTGGTGAGACAATGTACAAATGATTAACACTGCCAAACTGAAAATTATAGTCAAAAGAATTCCAAACAAAATTAGGCTGAATCAAATGGTTATAAGGTAACAATTTCATACTGAGCTCAAATACAAATAGCCAAAGGCTAACAAAATACATCCGCATACCATCGTCAGTATGGAAATCAAAACGGATAAGAGTACGCGACACATACGCCACTAATCGCCAACCTAAATCAAATCAAATCAAATCATCGGTGGGTGCGACTATCATTATCGAACAAATATATCAAATGGCCAAAGCTCACACTCAGAGCAACATATAAAACAAAAGGATACGCCGTGGACTGATCACACCGCTACGAAAGGTGTCATGCCCGTGTGTTTGTGTCAATAGGACATGCCTATGGTACCCTCACAGGTGGTTAGTTCAAGTATACCGTAAGAATCAAACTACAAAATGTTAGCCAAAAAGGGGTTCAAATCATAAGACTTACATGACCATTTCTAAATGATATCGAATTATCAAATACGAACATACTTAATTATCACAAGTCAAAACAACTCCCCGAATGTGAACGAAAATATATGAATAATGATAGAAACGAATAAAGTTTTCAAAACACATTGACATGATTAACTAGTTCAAAGAGTACAAATAAGAGTTCTAATATCAACTCCAAAACGAAATTAACACGATAAATTTGACAAGTAATAATCATGAGAGGTAATACCAAATTTCTAAATGTGTAGCGAAACGAACGAATTAAAATTAAAAGAGTCTCGCTGAAAAAGTACGGAATCCGTACCTGGAGTAAATAACGTAATACCCAGAAATTTTAAATAAAATTATGCAAGTCTCCTTCAATCCGATCTAATAAATTAAAATAAAACAAATTTTATTACAACACTAATCACGATCCTGATAAATTTATTATTAACTAAATTTTATAACTTTTAAGCGAAAAATGATCAGTTGAATTAAAATGCAAAAATCTCAATATAACTTATTAGTTAATATAATACAATATATTTAACATGTACCAATTATAATATTTAACATACATTAATAATCATTAGTTTAAAAAGTATATATATAATAATAATTCTTTTTATTGATTCCAGACCAATCCTGTAATACTAACACTAAGATGAATCATGAAACTTGATATACATATATATGTTACTTAACTAATGCAGGGACATGCAATTGTTTTTTATATATATATATATATATATATATATATATATATATATCGCATATCAAGTCAAGGTTCCAAAACACATTAGAAAAACAGTGGCTTAACTTTATCAATGCTAGAAAAAGGTCCGAATTTTATAATCTAAATAATTTAATTATTGTTATAAAACTTTAGCGAAGTGTTTAAATATACTCTTATAATTGCTGCATAAATTTAGAGAGAATAAACAAGAGAAAAGAGAGAGAAATTCTTCATGGGAATTCTTAATTTTCATTCAAAGAAGATGCAACGCGCTTTTTATAGGCAAAGCTAGGAGAAGAGAAGAAAGGAAAAGGGGGAGTCACAGGTGAGGAAAGGAGTTCACGGGAGGAGGAAAAAGGAAAGAGGGCGAGCAGGGTTCCCTCATCATGAGGGAATCACCTTTTAACACTTCCCCTGATTCCCTATGATAGAAGATTATGTCTCATTAAAAACCTTGTTAAGAAAACCCAGTGGGAAAAACTTAACGAAGGAAAAAAGAGTACATATCTTTTACATAAATATCTTAATTGTCTACCTCGTTAAATCCTTGTCAGGAAAAATTCATTGGGATAAAAACCGTGACTAAGGAAAAAGAGTACAGTCTTCCCCTCAAAAGGAATTCATTACTCCTTGATGAAATGTTGTCATAAGTCTTTTAGTCCACACATTCCGATCCTTTTCCGAAGTTTTTTAAATGTTGCATTTGGTAGCGACTTTGTGAATAAGTCGGCTAGATTATCACATGATCGAATTTGATGCACATCTATATCACCCTTCTTTTATAGCTCATGTGTGAAGAAGAATTTAGGTGAAATGTGCTTTGTTCTATCTCCCTTGCTGTACCCTCTAAGTTGAGCAATGCATGCAGCGTTATCCTCATACAAAATTGTAGGAATGTCTTTGATTGATGGTAATCCACATGATTGTTGAATATGCTGAATAATTGATCTCAACCAAACACACTCTCTGCTTGCTTCATGTATAGCGAGAATCTCTGAGTGATTTGAAGATGTAGCTGTCATGGTTTGCTAAGTGAATTTCCAGGATATAGCTGTGTCACAATATATAAATACATAACATGTTTGTGATCTTCCATTGTGTGGATCTGATAAATATCCTGCATCGGCATATCCAACCAATTGCGACGTTAAATTTCTTGGATAAAATAACCCAAAATCTATACTTCCACGGAGGTATCTCAAAATGTGTTTAATCTCATCCCAATGTCTCTTAGTAGGAGAAGAACTGTATCTTGCTAACAAGTTGACAGCAAAAGTAATATCAGGTCGTGTACAGTTTGCAAGATACATAAGAGCACCTATTGCACTTAGGTATGGAACTTCAGGTCCAAGAACTTCTTCCCCACTTTCTAGAGGCGGAAATGGATCTTTATCAACTTCTAAAGATCGAACAACCATCTGGGTAGTCAAAGGATGAGCTTTATCCATATGAAAGCGAATGAGAATTTTTTCAAAGATATGTGGATTGATGAACAAAATTCCAGATGCTAAATGCTCCACTTCAGTATTCCCAAACGTAATTTTGTCTTTTCAAGATCTTTCATTTCAAATTCATTTTTAAATAAGTAGCGATTTTTGTAAGTTCTTCAAGAATACCTACAATGTGAGACCCAGATTTTATCAATAAAGATTTAAATTTTGTTGAAATAATTTTTAATATTATGGTGTGAATTTAAGATAATATTATAGTTGTGGGTAGTATTTATAAATTTTGCAAAGTATGCAAGTGGTTATATTATATTCGATCGGTCTGGGGAATATTCGGTTTAGCGAGGGAATATTCGCATAACTACTCAATCATTGGTGGACCCATAATAGAATTATTGTCGGATCGAGAAAAGCGACAAAAATATTTTATTGAAATAACTACGGAAGTTTTACCGTGGTTACCGTTGAACTACCTTCTCAGTAGTAAAAAATGCGATGTCGTGTGGTTGCATAAGAAAATAGCCTTACGGTATTGATTATCGATGCTTATGTGAGAAGTCACTCGGTTTGATTCCATTATCACGATTAATAATATGAATTATTATAGCGATAATGACGCGTTTTGTTTTATTCAGTATTATTAACGTAATAAAATGTAAATATCTTTTATATAAAATAGAATACTTTATTAAAGTTATTCTATAAATAGAATATATTATATTTTATTATATATAGTGTTGCATAGTGTTTTGCGTAGTGTTTTTGCATAGTATTGCATAGTGTTTGCATAGTAAAATGTTTTATATAAATAGAATATATTATATTTTATTTAAAAGATTTTTCTTTAAATATGGACCGTCGATTAAAGTAAATCAATCTGGACCGTTCATGGATTAGTTACTATGCATTCCATTTTCCTATAAATAGAAGCTCATTCCTTCATTATTTTCTTACGAATTCATTGAAACTCTAGAGAGAGAAATTATAGAGAGAAGCTATAGAGAGAAAATTATAGAAAGAAGAAGAGTATTCTGCTACTTCACTACTTCTATATTCAATTCTTTTACGGTAAGGGGTGTTATTCTTTCTTCTTGAAGAGAACATTCTGTTATTCCATTCTTTATTATTCTGTTGGAATAACCTGTATACGCGGCATACCCTATACTTGGTGAAATCTATTCTGTTATTCCATTCTTTATTATTCTGTTGGAATAACCTGTATACGTGGTATACCCTTTACTTAGTGATATTCTTATGTTATTCCATTCTTTATTATTCTGATGGAATAACTCAGATGTATGTCTTGATTTACCTATACTTGGTGGAATGACCAGTATATGCGGTTCACCCAATACTTGGTGATCTTCTTCTGTTATTCCATTCTTTATGATTATGTTGGAATAACCGGTTTATGCGAAGTACCGCATACTTGGTGAAACTCTGTTATTATTCCGTCATTTATATTTCGCGGAATATCCATCTCATCTTTATACACCGGATTCGGTTCCATCATTTATTATTCCGCATTTATTATTCTGTATTTACGATTCTGTCTGAATATCCCGTCGGTGTGAATTTCACCTGACCTGGTTCCATATTTATTATTCCGCATTTATTATTCTATTGGGAATAACCTGTCTGTGCGGTCTCTATCGCATGCATGGTGAATCCTTCTATTATTCTATTCTTTATTATTCTGTTGGAATAACTCGCTCATGTGGATTGCCACATGCATGGTGAATGATCCTTTGTATTCATTCCTTATTAAATTGTGGAAATGATCTGTATACGTGGATTACCGCATGACGGGTGAAAATCCATTTGCAGTTTTATATATTCTTTGTTATACTCGGTTGGTTAAAGTTTTGATTCTATACTCCATGAAACTAGTGGAATATCCTCGATATTTGCGCTTCATCCAAAGATCTTTTCATGAAAATATTCTTCCGAGCATTCTTCGCTTTTATTTTACAAAGAAATATCATGTTGACAATTTGGATATTATTAGTTCTGGATAAATTAATTCTTGAACTTGTTTAATTGAATTCTATAACATTGTCATCATCCCCATGTTTATATTATGTTGAAAGTCATCTTTCGCTTACGTTCATAGATAGACTTAGTATGATTATGACACCGTGGATCATTCGCAGATAATCATAAACCGTGATGTTATAAGTGGTGTGGTAAAAGTCTTGATGGCTGTAGTGCATTGATGGACGCTTTTTGGTATGATTATGACCGTGATTTTTCTAAGATAATCATGACCATTGATGATTTAATGAATATCCTTGGCCGTAATACTGGGATGATTAGAAGATGTGGTTTATTTATTGTCGAGTTTCAAATGATTAAGTTGATGAAAACATTTTTAAATCATAGAAGATAGTAGGTTTTATTCTCTACTTGACTCTTCTAATGAATTGCTTGTTCCGCTGCAATTAAACTTGATTTTTGTTATATTTTATCAGTTTAACACTGTTGAAGGCTAAAGATAATTTATTCTTCATTATCTTAGTCATAATATTTCTTACTGGGCTAGTTGAGCTCACCCTTTCTTTCACTGTTCTCTTCAGGAAATGAGAACGTAGTAGGAACGAGTCGGGGAACGGGGTGACAGTCCAGATGATAACATTAGTAGTCCTCACTATTCTGTTAGATAGTGTGACAATAAATGTAATGAGGACTCCATTGGGTATGGATATTGTCTAGATGACAATATTTGTATTAAAACTCACAGCATATGTTTTGTCGTATTTTACACGACAGCTGTATAATTAGTTGTATTTGGATTTATGTACCATGTAAGTGGCGACCCAAGATGGGTGACGTATACCTAATTTTGGGGGCGTCACATACAAGATTCAAATCATCCAAATATACAGCAATGATGAAAAATCCACTTTGTGATTTCTTAATAAAAACACATGGGCATACTTGATCATTTATATACCCATCTTTTATTAAATAATCACTAAGTCAATTATACCACATACGACCAGACTTGTGACGCCCCCAAAATAGGTCCATTCCATCCAACCCATTCTGAGTCGCCAAATACATGGTACAGAAATAACTACAACTTTATTATTACAACATATAAACTGTGAGTTTAAATACGATATTGCCATCTAGACAATATCCACACGCAAATATATCCCCATCATAATTATTGATACATTATTTTACAAAATGGTGAGGACTACTAAACAACTCTCTAGAACCTTCATTCCATACCCGACTAGTACTCGCTACATTCTCGCCTCCCCGAGAAGAAAAATGAAACAAAAAGGAAAGGGTGAGCTCAACTAGCCCGATAAAGAATATTATGACTAAGATAATATACAACAAATTATCGTTAGTCTTCAACAGGAAAAATCTAATAGAATACAATACAACAACAAATTTTAAATCAATATTCATAATGAAATAATAATTCATTAGAAGAGTTAAGTAGAGAATGCAAACTACTATCTTCTATATATGAATTTAAAAGTTCATCGTCGATATATTATCCCCTGTAACATCAATCAATATATATCTCGAATCAAATATTCATCTTTGCACTACAGCCAAAGATATTCATCGATTGGTCATGTTCATCTAAACACTGTTCATCTTTTGTACTATGGGCCAAAGATATTCTTCAGAAATCATTCATCTTCAGACTTATGTGCCAAAGATATTCAATAATATCATCATTTAAGATCAAGATGATGAAAATATTTTTAAAGAAACGAATCCAAAGTGAAACAAAATGACAAGGATTAAGGATTAAATTGTATTTTATTTTATCCACGCCCAAAAAATACCTCTCAAAAATAATCATAGGGTGTAAAATTCAAGAATGATCAAAACATGGATACAATCAAAGCTAGTATCCGAATAGATATTTTAGATTTAAAAGAAAAATTTTCATTTTTAAATTGAATAGTGCCGTATTCGTGAATAAGGTCAGATACGTGAATAAGTGCCGATACGTGAATAGTAATCTCACACCAAAAGATAGAAATTCCACAAAAACATCTTCACGCTTTCACTTAATAGTACTCATGAATAAGAACTCGTGAATAAGAACTCATGAATAGTAACTCGTGAATAGTAACTCATGAATAGTAACCCCGACATGGAAAAGTTCCAAATTTGATAAAAAGTTCCAACTAATATTTCAAAGATAATGATATTGAAGAAATAATATCATTTGAGAAGAAAATAACATCCCTTACCTCGAAAGACAAGATTCTAATAAACACCAGGATATAAAGGCTATGACTTGAACTTGCACCGTATAGCAATACTCAAAGTATACTCAAAATACTCACAAGAATATTTCGATAATATAGAGAGAAAACTTGATTTCGGTGTGATTTTCAATTCTAACTAAGACCCTATTTATAGGAAATCGCTAGAACACCAAAGCAGTAAAATTGAATATAATAATATTATTTATAAACAAAATTCCTTAGCCCACCTTTTGAAATCTGATTTCAGCCATAGCACATGTTAAATGAGGTTCACAAACTCACCAAAAACGTTTTTCTTAAAATAATTAATTAAAACTCCCAAAAATCAATTATTTCGGAACTCCAAAACTTCAATAATTCATAATAAATAGCCCTTTTATCAGAAAATTCGAATCTCACGAGTTTTTATAGGAAATTCAATTCTCTACAACTTTGCAGAAGAAAGTTTTTCCAAATTTCAAACAGAAATTGACCGAAATCCACAAACGGTCGATTTTACAGTCTATAATCAATTTTCGGTCAAGAAATGGGTCCACCAACACACAAAACATGTGTTAAAAATTTAATCCAACAAAAATACTCTTCCTCCTCATTTATTCATATATCCCATATTCATTGTAAAAATATCACCGTTAATATATTATTAAAATAATATATTTAAATGAATTATTTTATCAGAAAAAGATAAAATATTAATTTTCAACAATTGTCACATTAAAAATTTTCTCCATCTATATCCACATAAAATCAATAATTGGTGCAATACCGTGTGCTACTATTCAACAACGCGTATTAGTGTGTTTTAACCACCGGGTATTCCAACAAAGATAATTCAGAATAACTACGCCTGTTATTTATAAATAACTTATATTTATCGTTTCTTCATCCAATCGCTTTTACGTTATGGGGCCCATAAAAGATCGCCATATCGCATTTAATATTCCCCACAAACAATACGAATATTCCACGACCAAACGAATATTCCCCGACAGTACGAATATTCCACAACCAAATGAATATTTTATAACCACTTGCTTATTCAAAATATTTGCGTATTTTACCCATAACTATCCATATTAATCAAATCCACCTTTACTATTTCAAAATAATAAATAAAGGAAATTCCTTTTTATTTAAAAAAATTTTGGGGTCTTACAACCTCCCCTCCTTATGAAATTTCGTCCTCGAAATTGACGATACATACTGTGTGTTTCAAAAGATGAGAATACCTCGCTTTCATTTCCGTTTTCAACTCCTAGGTCATTTCCTCAATAGCATGGTTTCTCCACAAAAATTTAACTTGTGGTATAACCTCGGTACATAGGACATGTTCTTTCCTATCCAAGATCTTTACATGTACCTCCTCGTACGTTAAGTCTTCGGCTATCTCGTCCGGTTCTAACTCAATGACGTGGTTCGGGTCGTCCACATATTTACGTAACATCGATACGTGAAAAACGTTAAGAACACGCGTCATACTTGGTGGTAAAACGAGTCTATAGGTCACAGTTCCTATTCGATCGAGAATTTCAAATGGATTAATAAATCGAAGGTTTGAGCTTTCCTCACCTCACCGATTCTCGCTTTTGAAATAACAACTTCGTGATCTTCTTCTTCATATTCATCGGCTCCGGTGTGTAGCTCGAGCGATTTTAACTTTATCGATTAAAGTTGATTATACTCAGATATCATCACATGGGTACCTAGAGTTCTCATCTCCATCTCTATTATTTGTAAATTATACTGAAATTAGTCTTTGATAATATCGCACTCAGATACTCATATACGATCTTCTACTCAACACATCACCTACCACGTTCGCTTTTCCAAGATGGCATGGTCGTAATACGTCTTTGAAATGAGTCTCCTCTTGAGTTCTTCAAGCTCTTCCCACATTCCTTGCTCCATTCGAATTTTGTATCTCTACGAGTCACCACGTTAATGGAATAGCGATTCGAGAATATCCTTCAACGAATCTCCGATAATAACCAACTAAGCTTCAGAAAGCTACGTATTTCGATTACCGACTTAGGTTGTTCTCAATCGTGACTCATATCCCAACCTTGGATAAAGACGTTACAATGACACCTATCGGTTTATTATCGCATCTAATACGACGTCCCCTACACAGAGAGTTCCGCTTAGTGAATTCCACAAAGGAAGTCACAAGATAAAGGCTCAAAGCCAAATTTATAGTTGAATTTTTAACTCCACGAAGTTCAATAGAGCCATTCGATATGAGATTTTAGAAATGAGTTTTGTCTTGGGTTCAAATTCGATAAAAATTTAATATCGCTTTGGGAGTAAGCCAAGAAATTCTTCAAGAAATACGTCGGGAAAAATTAATAACAACAGAATATTATTCAAATCGACGTGTCTTTATTCAAATCCATAACATGGACTAAGAAAACTTGACATCCGTAATAAACGAATGACTTCATGGCTTGATATGAAAATGTTTGACTACAATGGTTTGATTGCTTGAATTGAATAACAAAGTTGCTTAGGAATATGAAAACTAACAACCTTACAAAAGCAATCAATTTGGCATGATGAGTAGTTAACCTTAAAATCACATCAAAAGCTAATATCTCTATAGAAATAAGGTTAATAGGTAATGTGATAGTGCCAAACTCGAATCAAGCAAGATTTCTAAACAACAGGATGTAATGAAAGTTTCTCCTAACGGAGTCTCCATAAATAGGTCAAAGTCTAATTTCTCCGTAGTCAAGTTCAAACGTTGAGCGCAAGCAAGAGAGATAAAAGAATGGGTAGAACCAAGTATCTAGTAAGGTATAAACTTCGCAAGAATTTATAATTAACTAACCCGTGTTAACTTCGCTCGAAGTTCCTCGATTTTGACCTGGCCACGACAAACGCTCTTCCAGAACCGTTGTCTTTGACTTTTCCGGGACATCCTTTTAAGTCACCATTCCTACCGGACTGGGTTTCGATATCGCATAATCTCGAGCGATATGTCCTTCTTTTCCACAATTATAGCATACCTTAAACTGTTGTAGGCGGTTTCAATGATATGTCCCTCTTTCCGCATTTGTAACATACTGACCGGTGGTCTTTCTCCTCCTTGGAACCCGGTTGCTACATTGGCGTTGAACTCTTCACATGGTCGTTGTTGAATCTCTCTCTTTTAAAATCTCCTCCCGACTCGCTTCTTCTATTTTCATGGCCACGATTACCACCAGAGTGGTTACCGCCTTTGTCCAGTATTCTTCTTTCTCCGTTTGGTTATCGTTATTCGATGATCGCTATCTTCGGATAATCCTCGGTTATGGTCTCTCGGTTGAACGTACTCATTATCTCGCTTCTAACAATCGAGTCCTCATTTACTAAACATCCGAATAGAGAAAATTTATGAGAAATGAGATATCGACGTATGTCGGGTTTCAAACCTCTCAGAAACATCTGCGTCATACGTTCCTCATTCTCCACCAAATGAGGTGCAAATCTGGATAACTCCGCGAACTTCGCCTCGTACTTGGACACCGTCATGTTATTCTACTCCAGTCTAATAAACTCCACTTCCTTTATATGACGAATATTTTCGTGGAAGTACTTGTCATTGAATCTGCTTTTCGAAATGTCTCCCATGACATGCGAGTAATTTGGATGGGTACGCTTCACGTGATTCCCACCAATAATCTGCCTCGCCATTTTAACATAAAAGTAGCGAATGGAACTTTCATTCTCCGCATCCCAAGACATCGAATATCTTGGTAATTTGTTTGACCCACGTCTCCGCCTTAATCGGATCCGGCTTTCCTGCAATTCGTGGTCCCAACTCTTTGAAGCGCTTGGTTGTGACCACCCGTGAATTCGCTATCATTTCCTCCTCGTATTTTGAACACGAGTCTCCTCGTCGATTTTGCATGAATCGCAAAAAGCTTCTAAACATCCCCTCGTTCATCATCTCGCGCTCATTGGTGTTGTTCACAGGAGGTACATTGCCACTGCTGTAGACGTTCTCCTCGCTTCAGTAAGACAGCATCTCCACGGTCTCATTTACTCCATCGTTAATATTCTCATTCGACATTCTCAAATACTATCATAAAACAAGGGTTAATTAAGGAAATCAATATATCACATAATATCCCTATATCTTGAATTAACTAACAAATAAGCTTAGGTAGACACACTAGCGAAGGATTTACTCTGCCTCCCTCCTAGTTCTATTTCCCGATCTCCGCCAGAGATCATATCCCTAAGCTCTAATACCAACTGTGACGCCCCCAAAATAGGTCCATTCCATCCAACCCATTCTGAGTCGCCAAATACATAGTACAAAAATAACTACAACTTTATTATTACAACATATAAACTGTGAGTTTAAATACAGATATTGCCATCTAGACAATATCCACACGCAAATAAATCCCCATCATAATTATTGATACATTATTTTACAAAAATGGTGAGGACTACTAAACAACTCTATCTAGAACCTTCATTCCATACCCCGACTAGTACTCGCTACATTCTCGCCTCCCGAGAAGAAAATGGAACAAAAAGGAAAAGGTGAGCTCAACTAGCCCAAAGAAAGAATATTATGACTAAGATAATATACAACAAATTATCGTTGGTCTTCAACAGGGAAAAATCTAATAGAATACAATAGACAACAAATTTTAAATCAATATTCGCAATGAAATAATAATTCATTAGAAGAGTTAAGTAGAGAATGCAAACTACTATCTTCTATATATGAATTTAAAAGTTCATCGTCGATATTTTATCCCCGTAATATCAATCAATATATATCCGAATCAAATATTCATCTTTGCACTACAGCCAAAGATATTCATCGATTGGTCATGTTCATCTAAACACTGCTCATCTTTGCACTACGGCCAAAGATATTCTTCAAAAATCATTCATCTTTGCACTACTGTGCCAAAGATATTCAATAATATCATCATTTAAGATCGAGGATGATGAAAAATATTTTTAAAGAAACGAATCAATTGAAACAAAATGACAAGGATTAAGGATTAAGAATTAGTACTTTATTTTATCCACGTCAAAAATACCTCAAAAATAATCATAGGGTGTAAAATTCAAGAATGATCAAAACATGGATACAATCAAAGCTAGTATCCGTAATAGATATTTTGTATTTAAAAGAAAAATTTTCATTTTTCTATTGAATAAGGCCAGATTCGTGAATAAGGTCAGATATCGTGAATAAGGCCAGATACGTGAATAGTACTCTCGACACCAAAAGATAGAAATTCCACAAAAACATCTTCACGCTTCGCTTAATAAGACTACCATTAATAAGAATCGTGAATAAGAACTCGTGAATAAGAACTCGTGAATAGTAACCCGACATGGAAAAGTTTCAAATTTGATAAAAAGTTCCAACCAATATTTCAAAGATAATGATATTGAAGAAATAATATCATTCGAGAAGAAAATAACATCCCTTACCTCGAAAGAGCAAGATTTCTTAGTTGAAACAGGATATAGGCTATGACTTGAACTTCAGACCGTATAGCAATACTCAAAGTATACTCAAAATACTCACAAGAATACGCTCGATAATATAGAGAGAAAACTTCGAGTTTCGGTGTGATTTTCAATTCTAACCCAAGACCCTATTTATAGGAAATTGCTTAGAACACCAAAGCAGAAAATTGAATATAATAATATTATTTATAAACAAAATTCCTTAGCCCACCTTTGAAATCTGATTTCAGCCATAGCACATGTTAAATGAGGTTCACAAACTCACCAAAAACGTTTTTCTTAAAATAATTAATTAAAACTCCAAAAAATCAATTATTTCGGAACTCCAAAACTTCAATAATTCATAATAAATAGCCCTTTTATCAGAAAATTCGAATCTTGCGAGTTTTTATAGAAAATTCAATTCTCTACAACTTTGCAGAAGAAAGTTTTTCCAAATTCCAAACAGAAATTGACCAAATCCACAAACCACGATTTTACGCCTATAATCAATTTTCGGTCAAGAAATGGGTCCACCAACACACAAAACATGTGTTAAACATTTAATCCAACAAAAATACTCTTCCTCCTCATTTATTCATATATCCCATATTCATTGTAAAAATATCACCGTTAATATATTATTAAAATAATATATTTAAATGAATTATTTTATCAGAAAAAGATAAAATATTAATTTTCAACAATTGTCACATTAAAAATTTTCTCCATCTATATCCACATAAAATCAATATTTTCCTCATCATATAAATCAATAATTAATTATTCACAAATAATATTACAGAATCACAAAGATCTTGCAAACTGAAGCCGCTCCTGTGAGAAAGGGGCTTTCAATAAGAATTTTTCCACTTCCACAAGCGCAATTAGGTGACCAAACCTCTCCTTAGATGTAACTTTCTAGACATTGCCAATAATGTTATCCAATAATATTATTCAGATAATATGAATTATTGTCTCGATAATGGAAAATATCGTGTAATGACAATTTATTGAAACAACAAGTAATATAAAACATCAATGCAAAGAATTATTAAATCAATAAAGCATCTTGAGCAAGAATTATCGTAACCATTATTGAGTAAGCGCTTTTCACGTAAGAATCAATAATTGGTGCAATACTGGTGCTACTATTCAACAACGCCAGATTAGTGTGTTTTAACCAACCGGTATTCCAACAAGATGATCTTCAGAATAACTACGCCGTTATTTATAAATAACTTAAATTTATCGTTTTCTTCATCCAATCGCTTCCGTTATGGGGCCCACAAAAGATCAAGGCCGTCAGTACGAATATTCCCGACAAAGACGAATATTCCACGACCAAACGAATATTCCCCGACAGTACGAATATGCCACAACCAAATGAATATTTTATAACCACTTGCTTATTCAAAATATTTGCGTATTTTACCCATAACTATCCACATTAATCCAATCCACCCTTACTATTTCAAAATAATAAATAAAGGAAATTCCTTTTTATTTAAAAAAATGTTGGGGTCTTACAAGACTATTTCAATCCATACAATGAGCGTTGTAACTTGATTGAATATATGTGACGTGACCTTTGTGATTCAGCCATTTTCAATCCTTTAGGGATTCTCATGTAAATTTCACTGTCAAGTGAGCCATATAGGTATGCTGTTACAACATCCATCAGACGTGTTTCTAAACCTTCCATGGTTGCCATACCTATCAGAAAGCGAAAAGTGATTCCATCCATTATTGGAGAGTATGTATCCTGATAATCAATATCAGGCTTTTGTGAAAACCCTTGAGCTACAAGTCGGGCTTTGTATCACACAATTTCATTTTCTCATTTCATTTTCAGACAAATACCCATTGGTTTCAACCGGGATTACACCCACGGTGTTTGGACCATTGGTCCAAATAATTTCTTTTCAATAGAGATTGTAGCTCGGTTTGAATAAAGATCTTTCCATTTTGGCCAATCTTTTCTTTTCCGACATTCTTCCACGTTTTGTGGTTCAGGATCCGTGTCAGGAATCAAAGTAATATCTGATGCTATAGAGAAACCAAATATGTCATCAATCATGACTTTGCTTCAATCCCATATTTTTTCATCATGTACATAATTTATTGAGATCTCTTGGTGTTCATCTCTTATCCCTTCACTGAGATTTCGAACCTCTTCTGGGGCTATTCCCACTCTTGGAATATGTCTTTACTCTTACGGAGCGGTATTCCTTCTGGGATTCCCTTATTTTCTTTTGATTTTCGTGGTACAGTGTCTTTTGCACCAACCAGTCTTCCACGCTTCTGGTGTGATTTAGATTCTTCTATTACCTTATTTGTCAATTCTCCAGGAATTGATTTTTCAATAGGTATTTCTATCCTTGCTGGAGTATTCATTACAGGTGTATGTGACTTTATCACTTTTCTAGTATCATTAAATGCATCTGGCATTTGATTTGCAATATTTTGTAAATGAATAATTCTTTGAACTTCAATTTCACATTGTCCTGTACGAGGATCAAGTGAATTTAAATCTGATGCATTCCATGATATTTCAGAGGGTTTTTTTATTTAAAACTTTCCCTCTTAATGTTGGAAATACAGATTCATAAAAATGACAATCTACATAACGTGCAGTAAAAACATCTCCAGTTAAAGGTTCAAGATATCTGATAATAGAAGGAGAATGAAAACCAACATAAATACCTATTCTTCGTTGGGCTCCCATCTTAGTTCTTTGTGGAGGTGCAATTGGAACATATACTGCACTTCCAAAAACTCGAAAGTGTGATATGTTGAGTATTTGTCCAAGAACTAACTGTAGAGGAGAGAATTTATGAAGAGTCGTTGGTCTTACTCGAATGATGGCTGCAGCATGAAGAATTGCATGACCCCAAACTGAGGTAGGTAAGTTAGCCCTTAACATTAATGGTCGTGCAATTAGTTGAAGTCTTTTTATTAAAGATTCAGCTAAACCATTTTATGTATGAATATGAGGAACAAAATGCTCAACAGAGATTCTAATAGTCATACAAAAATCATTAAAAGTCATTGATGAAAATTCAGCTGCGTTATCAAGTTGAATTGACTTGATTGGATGATCCGGGAACTGAGCCCGTAATTTGATTATTTGAGCAAAAAGTTTTGAGAAGGCAAAATTTCGAGAAGAGAGAAGACAAACATGAGATCATCTAGTTGAAGCATCTATTAAAACCATGAAATATCAAAATGGGACAGACAATGGTTGAATAAGTCCACAAATGTCTCCTTGAATTCTCTCTAAGAATTTTGGGGCTTCTTTATAAACTTTTACTAGTGATGGTCGAACAATTAATTTTTCTCGAGAACATGCAGCACAAGGAAATTCACTACTAGGAAAAACCTTTTTATCTTTGAGAGGATGACCAGTAGAATTTTCAATAATATGACGCATCATAGAAGTACTTGGATGACCGAGTCTTTCATGCCAAAGCATAAAAGATTTGGGATCTATGATTTTTGGAACCATAACATTATGAGACTCAATTGCTCTAATTTTCATAGTATATAATCCAGAAGAATTTGAATAAAGTTTTTCTAGGATATTCCTTTTTCCAAAAAAAGTAGAAGTGATGAGAAGATATTCATTATCATTTTCATTAGTTGTTTCAATATGAAAACCATTCAATCGAATATTTTTAAAACTAAGCAAATTTCTTCTTGATTTACTAGAATATAGAGCATCTTTGATAAAAACTTGTGTCTTATTTGGTAGCAAGAAACTAGCTTTTCCAAATCCCTCGATTAAATTTGATGTGCCAGAGATAGTTCCCACATTTCCCTTAGCTTTGATCAGTTGTGAAAAATATTTCTCATTTCGAAGGATTGTATGAGTTGTTGCACTATCTGTTAAACATATATCCTCCATATCCATTAAAAATGGTCTGACACATAAAAACATAAATAAGAAAAGTTACATTTCAAATATAATTTTATTCATGAGAAACACATACCACATATGGAATGAAAACTAATAATATTATACATGCAGGGTGTTTAATTAAAATAAGAAATTAAACGATATCCCAAAAGATACTTTCAGAAGGTTCAGTTATATCAACAACCTTTTCCTCAATGTTGGTCATTGGTGGAACATCAACAATATTCAATTGATGATTAACAAAGTTTATTTCTGCCTCCATTACTTTGTTCTTTTGAGACTCCTGAAATAAATTAACCAGATGCCTCGGCGTACTACAGGTACGCGACCAATACCCATTCATCCCACACCTAAAATAAACATCTGGTTTGTTCTTTATCTGTGTTGCATTTTCTTTATTTTTACCCGACCCAGACACTTGCCACTTCTGGTGGCTTGAATTGTCGCAGTTCTGGAATTTGTTGTTATGATGGCCTCGTTTGTTCTTTCGTCCCCAAGACTTCTTATTATATGATCATCTCTTGTCACGTTTATTCTCTTTGGAATGACGTCTTTGTTAATATCCGCAATGGGGTAGCACCCGTTAGTCAGATTTTGATGGTTTTTCAACAATTCATTATTCTTTTCTGCAACAAGGAAGATAGACAACAAGTCACTGAATTTTGTGAACTTACTCTGCCTATATTGTTGTGTGATGTAATCATGTTGGTGGGATGAAAAGTTGAGAGCGTTTTCTCTAACATTTGGGTTTCGTAAACCGGATCTCCGCAGACAAAGCCAAAGTAGAGGTTATTCTATAAACATTAGAACTATATTCCGTAATTGATTTGTAATCTTGTAGCCTTAAATTAAGTCACTCAAATTTGGCATTAGGGAGAACACCAATTTTTTATGGTCAAATCTTTCCTTCAATTGTGTCCATAAAGACAAAAGATCTTTGACTGTTAAATACTCAGTCTCCTTCATCAATATGGTGACAAAGAAAAATTATGGCTTTTGCATTTTTTTTGCCGAAGTTGCTGTATTTCCTGATTTAATGGTCTTTTCTACCTCATTTGCACTTAGGTGCAATTCTGCATCAAGTGCCCAAGCCAAATAATTGTCTCCAGAGATTTTCAAAATAGAAAAATCTATTTTTGCCAAGTTTGCCATCTATTCTGGGTTAAAACACAATTATTATTTATTAAAACAATAAATAATTACATATATAATATATATAAAAAATAAACTAAATCACGACTTCAAATGGTGATAAAGTGCAAATATAAATAATATAAATATTCTTATATTTATGTTATTAGCATATTATCTTAGTAAAAAGAATATGCAATCGTTAATGTATATGTACAATTAAAAAAAATATATATATATATATATATACAAAGCGCAAATGGATCTTCACCCGCATGCAGTAGTTCAGATGTATGCATTATTCCAAATGAATAATAAAGAATGGAACTAGGTCATGCGAATCCGCATGCATGTGATATTCTAACAAAATAATAAAAAACGGAACGTGTCACGTTAAGCCGTAATCGCACATATACGATATTTACGTAATAATAAAGAATGGAATAACGAGAGAATTCACTGCATGCGCGATAGATCGCATGCAGAAAAGTTATTCCAATGTAATAATAAAGAATGGAATAATGAAGAATTCACCACGCACGCAGTAGACCACATATACAAAAGTTATTCCCATAATTTAATAAGAAATGAATACAAAGGATATTCACCGGTGTTACGCAGAGTCCATATATACAGGTTATTCCCACAAATTAATAAGCGGTAAAAAGGTTCCCACCAAGTCTTGTAAGATCAACAAGGATAGATGGTACCATTGTAAATAACAGAATTTAATGGCAATTATAAGAATAAAATTATATTATTGGCGGCATAGCCAAACCGGTAATATAATAATAAATTGCAAGAATTTAATTTTACCATCTCAGTTGGTTAGAGCCTCGTGCTGATAACGTGTTATAAAACTTTAGCGAAGTGTATAAATATACTCCTATAATTGCTGCATAAATTTAGAGAGAATAAGCAAGAGAAAAGAGAGAAATTCTTCAGGGGAATTCTTAATTTTCATTCAGCAGCATGCACTGCCTTTTATAAGCTAAGCTGGGAGGAGAAGAAAGGAAAAGGGGGAGTCACGGGTAGGAAAGGAGTTCACGGGAGGAGGAGGAAAAAGGAGAAAGGGCAAGCAGGGTTCCCTCATCATGAGGGAATCGCCTTTTAACAATTACATAAATACAAAGTCTATTATTTTATCATGAATCTACTGACATGAATATTGTAACTATAACTTCTATCAAGGGAATATATATATATATATATATATATATATATAGAATGATTAAAATCATATTATATTATAATATGAGTTAGCAATAGTCCTCTCTAGATCAGTAATTTCATTATTGGAAAGATATTAGAAGATTTAATCATATAAATTCATCTATTAAAGTTGGACCGGTGAAAAGTAAAATATTCAAACATGCATCACTAATCATAACCTCCATCATAGAATATTTATATAGAAAAATCCTAGTTTGAATTGAAACCATATTATATTAATTATAATAATTAATTACTCATTGATTTAGCAATTGTCCTCCCCCCACTCAAGATCAATAAATTCGACACAAATACGGCACTACACCTTATACATATATGATTGCACCCCAATCCCATAATAACAATTACTTCTCTTAACAACAAAATGTATCACTGTTATGGTAGAAACATAAATTTAACAATTCTCTTTTGAGAAGAAGAATATGATAAATAAATTTTACATTTCAGTCTCGTTCTATTTTTCTCCTTTCGCTTTTTCTTTCTTCGTTTACTGCAGTACTAATATTAGGAAAACCCTAACTTAATATATTAAAGTTAAGCTTATTATAATTTGGTCTTCAACCCAACAATTTGAATTGGGCTCAATTAGTTTAACAAGTCGTACTTAAATTATTTGAAATTAGTTTGACCCAATTAGTATAAAGACCCAAATTAATGTAATCACATACTTATTATAGTTCACATAAATTAAATACAATTTGATCCAAACGGCCAAACATAAGAAAAGCTGTGACGCCCCCAAAATAGGTTCACACAACCCATTTTGAGTCGCCAAAATACATGGTACAAAATTTAAATATAAATTTCCATATTTACAACTATTAAACTGTCATTCAAAATACGACCACACATACTGTGAGTTTGAATACAAATATTGCACCGTACATAATACGACAATATCCAAACTCAAATTAAGTCCTCATTACATTTATTATCATATTATTTCACAACATTGTGAAGACTTCTATAGTAACTATCTCGAACTATTACTCCACTCCCCGACTAGTCCCAGCTATATTTTCATTTTTTGAGAAGAACAATGGAACAAAAAGGAAAAGGGTGATCTCAATTAGGCTAGTAAAGAATATTATGACTAAGATAATGAAGAATAAATTATCTTTAGCCTTCAACAATGATAAATCAGAAAAAATATAATGGACAATAAATTTTAGATCAACAACTGCAGCAGAAATAGCAATCCATTAGAAGAGTCAAGTAGAGCATGATGTCTACTATCTTCTATGATTTAAAAGTCCATATAAATATTTTATCCCTGTGACACCAATCAATAATTGTTTCAAACCAACGAATTATCTATGCACTACGAGCCAAAGATATTTGTTTGTATCACCAGTGGTCACGATCATGCCAAACACCTGTCCATCTATGCACTACGGGCCAAAGAGGATTTTCACCACAAACTTTTATCTTTGACATTAAAGGTCATGATTATACCAATACACAATTCCTGGTCATAATCATACCAATCAACAGTCCATCTTTGCACTACGGGCCAAAGATACTTTCACCACAATATAAACATAAAGATGATGATAATGATATAAAGAATGAATCAAGTGAGATCAAGGACAAATATTAGAGATTTATAATTTAATTTATCCTGAGTTCAATAATGTCCAAATTGTAAATATGATCACCAATTGTGGAGTAAAATTCAAAAATGATATTTAAGATTCAAATTTCAAAGATAATTTGGACAAAGAAAAGAAACTAAATTCCGTTGTGAATAGTACTCCGTCATGAATAGTACCCCGTCATGCAAAGTATCCCGAATGATAGTACCCCGAATGAATAGATAAAAATTTAATAAGAAAGTTCAGATCAATATTCCAGTGAAATGATATTAGATGAAGCACAAACTATTAAGGATATTCTACGGATTTTCACCATTTAATAATAAGGTTATGAAAACAAACAATAATTTCGTATCATAAATGGAGAAATATGAAAGAAAACAATATTCCTTGACGAGTACAAAATAAATGATATCCAATACGAGTATGAAAAAATATACGAAATTGCAAATAGATTTTCACCCGTTATCCGGAAATCCGCGTAGACAGATCATTTCCACAACTTAATAAAGAATGAGTACGAAGGGTTATTCACTAAGCATGCGGTAATCTGCGGGATAGGTTATTCCCACATATTAATAAGGAATAGAATGACAATCCTTATGAGTATAAAGAAAATAACATCTTTTATCTTACTATCAGATTAAATCTGACTAGTATAACTGAGATTATCTTGAGAAAATCTTGCATTCTTAGCTACATTCAAAATATTCTTATACTAAAAAGAAATATACGGTGTTATATAGAAGAAATTTACGATTAAATTGTGAGTTTAATTCTTAAACTCAAGAACTCTATTTATAGGAAAATGGGTGAATAAGAATTAATTCATGAACTCATTCAGATTGATTTACTACTAAAACAGACGGTTTATATTGATTTACTATTAAAACTTCAACCGGTCATATTGATTTCTTATTAAAACTTTGTTGACGGTCATATTGATTTACTAGGTCCATATTAATTTACTATTAAAACTTCAACCGACGATCTGAAAAGTTAGCATTTCCCCCCATGAAATAATAAGTCAAACTTACAACAAACGTCTTATGACAAACCCATCTATTTATATCAAAAATTAAATAAATAATTACAACAACACATTTTTAATCTTTCAACAATTATTTATCATTAATATTATAACTCACAATATTGACAACCAAATCATTCCCAGGAACGAGGGAGCTTTCCGATAAGGATTTCTCTTTATTGGCGCACAAATTAAATAACCTAACCCGTTTTCTTAATGTAACTTTCTGACATCGCTAATAATCTTAATAATAATATGAAGAAGAAGCGTATACGTGTCAATTATTGATTTAATAATATAAAGTATTGTGCGGATGATCTTGTGATGATAATTGAATCAATAATATGAGATACTATCGATCAACTATCGCAGAATTATCAAACCGGGTGGCTTTTACATAAGCATTAATAATCACGGATATCATGCAATCTTGTGTCTTCTTGTCGCAACAACACGTATTCTTGGATTTTTATCACCGGGATATTTCAACAGTTTAACGGTAAAAATTTTTCTTTGTTATTTTTATAAAAAGTTATTTCGTCGCTTTATATTCGACAATTATTCCATTCGCGGGTCCAATTAACGATGATTCTACTAGTCGTCATTTAATATTCTCTAACAAAAGAATAATAAAACCAAACGAATATTTTCCTAAAAAAACTAATATTTTGTAATAACTTGCTTACTTTTCAGAAAAATTTATATATATCACCCATAACTATAACATTTATTAAATTATCACCTTCTTATTTAGAATAATATTTAGAAAAAAATTAAATCTTTATTCATAAAAAGTTAGGACAAAAGCTCAATTAAAATATTTAAAATATAAATTTAAATGTTATTTATTTAAATTTTTTTTTTCCTGGGTATTACATTTTAAGTTTTTCAAGGATTAGTTTTGCTAATTTTTTCTTGGTTCAGTTTTTATATCCCCCGTCAACTCTTCTAAATAATTATAAGGCAAAAAACACTTTTACCTCACTGTGGTTGTAGTGTTTTAAGCAATTAGCCACCATGCTTTTAAAATATTCAATTGACCCACTACGCTTCTTTTAAAATGCATAATCAATAATTCATTCGGCCCAATTTCTTGGACGGACGTTAAATAATTACACACGTGGCATTGAAAAAAAAATCAAAAAAATATTATTTTTTTTTGATGTGGCAACACAAAAAAAAATAATAAAATAAAATTATTGATTATGTGGCAAAATACATCACTTCCTAATAAAATAAAATCATTGATTATCCTCATTTTCCCCTAATTCAAAATCAAACCCTACTGTTCATCTTCTTCCTCACCAAAATTGAAACCATTTTCTTCACCGGCATTGGCAAATCCGACTTCGTGGCCCAGAAAATCTCCCAAACGCTCGTTTAGGAATTCAAGTTTTTGTGGATATGGTGGAGAATGGGTTGGGAACTAGTTTAGAAGGAAAGCGTATATATCAGAATGTCACTCAACTGTTATGTGTGACTGGAAACGTTCAGGAAGCAAGAAATCTTCTAAAGAAGATTGCCGCTTCTGGATTGAAATCTTGTCTGTATCTTTCTTTGATTGCTCATAAGCTGCCTTTCTTTCCAATTTCTCTCTATCTGGTTTTGGAAGGGGTGCTCTGATGGGGGCGAGGAATTTTGGAAGGGGTGCTTTGGTTTTGGGAAGAGCTTGATTTTTAAGGTGAAGTTTGATAGGATTTGGGCTGTAACGAAGCAGTAGCCATTTTTGCAGAAGCTGTAACGAGTGAGAAGGATAGTTGATTTGGGATCCATTTTTGCAGGAGGCATTTTTGCAGCGAAATTTCTCCTAGTTGATTTGGGATCCAAATGTATAATGAATAAAATATAAAAATATTTTTTTAAATTTTTTTTTATAAGTATTTTAAAACATAAAAGTATTTTATTTTTATTTTTAAAATAAAGCATACATATTATAAATATTATAATATTAATTTTATTAATAATATACATATTATAAATATTTAGGTAAAAAAAAAAGAAAGAAAATAAAACATAAAAATATTTTATTTTAAAAATTTATAAGTATTTTAAAACGTAAAAGTATTTTTATTTTTAAAATAAAACATACATATTATAAATATTATAATATTAATTTTTATTAATATTATACATATTATAAATATTTAGGTAAAGAAAAGAAAGAAAATAAAACATAAAAATATTTTTAAAATCACGTTAAGTAATCAGATTTTTTAAAGTCGATTCTTCAATAAGATAAGAATTTGACCTTTGACACATCGTAAAATAATGATTTTTTGATTTTTTTTTTCAATGCCACGTGTGTAATTATTTAACGTTCGTCCAAGAAATTGGACGGAATGACTTGATTGTATATTTTTAAAAAGTATAGTGGGTCAATTGAATATTTTAAAAGCACAGTGGGTAATTGCTTAAAACACTACAACCACAGTGGATAAAAGTGCTTTTTGCCATAATTATAATATATTTTGAATCCGTGTCTATGTCTCATTCATGCATGTCAATAGAGTATTTGGGTTCAGCTTGCACAAAAGTCCATGTAGAGAATCTTGTAGAGTTGTTGAGTTTTTAATTATTTCTGAGTTTAACTGTTCTTTCTTGTCAAGTTGCATCAGAAATGATTTAATTTTACTGTTGTTCTGTCTTTTCTGTGTTACCCAATACTCATTGTGTTGTTTCGGTTCTACCAATATTTTGCCTGAGTGGTAGATCGAGCACTTGAAAGCATAATTGATAGGTAATACCAATAAGTTTGATTGCTTACTTGATTTTACAGGTTTCACTGAGAAAAACCATAACTTGATCATCGTCTCTTTCTTCCTTTCTTTGAAAACAGTCTTTATGTTCTCGTTTCCTTCAATGTTTCGAAACTTTATAATCTTTCTGAGTCAGACAAGTGTCCAGAATTTTTGATGATATATATATATATATATATATATATATATATAAATATTTATCATCAGTAGTTACATTTCTTGGTTGTGACTAGTAAGTTATTTTTGTAGCTCATGCAAGTCCCTTGGATGAGGATGATTTTCTTAATAGACATTGTTCAGATGCTAAAGAACATGTCCCAACGTTCCCAGAATTGATAGATCTAGTTGCTGATGATATACGTAAGTCTCTCTCTATCTCTAATGTAATATTGATCTTTAATTAGTTGTCCAAAAAAAATTTGATCTTCTATAGTCTCATTTGCATTCTGACTACTTACTAGCCAGTTATTTGTACCTTATCTAAATTCAGTAGATGAGGATGAATCATCACACGAACATCATTCAGATGCTAAAGAACATGATTCGATGTGCTTAGAATTGATACATTTAAATGCGGAGCATAACCGTAAGTCTCTCTTTCTCTCTCTTCTCAAATAGTGCTTATTAATTGTGAAACCATGTATGCAAGTAATATTTAATATGAAATACCTGTTTCTTGAAATCATTTTTCACTCTATGCTAGGTAGAACTGGACTAGATGCTACTTATCATAAAAGGCTAACGACTTCCAAAAGTACTTTAAACAATAACAAAAATCAAATTTACGTTTTTATGCTATTTCACTTGATAAATAAAGGTAAAAAGTACAAAGGTGTATGATGATTATCATTCAAAAGTGATAATAAGTCCGATTTGTTACTCAAGTGTATAAAATGACTAATTTATGTTTGGTAATTCCTCTTTATAGTTTTTAGTGAGTCTAGGGTTGAGGGTTTGACGCCTATTAAGAGTATTAATCCTCCTGAAGCCACCCATGCCAATGTGATTGTAAATGTCTGTTATCTGTGGGATATATACCCGAGCTTTTTGGTGTAGTCAAGAGTCCAGTTTGGCTTGTGGTTGGACTAGTTCCTCGTCTATAAATGAACATAAAAGTGTGTAAATATATTTGCATAATTTATTTTGTTCGGATCCATATATTTATATAGTTCTTTATATGATGAATCATGTATGTACATATAATTGTATATGTGCATATATTTCTACAAGCATACACGTGTTTAAAATTGGAGGAGTTGGGTGAATTTTGATAACAAGAATAGCACAAAGAAAAAAAAGGAGATTATAGAAGCAAATCAATTTTGGTTTCAATTGAAAGAAAAAGTTTCCTGGGGACTTTTACAAAGAGTCTTGTTAAGGGCCAGTCCAAAAGCTAATTCTTACTGTTACGATAAAAAAAGTAAAATAAGCACAAGAGGTAAGTCGAAGGCCTAAACTTTACCTAATTCAGTATCTTCTCTTATGCCTGAGAAAACCAAATATCATGGCTTTAACCAAAGGGTCTTGGCCCAATGGTTACCCCCATCTCTTGTGTATCACGGTTTCAAACCTTGGCGGCAAAGGTTGAGTGTATGTTTAAATTATGTTTTAAAACTAGCAAAATAAAATAAAAATAAAAATCTCATGGCTTTGTTTTTTCTTGCAAAACTGCTTAAGAAAGCGAGATTTGTCTAATTGCTTTCTCTTGTTCTTGGCGTTGAATTTCTGCATTGGAGTGGCTGAAGCAAAACTTGATTATAATCGTCTTTAAGTGAACACCCCACATTTCTTCATATTTCAGTCACGAAGGAATGTCAAAACCTTTTCAAATTTACAGATGGCTGCCTTGTTTGATTTGACCTACTGTATATTTAAATAACGTAGTTATAATTAACATTTACATTTATAAGCAGTAACTTCTTTGTGTGTAGCTCCCCTCCAACTGTCATGTAAAGCTGGTTCTTCAAATGAAAAGTGTTATGATTTGGAGATTATGGATTCTGACCATTTGAATGAAGAGGGTAAGGATGATGCTGTACAATCACAAATTGAACTTGCTACCTCTCTTAAGGGAGAGGTTAAGATTTCTGTGATCTGTAACTCGCCCCTGCAATCAAATTTTCACATTCCAAGTCTGGATGCTGTTTTTAAGGCAGTGGAGGAAAAATGCCTTAGATCATATAGAATTACAGACCCTAGTTTCTCTTTGTTGAAGGTGATGAAGGATGTATGTGAATGTTTCTTGGCAGCAGGCACCATAACTACTGATGGTGAGCAAGTAAGCCCTATGAATGTACCACCAACTCTTGATGTAATGAAGAAATCCAATCAACTAGCTGTCTCAGATGGAAGGTTAGATACGAAGGGAAACTTCTGCATTCCCTCAAACTTCTCAATTGGGTCTGTCAAATTTCAGGTCAAACCTCATATACCAAGATTTCAGGTTGCAAATGTTTTTAACTACATTACAAGCTTAAAAGGGAATGGGGATGGTTATGCTGGAAATCCCATTACAACAGAAGGATATGGATCAAAAATTCAAGCAGTATGGAGATTGTTCAGAAGCAAGGCACCTCACCTGAACTACTGAATGCCTCTTATTATGTGGATGACATAACCAGAGGTGAAGAAATCCACAAAATATCTTTGGTAAATGAAATAAACAATGAGTGTCAGCCTACCTTTTACTACATTCCGAAAAACATTACATACCGGAATGCATACGTGAAGTTTCTTCTTGCCCGCATATCAGATGAAAATTGTTGTTCAAACTGCATTGGAGATTGTACGTCATTAGAAATCCCTTGTGCTTGTGCCAGTGAAACCGGGGGTGAGTTTGCTTACACACCACAGGGGTTAGTTAAGGATGACTTTCTTCAGAAATGTTTATCGATGAATCAAAATCATCAGCAGAACCTCTTCTACTGTAAAGATTGCCCGCTACAAAGGTCCACGGATAACAGATTTTCAAACACATGCAATGGCCATATAGTAAGGAAATTCATAAAAGAGTGCTGGTACAAGTGCGGTTGCAGTAAGAATTGTGGAAATCGTGTTGTTCAGCGAGGCATAACAGCAAATTTACAGGTCAATTTTTTTCTTTTTGGTCCAAAATATCAGCTTAATATAGCTCTTTTTTAATTAAGGTTCAATATTAGTGCATTAATTAATTAAAATCCTTTCATGTATTAGGCATGGAAAGTTGGAAACACAATTCCTGCTTGTGCAACTTGCTAAATTTATTACCTCAATGTTTCAGGTGTTTATGACACCCGAAGGAAAAGGTTGGGGTCTTAGAACGCTTGAGGACTTGCCTAAAGGCACTTTCATCTGTGAATATGTGGGGGAAATAGTGACCAACACAGAGTTGGATGAGCGAAACAAGCGAAGTACTGGTGAGAGGCACACATACCCTGTGTTATTGGATGCAGACTGGGGTTCAGAGGGTGTCTTGAAGGATGAAGAGGCCCTTTGTTTGGATGCAACATCTTATGGAAATGTTGCAAGGTTCATAAATCATAGGTACTGCTTTTCCATGATTATCCATTTGTCAAAACTTTTCCCTTAACCATCAAATGCTTGGTTATACACTGATAAGGGGTTTGTTCTCTTAATTAAAGTTGCTTCAGAAAATGTATTCTCTGCTTGGTACTAAAAGGAAAATGTCCATCATGGCCAATTTAGCGAAGAACCTTTCACAACAGCACAAAGAAAATTAAACTATCATGTCATACAAGTAGAAAATTTATTTTTGCTTTAGTGGAATTTAGTCTAAATTGTAATTTTCATTGATTAGATGCAGGGACGCTAACATGGTTGAGATTCCAGTTGAAGTAGAAACACCAGATCATCACTATTACCATGTAAGAGTTTAGCAAACTTTACTGTTATCTATTTATACATGTTATTCTCTTTTTCAAATGGATTGCATCTGTAGTAAGACAGTAAGGTTTTGATTGTTTTTCTTACCTGCAGCTTGCATTTTTCACAGCAAGAGAAGTGAATGCTTTAGAAGAATTAACTTGGGTAAGTAGAATCTGAACCTGTATGTGAGAGGAAACCAAAAACTTTTCCCCAATAAAAAAGGGAAAACATTATATTAATAAAGTTGGGAACATGTTACAGTTAGGTATACATAATTGGTGTGCATATCCAACTTCCATAGAATGAGCGTAACTGTAAAGCAGCTATAACTAATGATGTATACAATAATAAAATGCAGGACTATGGTATTGACTTTGGTGATACTAGTCATCCTGTAAAGGCCTTCCAGTGTCGCTGTGGAAGCAAATTCTGCAAATTCAAGCGTCGAAAGAGTAAGTCTTTTCCATAATGTACCTTGTTCATAATTTATAGTGCAAGTACAATTGTCCTAGCTACCTACTTCGGCAATTACTCTCATAGCTGCGGGCGCTGGTTTCCGATCTCCAAGTTGCCCATGCCTTCCAATCCAATATGATCTTAGCATTCCGCATGCTTCAAAGCTACTTAAAATTTGAGAATCTTAATAAGATCATATCTAGTTTTTATATCACATTTTCTGACCACGCTTTTGTTGGAGCCGGCAACCTAGAACTTTTTAGTAATTCTCTTCCTCCTGCTCCTGAAAGATGGTATGGCAATGGGAAATCCTTTCAAGAGAAAACCTTTAATTTCTGGGAAATCCTGCCTGTATTAGGCTATTAGCCAAACTTTTTGTAAAATCCCATTTTATTAAGAGTTCAAAGGACGCTTGAGGAAAGTTGTTGTGGCTTATTCATGGAGCCAGTCTAAATAACTGAGAACGCACTTTAGTGGAATTTGGCATGTGTAGCAATGGTCAAGAGAATGCTTACAGCAATATAATTTAATTTCAGAAAATATTCTTTACTACCTTTGCGTAGAGAAACTATGCGACTGGGAACAGATGTTTTAATCAGAACAACTCTAATATTGTTTATAAAATGAGTTTAATGTTTAAATCATCTGTGATATATTTTTAATAGAAAAGTAGGGTGCATTAATCTCAACTAGTATGCTATCTGTTTATTCTTTGGTACTGATATACTTACGATACATGTGCGCCACTGGATGGCTAACTTGGGACCTTCGGACAAAGACGGAAGGTCATTTGGTTAGAATGCATGATACTTCAGCCAGTCTTCAAATATATATACATTATGCATTGATCATTTTACTTGGAACAATCCCATAAACTTCAAGCTTATTCATATATCTATGTTCGCCTATCAAATGTAGATAGTTTCCTGGATTTTTTTTTTATCAAGAAAATCTGGATTCTCATTTTTGCTCCCATTCTATGGAACAGGAAGTAGATCCAGCTATTGAATTCTCAGTTGATCGACAAAGAGGCAAACTTTTGAAAGAAATTAGAGAAACTATGCATATTTTGGTACTTTTCTAAAGTATTAGAGGCTCGATTTACATGCATGCTGGTAGATCATGGTTTTTAATATCATATAATAGACAGCTTTGAGGAAATAGGTAGATACTCTGTTGTAGGTAAATGTGGTTTAAATGCATGTCAGATGGGGTGCACAAGGCATATATACCATACCTCTTTTTGTATTGTCAGAATTTCATCTGGAGATGTGAATGGTTTTATTGTGGAAATTGCATTTATACCCTACAAGACTGGTATTGGTAGAAACAATTGACTTCCTTTAGTAAGCTTTTCATTATGTAATGTATTGATTGGCTCTGCTCCCATTTTGCATGTACCTTGTATCACATTTAAATTTTGGCACATATGCACTTTTATTTAATTTTAAAATTAATTAATATTAAGTAAAGTTAATTGACTTCAAAATAAGAGGTGAGATGTCAAAATTTATTGCAGAAGAAATTAAGAGACAGAGGATAAAATTCTCTCATGGACAACTTAGTAGAGTAGAAACAATTGACTTCCCTTTAGTAAGCTTTTCATTATGTAATGTATTGATTGGCTTAAGTGGTTTTTTTAGCATTATTGACATTTATGTTTGCAAGTCGCATTCTCCTTTTGTGTCTCACATGAATTGCAATTTTTTAGGAGAAAAATCATTTGGGATAAAAATCATTTGCACTTTTTTATTTCACAAATTATATTTATTCAAAGGGCAATATTTTAGCATTTATTTATTTTTAGGATGCTTAAAATTTTTTAAGGATAAATGTTGTGTGATACTGGTAAAAAAAAGTAGTATCATGTCACTTTTTAATTTTAAAATAAAAATTTATTTCTGATTATGTAACTTGCTAAAAAGAAAAAGTTCAAGATGAACAATGAAATAGTAAAAAAATATCAAAATTTAATATGAGATATTTTAAAATTAAAAATATATAGTGTTTTTTTAAACTTCAACTAAAATGAATAGTTCTTATAATTTTTATTGAAACTTCAACTAAGTATTAGTGAAATGTAATATAAGTCGTTTTACAATAAATTTTTATAATCAAATACACTAAATCATAATAGGAAAATAATATATATTGATAATGTAATTAATTAGGGATTATGTTATTTATTAATGATTAACTCTAAAAAGACACTTAATATGAATAGAATAGGAGGAGTAGTAATTTTATGATATTTTGTAGTAACTCATAAAACAATTTCAATAAGAGATGGGTAATTTTAAAGTAATTCAATAAATTCTGATAAGTTTTGTAATCTATTTAATAAAATTCATCTATCTATCTAATAAAATACAAAAGTCCCAAAACAGCCCAGGTTTAAATTTAACCAATATGCAGTTTCACTCCATTGAATCGATTAGGCCCAAAAAGCCCAGGTTTAAATTTAAGGCCCACATTTTACTGTTCACCGTTTCGGTATTAAAGTAAAAGACGGGGGCTTATATCGTAATCTTCCAGATCAAACGCAAACCCTAGATTTAACCCTCCTTAATATAAAAATCACATCGACTCAAAAACCCTAGTCTCAACTCAGCTCTCCGAAATGTCGAAGCGAGGTCTGTTCCTCTATATTTATTGTACTTATGTTCATATGTGTATATATGATTATCTATCTATACATCCTTTTATAAAATGGGAGTTTTTCCCCCAAGGTTCTGTTATGCATCTACATAAATGATTTATTTGAATTGAAACTGAATTTTGAAATATCAGCAATCAAACTGATACTTACTCCTCAAATGTAATGATATGATGTATATATGAATCTGTTTTATGTTCCATTTGTTTGTTAGAAACTGGACTGTAAATAAAATGGACTTGGAAATTTTCCCCAACAAAAAGTTGAAAGAAATGCTATTTCGAAAATTGTAACTCTTAGTTCGTTAAAATTGATGTAATGAACTTGCCCCAGTTGCTTGGTGTGGTTTACTCCAAATTATTTATTTTTTTCTTGTTTGTTTTACTGGTTGAAGGGCGAGGAGGGTCAGCAGGTAATAAGTTCCGGATGTCACTGGGTCTGCCAGTGGCAGCCACAGTGAATTGTGCTGATAATACTGGGGCAAAGAATCTCTATATCATTTCAGTGAAGGGGATTAAGGGTCGGTTGAACAGGTTGCCTTCAGCATGTGTGGGAGATATGGTGATGGCTACTGTGAAGAAGGGGAAGCCTGATCTTCGTAAGAAGGTGATGCCAGCTGTCATTGTCAGGCAGCGCAAGCCTTGGCGCCGAAAGGATGGAGTTTTCATGTATTTTGAAGGTTTTCTCAGTAAACTTAAATCATTTTATGCTAGTTTCTTGTTTTATATTTGTACGTGTTAGTCTTGTGTATTGTTTGCTTCTCCTTTTGTTAGTTGCTTACAAATTTTTTGGTGCTAAATAACTATGGTCTGCATATAGTTTCAAAGAAAGTTGAAATGAGCTTTAACTTTTCCTTAGTTTTATTTGCTGGTGATGTTGTGCTGGGAATATTTTATTGAAGGTCTCTACGAACCTCCCATACCCTTCTAGATGAAATTCCAGTGCGACCCCCCATCTTAGGTGGCAAGTTTTTTTTGTCACCCCTGTCTAGGCTGGGATATTATTTTACTTTTGGCTTAGATTCAATCTTTTCTTTTTAATGGAATTTTAATAATGTGTCTTATTTATTGTATAAATTTGCTTGTGCATCAGGACTAACAATTTGTTTTTTTAGTTAACATATAATACCCTGCACCAACATAACCTTTGTATTTTCCTATTTAATCAGGTGTTTTTTTTTCTTTTGCAACTTGGTTATGTGAATCTCTTTGGGTCATCATTAAGCCATGCTTCTAACGTGGCCCTTATTTCTCACCAATCCCTGCATTATAAAATTCTTTAAAAGTGAGTTACTTTTTAAAAATTAAACCCCTTCTTTTCCATATTAACCTTTAGTTTGAGTGGAGGCTTTACTTCTTATTTTATTCTCTTAATATGCATTGTTGTACCTAGGAACCTTGTAGTATCTTCAACTTTGTTCTATTAATTGGATCATTATCTGCAGAAAGAATAGGTTACGCTGGTTAAGGCATGTCTTGATGCGTGTGTATCCCATTAACTTGTTGGGTATACGAGTGTAGTGATATGATACTTCCTGAAACCAGCCATATTAAAGTCAAAAGTCGGATATATATCGAGCGTGATCTCCTTTCTGAATCTCGCCTTTCGCAATCCGATACATTATTTAATCACATGTTGATTTTACTTGTTTGTTGTATGGCACTGTTATGTTGTTAACATATCTCATGTTTTAAGGAACCATCGCCATCTCTTTAGCAATTTTCTTTGAAGATTCAGATGCTTCTGCTCAAGTTTCAAGTTTTTTTGCATTTTTTTTAATCTTGACAATTCAAAAGTGAGTTTATAACTATGCCTTGTAGCATTGAACATTTGAACTCTTTTGATATGAATATTTCTTGAAGATCTGTAGCACAGCCAAATCAGGGTACATTTTGGGTGTATTAGTAAAGTTTTTATCTCCAGATTAAGTCAGGTGTCTACTCCATACCCATGGTTGATACAGTTACTAATCTGGAAAAGTGACAAGTGTCAATCGTTACATATGTGCCAATGTTTTTCAAGCTCATATCTGCTCCATTTACACCTTACATTCACTGTGTTTTCTTTCTTATATATAGCAGTATTATGTTGATATATTGTATTACTTGTTCTATATTGTTATCTCTATTTTAGAGAACAATAGATTGATGTGGTGTTGCGTCCCAATTGTGCGATTTAGTTCTCCTTTGCTGTATGTAGTCGGTGTGGATTCAACTAGAATCAGTTTATGAAGAAACTAGTTTAGAATGGGACAATTTAAGTATTGGGAAAGTCGATTGTTATTTATTTTTCAGTGTAATATAATCATATAGAAAAAGCTGAACATAGTGTCAACTGTTCTGTCTGTGAATGCAATTTGTTGGAAATTTTCCTATATTTATATTTCTTTTTGTAGGTAAAGTAGAAAATTGTCTCGTCTCTGTGCCCTATATCTACATGTTCTTTTAATTATTGTTAATCTATAACTCTGTTGCAGACAATGCTGGTGTCATTGTGAATCCAAAGGGAGAAATGAAAGGTATGCTGAATAGATGTGCATTTAAAGAACTATGAATTTAAAATCTGCATTTTATTCCTGGTAGAATTTCTTTGATAGGATATTGCAATGAAGTACTTTTTTAGTAAAAAGTACCTCCTTGCTACAAGTGTTTGGAAAATATATTTGTCCTTACTCCCCTTCCATTTCTTCCCCGCATCTTCAAAATAGTGATAGTGATGATGATATATATCTATTTGTAAAGTTGGTTTGATTTGTATTTTGACAGTCATTTGCATTGTTGTTGGTATAGTGTATTTTTTCAAGTCTGATAATCCCATCTGCAAGCTTCATTACACCGCAGGTGTTTTAATTCTTTTGTTTCGTTTTGATAAATATATGTTTCTTTGTTTCAATGATGTTCTCTGTGGGTGGTGGGTCAGATTCAATTCCCTTTTTCGCTAAAAACATCCATTTTCTTTGTTCGAAATCCTTGTAGCTTATATTTGTGTAGTATGTAGTACCCTGAGTTTTCTTTTAAAATTATGACTAAAATACACTTTGCACCCTAAATTTTAAAGGCATGTTGAGGTTTGCATCCTAAACTTCTAAATGTGCCTACTTGTACCCTAATGTCTAATTTGTATAGTAAAAAGCACCCTCCAAACTCTTAACCGGTCAAAAATGATTTGGAGTTCAGGTTACTGTATTTTTGTAAGGGGTAAAATAAGTAAACTATTAACAAAAATAATATAATAACATTAAAACTAATAAATGAAAATAAAAATTACTTAAACCTCTCTCTCTCTCCCTCTTTTTCTTCACTCAGTTCATCTTAATCAGCCATGGTTCGCAACATGATGTTTACACAGACTTCAATTCATTGTTTCATCCTCGATAAAAAAAATTCATCCCAGTCGATTTTAACCATCAATGAGTAAAACCGTAATCCACACCAACCCCAAATTGATCTAAAAAATTTTCACCTAATTAACTGAAAACATCAATAAAATCTAATTTGGGGTTAGAAGATTAGAAATTGGAGTTATAGTTAGAGATCAAAATTAAATGAAGGTATAAGGTATTTGTGGAAGTTCAATCTGCAAAGAAACTTCAAGATTCATTTTCTTTCTCTTTGTTTTTCTCTATATTGTGGGATTAAAAGAGAGAAGGAGATGAATTTTTCTTTTCTATCTCTAATCATGCATATCTCTCTACTCTTCTTTTATTGGATGAAAGGGTGAAGGAGATGTGATAGTGATATGATGAAGATGTGATGAAAAGAAAGGAGATGTGCTTATGGTGATGAAGATGAAGAAAACAGAGAGAAAAGTGAAGTGGTTAACATTTGGGTGTTAATTTTAGAAGTTAGGGTTGATGAAGAGTACAGGTTTGTTGTGGGTTTGGGGTTAAAATGAAAAAGATGAATGGGAGTGAAGAGAGAGAATGAGTGATTTTAATTTAATTGTTTTCTATTTTTTTTACTTTTAATGTAAATATATTATTTTTTAAATTATTATCATAGATTTACTTGAACATGAAGTCATTTTTAAACCGGTTGAGAGTACGGAGGGTGTTTTTTTGTTATGCAAATTAAACATTAGGGTGCAAGTATGTTCAGGTGCAAACCTAAACATGCATGTAAAATTTATAGTGCAAAATGTATTTTAGTCTAAAATTATTACAATATATTCACTTTCATAATGCTTGTTCAAATCCCATGTTTGCATAATTTAGCATGTTGGCAATCTTTGAGTCCTTCCTTTAATAGATGCTTAATTCCCTTTATGGCTGTTTCAGGGTCTGCTATTACGGGCCCAATCGGAAAGGAGTGTGCTGATCTGTGGCCTAGGATTGCTAGTGCAGCTAATGCCATTGTCTAGAGTTCCCTCTTTCTCGACGTTTGAAAAAATTGTTACAGATAAATTTTGCTAGCTACAAATTGTTTTTTGTTACCTTTTATCTGAAAAATGGTTCCTCACTATTTAATGGATGTTGATTTAGTAGTTTTCGAACTTGGACGTGCAATAAGTTATCTGATGTTCACTTCAGTTCATAGTGTTTGCAAGCACTTCTTTTTCGCATTTTGTTGAAGAATATGCTTTTGATTTGAATTTGCAATGCGGTACATTTCCAGTTTAGATTTTAATGTACATTCTCTTTTAATTTCGTTTTGGTGATGTCTAAAGAGCTTCTGCTTTTGAAGCAAGTAAATAATGAAAAAGCTTGTAATTTTGCTGATCTAATCTGACAAAAAACAAAGTATATTATGATCTGACTAAATCATAAATATATTCGACAAATACGTGTTGTTAGGTTGATGTAAAAGCATATTTTATACATGAAGTCTAATTCTAGTCGCATGGGATTTATTTTTTATTTCAATGTTTTAAATAAGTTTCAATTTTATGGAATTGTAAATTTGTTTTTAATTTCTTCGAGTCTTGAAATAATGTGCTGTGAAATTCTTTTGATTTGAAGGTTGATTAGATGTTGTGTGTGGCAATCTTTTAAAAATAAGTTTACTATCACATACAATTCGTTTGTATATTTTGATGAGCCACGTGATTTACTCGCGATTGTATGTGATGGTAGATTTACTGATCTTTTAATCGAGTCAAATGGCGTGATTGGGTGTGATAGAGAAGTCAGACTGATCAATTTTCTCAAATTTGGCAAGTTTTATATTTTTAATTTTTAAAATTATTTTATTAAATTAATTATTATTTTAAAATTGAGTCAATCGGACTTACTTCTGTCAAAATGTTTTCCCCAATCGCAACAAAATTTGTTGAAAACGTGGTTTCAACTGGCAACCATTAGGTATATAGAGCAGCTAAATTAATTGATTTTCCTCTACTAATATGTTTGACTCGACTGATCATCATCCTTTCAGCTACTCCATCACCATCCGTGGCTAGGGAGGGCATTAAACCAGATAGTAGATTTTGCATGATTTATACCTTTGGGAAGAGGGAGACAAGTAGTATTACACATCTTGCGGTATTCTTGTTCAATCTTTAATTGCCCACCGTCAAATTTTTAATTGTTTCCAACGTGTCTTTGTCCTCACCCACTATAATTTGACCAAAGACATGTGTCTTTTCACACCAGTTTTAAGGTTTCACAAGTTTTGCTCACCACTTTATCCCAAGGAATTTGTTTGCAAAAAGTATACTTAATTTAACACTAAGCTGAACTATTTAATCATTTAAAGAGGGATTATTATTCCCATAAAATCATTTAATAGCTTAAAATGAGGAGACTATTAATCCCACATTAATCATAATCCATCATAAATAGTCTTAAATAACTTTAGAAATGACAAAAAAATAGTTCGTAGGATTATTAATCCTCCATCATGGGATAAAATAGTCCAAAGTAATGTTAAATTAAGACAAATAGTCAAATTCCAAGTATATTTTTTGCAAGCAAACATAACCACCTTGAGGTATAATTTCACATGAGTCAATTTATTTGCTTTTCACTCACCATGTCAAAGCCGAGTCTTTTCACGCCAGTACTAAAATTTTATGAGTTTTACTCGCGGTCTGGCTCCAAGAGGACTTGAACTTAGACTTGTTCCACATACTGTTCTTAAGATGGATTACCACTCCTCCATGGGCTGATCAAATATATTTATACATTTAGCTACTTGCAGCTTGCCACCAGGCTGGCATATGACTTTTGGGACATACCATTAGTTTAATTCCAATACTCCCATGTGATCTAGTCCCAATCAATATGTCAATCATTTCTTATAAACAGCAAGTTCATTGTTTTTCAACCCCCTTCCTGATCAGAAACAGAATGGCAAAATTTGTTCTAATCCTGTTAGCTACCTTAAGCCTCTATAGTAGTTTAACTGCTGCAGATTGGAACATTTTGAATCAAAAAACGAGGTCGGGCCTAAAAATCAACTTGAAAAATTATTGTGAGAGTTGGAGGATGAATGTTGAGCTAAACAACATTCAAGAATTTAAACTTGTGCCTGAAGAATGTGCAGAATACATCGGAAAATATATGTCAGGA
The DNA here is from genome assembly GCA_020205615.1 of Panax quinquefolius. NCBI lineage: Eukaryota > Viridiplantae > Streptophyta > Magnoliopsida > Apiales > Araliaceae > Panax > Panax quinquefolius. Next base: position 30,902,341 of record CM035173.1, read on the forward strand.
ACTCAATACAAGGTGGACTCAGAAAGGACAATCGATGAGTGCACAGTGTATCTTGGCACTTGCTGCAATTTGAAGAAAGATGGTAAAGATGCTTGGATTTTTGACATTGATGATACTCTTCTATCAACCGTGCCTTACTACAAGACACACAATTACGGGTAATTTATTTATCTACCCTTTAAAATTCTTTTCTAATCGTCGATATTGGGATTTGATCGACTCAAGATCTGCAATAAAACTATCTCGATACATTACCTTCAATGTTTAGTGCTTGCTGATTCTGAATTTGCTAAGATATAAACTCGAACTTGTGATTGCACAATAAAAGGAGATGCCTTGTTACTAGGCTCTCACTTTTCATCTATCCTTCTCTCCAGTTAGTAACTACATAAATTATATATTTATACTCGTAAAAATGTACTATATTGTGCATATTGAATTTCAGAAAAGCAATTAAATCATTGTTAAAATAAAGTTAAGCATCATGGAACTTGTTTGTTTTTTACCCTCCCCCTTCCCTGCCCCCGCCTCTTTTAATTTTTTGACATAATCATGTATATGGGACACACAGGGCAGAGAAGTTGAACTTGACATCTTTGGAAGAATGGATGAGTTCTGGAAAGGCAAGAGCTCTTGACCACACACTGAAATTATTCAATGATCTAAAAGCCAAAGGTGTAAAGATCATTTTGCTTTCTTCAAGAAGGGAAACTCTTAGATCTGCCACTATTGACAACCTTGTTAATGTTGGTTACCATGGTTGGACTAGTCTCATTCTAAGGTTTGCTTCTTCTTCTTCTTTTTTTCTTTATATTTCCCCTGTTTATAAGTAGAACAAAATTTGAGTTATGTACTTGTTTTTCATAAAGGGGTCCAGAGGATGAATGCAAGTCTGTCCAGAAATACAAGGCTGAGGAGAGGAAGAAATTGGTTGCAAGCGGTTATCGCATATGGGGCATTGTTGGAGACCAGTGGAGCAGTATCCAGGGATCCCCAAGCGCGACAAGAACATTCAAGCTTCCAAATTCTTTGTACCACACTGCTTGAAAAAGCAATATTATTGTATCTACTATTGGTGTGCTTATGAAATTGATGGAAATAATTTTGCAAGCTAAATATTGGTTCATACTATAATAAGGTTTAATTCATGTTGGCTTGAATCTTCATTCCATATTGTTGTATGGTGCTGAAAATTACACATTTGTTGATTTTTCATGGTGCAGCTGGTGCTCTAAGCTATATCTGTGTTGTATAATTAAAAGAGAGCAAAAAATCCCATAGGATCCCTTTATTGATTTGAGAATTTGGGACTTGATTGGTGTAGCTTATTGTTTATACCACAAAGTTATTTGTACATAACATGTTTATTAAAGTACTCTTTTTATTAGATACATGTTGTACCATACTAAAATTTGAAAATCTGGTAAGAGTCTTGCTCTAATCCAACTTCTTCTCAACACCCTTTTGCTTGTTGGCTAAGTATTCAAATAAGCTGCCATCAAACACTCGTCCAAAGGCTTCCTTTGACACTAAACCATCCTCATCTTTTGCAATAATATAAACCAAACCCCACTCCAGCTTGCTTAAAACCCAACACTTATCAAAAGATATTTAAGCATTGATTGTTTTAAGTACTTCAACCATTGTAGATAACTCATATCCTCCGCATTTCAAAATTAGAGATACATTAGAAAAAAGACGACTTTTAAGAACTTTGGTTTTCTAAAATTATCCCTAACATTCATTAGAAATGTAGTAATAGTTGCATGATAGTACTCAATCAACTAATAAGCATAAATGTAATGACATGTTAGAAATTTGACGTCTTTTTATAATCTAAAATGTGAAATGTATGTATCTCTAATTTTAGAACGGACAGAAAAGGAAACGCATTTCAACAGAGGGAGTAGTTTTACACTTTTACTTGCAGTTTCTTAAACAACAGCAACAATAACAACAAATGGGGCTTAATTAAAGATATCAGAGTTCAAGTTAAAGTCATGTTCCACAGCTCTCTTAATGTCATATTTTCTGGCACTGAATGAGCATATTTGCAAAACATGTTCTCAAGATTTACAGGCATAAATCTGCAAATACGCGCAATGAATGAAACTTCTCTTTCTAATAGCTCCATTTAACTCTTTTAAGTGTTTCTGAGTTCTTTTTAAATAGTTTAAGAAAAGGTAGTACTAAAATAAGTGCACAGTTCCAAACTAGCCAGATTTTGAGTTCTACTTATGTTGCCTCCCTTCTGTGTCGTAGATTCGGGTGACAAGGCTGGGATACTATTTTGTTTTTTGGCTTAGATTCAAATTTTTTTTTTTCTACTTTCACGGGGGAGTAGGTTGAACATAGGACATGTGGGCCTAGTACACCAACTGAACCACCAACTGAGCCAAAGGCCGTTAGTAATCTTTTCCTTTTTAATGGAATTTTAATAATGTGTGGTATGTTTGTATAAATTTGCCTATGCATCTGTGACGCCCTCAAATTCAGGTATCTTCAAACTCGAATCTGGTGCTACACGGTGCTCCAACATTCACATAAATTCAACTATAAAGGCTTAATGACACAAATGTAATCTCTTTATTATTATATCATATCTGCTCAATCCCAGTTTCTACAACTATTACATGTTCATATATCATAATAATTCATATTACATAATATTATTAAGGTTTAAATATGATTTACTAACTTAAACTATTGGTCATATTCAACTTTGGTGATTTACCTTTTAATTTTGTTAATTAGATGATTAAACTATTAATTTTTTCTGATTCCATTTAATTGGGCCCACACGCGTCGAGAAATTGTTGACGGAAATTAATCGAAATGAAATTTATTAGTCAACTGAGTTGTAATAAAAAATATAATATTTTATTTATTGATTAAACAATTTTGATATAATAGAGGGTAAAATAATCACACCCATACATTAATTAAAATTAAACAAATCAAAAGCATCACACCCGTCTCATTAATATAATCAGACTAATTAAAAAACATCAAAAGGCTAAAACCATAGAAATCAATCAAAGTTTTCCAAAAGAACAATCAGTTTAAAAATTTTCAATTCAATTAAAATTGAATACCCGATGAGGATGACTGAGTAGCTAGTGGGGGAAGGCGGCGTGTCGGTGTCACCATAGCCGCGAAGGTCGAGGGAGATGGCCCAGTAGCTGAGGGAGGAGAGAGAAAGCATATGTTGACGCCATGAGTAGCTCGTTGAGGGAAGTCGTGAAGAAAGAGGATGGGTGGGCCTTCAATTATCTCTGCTACGTGCATTCGTTCACTATCAATTTGGTGTTGTACTGTTTTTTCGCAGATTCTTTTTCGCTCGATTTGGAATGGACCTTGATTTGGCGTTCCACATTAGTTTGATTTGGGCATTTTTTCCGATTTCGACTGATTTGGTGTTCCCCCCTTTCTTTGTTGTTTATTATTATATTGTTATAATCTGATTTTTGGGGGTGTTCTATTTCGTCGGAGTTTGTGGTTTTATGATCTCTTTTGCTCTTTTCTTGATGATTTAGTGTTGGGGTGTTTTTAAAGTTTGAGGGACTGGTTTTTCTAGGGCTTTATGATTTAGGGGATGATGGTATCCAGGGGATTGTTCGGGTGGTCCCGCCGAATATGCACCCGCTGACGCCAGTGTCGAAGGTGTTGGAGCCGCCGGATACTCCTTCGCCATACTTGGATAATAGTATGGATGCGGTATTCTGTACTGGCTAAGCCGGAGGAGGAAATGGAGGACATGGAAGAGATCGAGCCGTCGCCGATTGCCGTGTCGTTTTCATGGTTGTTTGCTTGTGCGGATAGGCGGTTGTTCTCCCAAATCGATACAGTCGACTTCTAATTAATTTGGGGAAGAAAGAGAGCTAAATTGTTAAAAGACTTGTTTGCCCCTTCATTTTCCACGTAAATGTTTTTTTTGTGAATTTTTTTCATGTGTTCAAGTTACGTCAGCAATTTCTGATGTGACAATTTCAATTGAATGAAATTGAAAAAAAATCAATAGTTCAAACATCTAATCGACAAAATTGAAAAGTGGATCACCGAAGTGAAATATGACCTATAGTTTAGAGTAGTAAATTATATTTAAGCCTACTATTAATCTATTTCAAGATCTTCTATCCATCTTCATTCTCCTTCTTCTATCCTTAATGATTCTTCCATACGCATGTTCTTAACTGAAATCATATAGTTTAAGCAATGATGAACATTAAATTGCCCAGCAAGTAAAGCATTTCAACAACAAAATTAAAAATCATATGATTTCATTCGACAACTAAAATAATAATTGTGAACTATTTCGAATAAGCTAGAATACTACACAGAATAACCCAGATTAAAACTTTTCATTTTTCTAAAACATTTTTGAAACAACATAGTGGTCATTTGTATAAGATGGTCGTCAGACCAAAAACTTTGTTTCTCTTCCTTTAGTTCATTAAAAAGGATAATACAGTCATTAAGACCATAAATCTGATATCACTTACGAGTACATCCAGGGGATATGAAATAACCCAGGTCAAATCTCGAGTCCGGAACATATCTCTAAGTCAAATCCGATCTGCAACTTGACATAGCAGACTTTTTATAAACCTAAAAAATTAAATTTTCTCTATTTATTATTTTACTAAGGATATTTTCAGTATGGTGGCAACTTATTATAAATAAAATTAAATTTGATTATTTTAAAATAGTAAGGGTTGATTTGATTAATGTAGTTAGTTATGGGTAAAATGCACAAATATTTCAAATATGCAAGTGGTTATAAAATATTCATTTTTATCGGAGAATATTCGTTTGGTCGTGGAATATTCTTACCGCTTGGGAATATTTCGACGACAAGGTAAAATTTTGTGTGGGCCCCATAACGGAAAGTTTATTGGATGAAGAAAACGACAAGTATAAGTTGTTTATAAATAACTACGTAGTTGTTATCAATTAATATCGTTGGAATACCCTATGTGGTAAAAACACAAGAAAAGAAGATCAGATTGCACCAATTATTGATTCTTACGTAGGAAGGCATTACTCAATAATTGTTACAAAGAGTTATCGCTCAATATTTTATTTTATCGATTCAATAATTGCTACATTGATATTTTATATTATTGTTATTTCAATAATTGTCACTACACAATATTTTCATTATCGATCAATAATTCATATTATTTGAATAATATTATTAGATAACATTATTGGCAATGTCTAGAAAGTTCTCGTCTAAGGAGAGGTTTGGTCACCTAATCATGCGGCCAAGAAGGAGAAATCCTTATCGAAAGCCCTCTTTCCTGAGGAACCGCACGGTTGTCACGAGATTGTGATTCTGTAATATTATTTGTGAATAATTAATTATTGATTTATATGATAAGAAAAATATTCATTTTATGTGGATATAGATGGAGAAAATTTTAATGTGACAATTGTTGAAAAATTATTATTTTATCTTTTTCGATAAATAATTTATTTAAATATATTATTATATTTTAATAATATAATAATGGTGATATTTTTTATAATGAATGTGGGATATATGATATATATGAGGAGGAGGAGTATTTTTGTTATAATTAATGTTTAAAACATGTTAAACATGTTGGTGGACCCCATTTCTCGATCAAATTGGTTTATATACCGTAAAATCGTCTGCTTGTGGATTTTTGGCCAATTTTCGCTTGGAATTTGGAAAAACTTTCTTCTACAAAGTTGTAGAGAATGGAATCTCCTATGAAAAAGATAGGAGGTTCAAATTTTTCTGATAAAAGAGCTATTTATTATGAATTATTGAAGTTCGGAGTTCAAATAATTGATTTTGGAAGTTTTAAATAATTTTATTAACAAAAATTTTTTTTTTTATTTTGGTGGGTTGGTGGCTGATGTCTAGACCAAAATGTGGGCTAAGGAAAATTTATATAAATATATTAATATTTTATTAAATTTTTCGCTTTGGTGTTCTAAGCATTTTCCTATAAATAGGTGCTTAGGTTAGAATTGAAAATCACACCGTAAACTCAAGTTTTCTCTATATTATCGAGCGTATTCTTGTGAGTATTTTGATACTTTGAGTGTTGCTATATCTATGCAAGTTCCTTCAAAGACTATATCCGTAGATTCCAATTTAAGTAAGTATTTCTTTTCAAGGTAAGTGGATATTATTTTTTTAAAATGATATTATTTCTTCTAATATCATTATGCCGGATTATTGGTAAGATTTTTCTTGTGAAATTTTGTCTTTTAGTGTTGGGTTTTATTCACGATAATACACTATTCACGATACTGAGACTATTCACTAATCACGACACTATTCACGTAAAAATTAAATTTTTTTTTTTTGTCCAAAATATCTATTATGGATACTAGCTTTGATTGTATCCATGTTTTGATCATTCTTAAATTTTACTTCACTATGATTATTAATGAAGTATTTTTGAACTTGGATTGTTTAAAGTACTTAATCCTTAATATTTGCTTCTTTTTGTTTCATCGGATTCGCTTTTTTTTAAAATATTTTTCATCATCCTCACCCTAAATGATGGTATTATCGAATATCTTTGGCCCAGTAGTGCAAAGATGAATGAATTTTGATGAATATCTTCTTTGGCCTGTAGTAAAAGATGTATAAGTGTGTTGAGATGAACATGACCGATCGATGAATATTTTATTCAGTAGTGCAAAAGATGAATATTTGATTCAAGATGAATATTGATTGATGTTACAGGATAAAATATTGATGATGGACTTTTAAATTCATAGATAAAAGTAGATTTCATTCTCTACGTAACTTTTCTATGAATTATTATTTTCACGCATAATATTGATCTCAAACTTGTTGTCTATTGTATTTTATCGATTTTTTCCTCGTGAAGACTAACGATAATTTGTTCTATATTATCTTAGTCATAATATTCTTTATCGGGCTAGTTGAGCTCACCCTTTTCCTTTTTGTTCCATTTTTTTCTCAGAGGCTAGAATGTAATCGAAGTTCTAATTGGGTGTGGAATGATGATTCTAGAAAGTTGTTTTAGTAGTCCTCACCATTTTTGTAAAATAATGTACCAATAATTGTAATGAGGACTTATTTGGGTGTGAATATTGTCTAGATGACAATATTTGTATTTAAACTCATAGCTTTTGTCAGTATTAATAAAGTTGTAGTTGTTTCAGTTCATTCATGTTATCGACGACTCAAAATGGGTGATGTATACCTATTTTGGGGCGCACAGCTTGGTATCGTAGCTTAGGGATATGATCTCCATGAGATTGGGGAATAGAACCAGAGGGAGAGACGAGTAAATCCTTCGCTAAAGTGTGTCCTACCTAAGCTTATTTGTTAGTTGGTCAATATATAGGATATTATGTGATATGTTGATTTCTTTAATTAACCCTTGTTTTATGGCAAGATTTGAGAATGTCGACTGAGAATGTTAACAGTTGAGTAAATGAGACCGTGGAGACATCTTTACTCACCAACGAGGAGAACATGCAACAGGCTGGCAATGTTCCTCCCGTGAACAACACCAATCGAAAGCGAGATGATGAACAACGGGATGTTTAGAAGCTTTTGCAGTTCATGCAAAATCGCACGAGGAGACTCGTGTACAAAATACGTGTGGAAATGATAATAACGCATCGGTTTGTCACAACCAAGTAGTTCAAAGAGTTGGGACCACCGTAATTCGGGGAAAGCGGATCCGATTAAGCGTAAACGTGGGTCAAACAAATCACCAAGATATTCAATGTCTTGGGATGCACGGAGGAATAAAAGGTTCCATTCGCCACCTTTATGTTCAGAATGAGGCGGGACATCGGTGGGGAATCGTGAAGCGCACTCCATCCCACCGCACTCAAAGATGTCTTGGGGAGACGTTCAGAAACTTTTCAATGACAAGTACTTTCCCGAAAGTATTCGCTATATGAAGGAAGTGGAGTTCATTAGATCGAACAAAATAATACGACGGTGTCCCAAAGACGAGGCAAAGTTTGCAGAGTTATCCGTGTTTGCACCTCATTTGGTGGAGAATGAGGAACGATGACGCGGATGTTTCGAGAGGTTTGAAACCCGACATACGCCAAGATATCTCATTTCTCATAAATTTTTCTCTATTCATGATGTTGTCAACAGGCTCAATTGTTAGAGCGAGATAACGAGTACGCTCAACCGAGGGACCATAACCAGGATCATATCGGACAAGTAGTCATCGTAACAACGATAACCAAATGGAAGAAAGAAGAATACGGACAAAAAAGCAGTAACCACTCTGGTGGTAATCATGGCCATGAGAATAAGAAGAAGTGAGCCTGGAGGAGATTTTAAAAGAGGAGATTCAACAATGATCATGTGAAGACGCCAACACCAAAGAAGAATCGGTTCTAGTGGAGGAGAACGACCACCCGGTCAGATGCTATAAATGTGGAAAAGAGGGACATATCATTCAAACCGCCCACAATAGTTCAAGGTATGTTATAATTGTGGAAAGGAAGGACATATCGCCGAGATCAGATGGTAGAAAACCAAGTCCAATGGGATGGTGACTCAAAAGGTCATTCCCGTAAAAGTCAAAGTCAACGGTTCTGGAAGAGCGTTTGTCGCGATCGGTCAAAATGCGAGGAACCCAAACGAGGTGATCACGGGTAAGCTAATCATAAATTCTTGCTAAGTTTATACCTTACTTGATACCGATGCTACCCATTCATTTATCTCTCCGCTTGTGCTCAACGCTTAAACTTAACTCCGAGAAATTAGACTTTGATTTATCTCGTGGAGACTCGCTAGAGAAACTTTCATCACATCCACTCGCTTATAAATCTTGTTTGATCCAAGTTGGCACCATCACATTACCCATTGACCTTATCTCTTTAAAGATACTTGCTTTTGATGTGATTTTAGGGATTGATTGGTTAACTACTCATCATGCCAAAATTGATTGTTTTCGTAAGGTTGTTAGTTTTCATATTCCTAACCAACCCGTTGTATTTAATTCAAGCAACTAAACCATTAAAATCAATCACCGCCATATCTAGTCATAAAGCTATTCGCTTATTGAAAAATGGATGTCAAGCTTTCTTAGCCCATGTTATGGATTTGAATAAAGACACGCCGATTTGAATAATATTCTGTTGTTAGTAAATTTCCGACGTGTTTCTCAAGAACTTCCCGCCTACCCCCGTAACGTGAAGTTGAATTCTTTATTGATCTTGAACTCGCACAAAGCCCATTTCTAAAACCCCATATCGAATGGCTCTATTGAACTTCAGAGTTAAAGGTCCAACTACAGGAGTTGTTGGACATCGGTTTCATTTTGGCCCCAAGACATCTCCTCGGGGTGCTCCTGTTTTATTTGTAAAGAAGAAAGACGGAGTATGCGATTTTGTACGACTATCGAGAATTGAACCATGTCACCATCAAGAATAGGTATCCGCTACCTCGTATTGATGACCTGTTTGACCAATTGCAAGGAGCACAATTTTTTCAAAGATCGATCTTCGCTCGATATCATCACCAAGATTAGAACCGAGGATATTCCAAAGATCGCTTTAAAACTCGAGACGGCATTATGAATTTTAGTCATGTCTTTTGATCGACTAATGCTCCGTGGCTTTCATGGATATGATGAACCGAGTATTCAAGGACTATTTGGATCGATTCGTTGTTGTCTTTATTGATGACATTCTCATATATTCCAAAAGCCGTGAAGATCATGAGCACCATTTGAAGTCGGTACTCCAAAGGCTTCGTGGAAAACAAGCTATATGCCAAGTTGAAGAAATGCGAATTTCGCTTGAGGAAGTAGCATTCCTTGGGCACGTGGTGTCAAAACATGGAGTATCCGCTGACCCATCAAGATCGAGGCAATACAAAGTTGGGAGCAACCAAGCTTCAGAATCAAGCACGTAGCTTTTTGGGCTTAGCCGGTTATTATCTGAGATTCGTGGAAGGATTTTTTCTAATCGCTACTCCGTTAACTCAAATTGACTGAAAGATACAAAATTGTATGGAGCGAGGAATGCGAGAAGAGTTTCCAAGAGCTCAAGAGGAGACTCATTTCGCACTGTTTCGACAATACCATCCGGTTCGGATGGATTTGTTATCTACAACGATGCTAAGTGCAAAGGGTTAGGATGTGTTCTCATGCAACGTGGGAAAGTCATAGCCTATGCCTCATGATAACTTAAAGAATATGAGAGGAATTATCCTACTCATGATCTAGAGTCAGTTAGCAATGCAATTTTTTCGCTTAAAGATCTGGAGGCACTATCTATATGGAGAGAAAGTGGAGATATATTCGTACCATAAAAGCCTCAAATATTTCTTCACCCAAAAGGAACTCAATACGCAACAACGACGCTGGCTCGAAATGTTTAAAAGATTATGACCACACCATTCAATACCATCCCGAAAAGCAAACGTGGTAGCCGACGCGCGCCCATTTAGTAGAAGATCATACGCAGAACGAAAAAGCGATGATGTCAAGTATACGATAGAACCAACTTTAATCGATGAAGTTAAAGTTGCTCAAGCCACGTAACCCTTGAGTCGATGCGTATGAAGAAGAAAGTACAAGAAGGTGCTATTCCGTAAGCAAGAATCGATGAAGAAGGAATACTTGAGTCCACCTGCACTTTTCAGGTTCCTAACGATTCTCGAATTTAAAGAACAAGATCATGATGGAGGCACACAATACACCATTTGCAATCCATCTCGAAGTACCAAAATGTATCGTGATCTTCACATACATTTTGGTGGAACAATATGAAAGAGAGATCGCGAAGTTTATCTCGAGGTGTTTAACTTGTCAACGTGTAAAGGGCGAGCATCAAGTGCCTAAGGGTCCATTGCAACCACTTGAGATTCTCAAATGGAAGTGGGAACACATTACCATGGATTTCGTTACGGGTCTTCCCACGGTTTCTCAAGGCATAAATGCTATTTGGGTTATTGTTGATAGATTAACCAAGTTCCGCTTTCATTTCTTGCCGACACGGAGACTTATTCCTTGAACGCCTTGCTCATATGTATGTAAATGAGATTGTGAGATCGTATGGCATGCCAAGATCCATAGTTTTTTGGATCGTGACCCAAGATTCACTTCACGATTTTGGGTTAGCTTGCAAAAAGCTATGGGCACGGATTTACGATTCAATTCGCATACCATCCTCAAACTGGACGGACAATCGAGAGAGACTATTCAAACTCTTCAAGATCTATTAAGACTCGTGTCCTAGATTTCAAAGGAGTTGGGATAAGTATTTACCATTGGTGGAATTCTCCTACAACAACAGCTTATCGTGCAAGTATAGGTGTGGCTCCATTCAAGCATCAGATGGACGAAAGTGTCGCTCTCCAATATGTTGGGATGAGGTGGGTGAAGCAACATTGTTGGGACCCGAGTTGGTACATATGACTACGGAAAAGATCCAAATGATTCGACAACGATACAAAACGGCTCAAGATCGATAAAAAAGAGTTATGCGGATCTTCATCGAAAGGACGTGGAATTTAGTATCGGGGATCATGTATTGTTGCGTGTTGCCCCATGGAAAGGAGTTACAAGATTTGGGAAGAGAGGAAAGCTCAATCCACGATTTATTGGTCCATTTTTGATTCTCGACCAAGTAGGAAATGTAGCCTATAGACTTGCGTTACCTCCAAGTATGTCTCGTGTTCATAATGTTTTTTCATATATCCGTGCTTCAGTAAATATGTGTGAAAGACCCAACCACGTTATCGAAGTTAGAACCGGATGAGATAGCCAAGACTTAACGACGAGGAGGTACTTGTCAAGATCTTGGATAGAAGGAGCATGTCTTACGACAAAGGTCATACCACAAGTTAAAGTTTTGTGGAGAAACCATGCTATTGAGGAAATGACCTGGGAGTTGGAAACGGAAATGAAAGTGAGGTATCCTCACCTTTTCGAAACACCAGGTACGTACGTCAATTTCGAGGACGAAATTTCATAAGGAGGGGAGGTTGTAAGACCCCAACTTATTATAAATAAAATTAAATTTCCTCTATTTATTATTTTGAAATAGTAAGGGTTGATTTGATTAATGTGGTTAGTTATGGGTAAAATGCACAAATATTTCAAATATGCAAGTGGTTATAAAATATTCATTTTTATCAGAGAATATTCGTTTGGTCGTGGAATATTCTTACTTTTGGGAATATTCAGATGCACACAATAATTTTTGTGTGGGCCCCATAACGGAAAGCGATTGGATGAAGAAAACGACAAGTATAAGTTGTTTATAAATAACGGCAGAAGTTGTTATCAAGTTATCATCGTTGGAATACCCGGTGGTTAAAACACAAGAAGATTACTGTATTGCACCAATTATTGATTCTTACGTAGGAAGGCATTACTCAATAATTGTTAAAGAGTTATCGCTCAATATTTTATTTTATTGATTCAATAATTGCTACATTGATATTTTATATTATTGTTGTTTCAATAATTGTCACTACACAGTATTTTCATTATCAGATCAATAATTCATATTATTTGAATAATATTATTAGATAAAATTATTGGCAATGTCTAGAAAGTTCTCGCTCTAAGGAGAGGTTTGGTCACCTAATGCGCGCCAAGAAGAGAGAAATCCTTATTGAAAAGCCCCTCTTTCTCAAGGAACCTACTGTTTGTCAAGATTGTGATTCTGTAATATTATTTGTGAATAATTAATTATTGATTTATATGATAAGGAAAATATTCATTTCATGTGGATATAGATGGAGAAAATTTTTAATGTGACAATTGTTGAAAAATTATTATTTTATCTTTTCTTGATAAATAATTCATTTAAATATATTATTATATTTTAATAATATAATAATGGTGATATTTTTACAATGAATGTGGGATATATGAGTATATGAGGAGGAGGAGTATTTTGTTACAATTAATGTTTAAAACATGTTAAACATGTCGGTGGACCCCATTTTCGATCGAAATTGGTTTATAGCCAGTAAAATCGCTTATTTGTGGATTTTTGGCCAATTTCATTTGAATTTGGAAAAAACTTTCTTCAAAGTTGTAGAGAATGAAATTTCCTATGGAAAGGGCTTGAGGTTCAAATTTTTCTGATAAAAGAGCTATTTATTATGAATTATTGGAGTTCCGGAGTTCCGAAATAATTGATTTTTGGAAGTTTTAAATAATTTTATTAACAAAAACGGTTTTTTTTGATTTTGGTGGGTTGGTGGCTGATGTCTAGACCAAAAATGTGGGCTAAGGAAAATTTATATAAATATATTAATATTTTATTAAATTTTTGCTTTGGTGTTCTAAGCATTTTCCTATAAATAGGGTGCTTAGGTTAGAATTGAAAATCACACCGTAAACTCAAGTTTTTCTCTCTCTTCTCTCTATATTATCGAAGCGTATTCTTGTGAGTATTTTGATACTTTGAGTGTTGCTATACTATGCAAGTTTCCTTCAAAGACTATATCCCAGATTCCAAATTTGTAAGTACATGATCTTTTCAAGGTAAGTGGATATTATTTTTTTAAAATGATATTATTTCTTCTAATATCATTACGCCGGATTATTGGTAAGATTTTTCTTGTGAAATTTTTGTCTTTTAGTGTCTGGGGTTACTTATTCACGATATTGATACTATTATATTCACTATTCACTTAATACTACACTATTCACGTAAAAAAATTAAATTTTTTTTTTTTATCCAAAATATCTATTATGGATACTAGCTTTGATGTATCCATGTTTTGATCATTCTTGAATTTTACTTCACTATGATTATTTATGAAGTATATTTTGAACTTGGATTGTTTAAAGTACTAATCCTTAATATTTGCTTCTTTTGTTTCACTTGATTCGCTTTTCTTTAAAATATTTTTCATCATCCTCAACCCTAAATGATGGTATTATGAATATCTTTGGCCCGTAGTAGTAAAAAAGATGAATGATTTTTGATGAATATCTTTGGCTCAGAGTGCAAAAGATGTATGTGTGTTGAGATGAACACGACCGATCGATGAATATCTTTGGCCCAGTAGTGCAAAGATGAATATTTGATTCAAGATGAATATCGATTGATGTTACAGGATAAAATATTGATGATGGACTTTTAAATTCATAGATAAAAGTAGATTTCATAACTCTTCTATGAATTATTATTTTCGCTGCGAATATTGATCCGAAACTTGTTGTCTATTGTATTTTATCGATTTTTTTCCTATTCAAGACTAACGATAATTTGTTCTATATTATCTTAGTCATAATATTCTTTATTGGGCTAGTTGAGCTCTCACCCTTTTCCTTTTTGTTCCATTTTTCTTCTTAGGAGGCGAGAATGTAATAGTTTAGTTGGTGTGGAATGATGATTCTAGAAAGTTGTTTTATCACCATTTTGTAAAATGATGAATTCTAGAAAGTTGAATATTTTAGTAGTCCTCACCATTTTTGTAAAATAATGTACCAATAATTATAATGAGGACTTATTTGTTAAGGTGTGAATATTGTCACAACCACGACAATATTCTTATTTAAACTCTTGATGCAACCAAACAATATTTGTACGATCTTCAAACTCACTCTACGCTTTTTCGATCTCTCGAAAGTTATTAATAAACGTTCCCGCCACAAGCTCACAAAAAAGGTTATGACTTGAAGGTACTATTGGTAGTAACTTATTTTCTTATATGCAGACTGTGACGCCCCCAAAATAGGTATACATCACCCATTTTGAGTCGCCAAATACATGGTACAGAAATAACTACAACTTTATTAATACAAATGTCGTGCAAAATACGACAAAACATAAACTGTGAGTTTAAATACAAATATTGTCTTTTGGACAATATCCACACTCAGATAAAGTCCTCATTACAATTATTAATACACTATTTTAAAAAATAGTGAGGACTACTATAACAACTGCCTTGGAACGTCACTCCACACCCCGACTACTTCTCGCTATATTTTTGTTTCCTGAGAAAAAAAATGGAACAAAAAGGAAAAAAGGTGAGCTCAACTAGCCTAGTAAAGAATATTATGACTAAGATAATGTAAAAAAATTATCCTTAGCCTTCAATAGAGAAAAATCTGATATAATATAATAGACAACAAGTTTTATATCAACAACTGCAGCGGAAACAATAATTCATTAGAAGAGTTAAGTAGAGAATGAAATCTACTATCATCTATGAATTTTAAAAGTCCATCATCAATATTTTATCCCTGTAACATCAATCAATATACATCTTGCATCAAATATCCATCTTTGCACTACGGGCCAAATATATTCATTTGTATCACCAGTTGGTCATGTTCATCTCAACACCTATTCATCTTTGCAGACCACGGGGCCAAAGATATTCATCAGTAATCATTCATCTTTGCACTACAAGCCAAAGATATACTGATTATATCATCATTTAGATCGAGGATGATGAAAATATTTTAAAAACGAATCCAATTGAGATAAAAGGACAAAGATTAGGGATTCGTACTTTAGATAATCCAAGTTTAAAAATACTCCATAATAAACTATAGTGGAGTAAAGTTCAAGAATGAAGAACAAAACATGGATATAATCAAAGATAGTAACCATAATAGACATCTTGGACAAAGAAGAGAAAATTTTATTTTTCTGTGAATAGTGCCATATTCGTGAATAGTATCTTATTCGTGAATAGTGCCGTATACGTGAATAGTAACCTCGACACAAAAAGGTAGAAATTTCACAATAAAATTCATATCAATATTTTGGCATAATGATATTGAAAAAAATTATATCATTTACGAAGAAAATAACATCCCTTACCTCAAAAGAACAGTACTTCTGACCGGAATATCGGATGAAATGTTGAAGGAACTTGCACTGAATAGCAACTCTCAAAGTATCTAAATACTCACAAAAATACGCTCGATAACATAGAGAGAGAAAGCTTATGTTTCTGGTGTGATTTTCAATTCTAACCTAAGCACTATTTATAAGAAAATCTTTAGAAGCCAAAAGACTAACTAACTACATTGATGGCTTTACCTGTTACTATTTATGCCCACCACTTTTGAAGTAAAATTTCAGCACATTTCTCACCAACCAAAAGTGGGGCCCGCCCATTCTAAAAATTTCCAAAATGTTTTAACATTTAAACAATAATCAGAAACTTCAATAATTCATAATAAATAGTCATTTTATTAGAAAAATATAAATTTTATGTCCATTCCATAGAAAATCGAATTCTCTACAACTTTGTAGCTTTAAGTTTTTTTAAATTCTAAATGAAAAATGCCCGAAATTCACATACGGATGATTTTTAATACCTCCATTCCAACAAAATACTGATAAAACACCTCAGCATTAATTCTTTCATTTATATCCACACAAAATAAATATTTTCCTATCCATCATTTATGTCCACATAAAATAAATATTTCCTTATCATATAAATCAATAATTAATCATTCACAAATAATATTACAGAATCACAATTATGACAACCAGTTCGTTCCAAGGAAAGAGGGGGCTTTCCGATAAGAATTTCTCCTTACTGGCGCACAATTAGGTGACCAAACCCCTTTTCTAGACAGAACTTCCATAGACATTGCCAATAATGTTATCTAATAATATTATTCAAATAATATGAATTATTGATCTGATAATGGGAAATAATGTGCAATGACAATTATTGAAACAACAATAATATAAAATATCAACGCAGCAATTATTGAATCAATCAAATAAAATATTGAACAGTAATTACTGTAACAATTATTGAGTAGTGCCTTTGTGACGCCCCCAAAATAGGTATACATCACCTATCTTGAGTCGCCAAATACATGGTACATAATTCAAATACAACTAATTATTATACAACAATGCGTCTAAAATACGATAAAACATATCTTGTGAGTTTTAATACAAATATTGTCATCTAGATAATATCCACACTCAATCGAGTCCTCATTATATTTATTATCACACTATTTAATGTAATAGTGAGGACTACTAATGCTATTATTCGGACCGTCACTCCGCTCCCCGACTAGTCCCTCGCCACGTTCTCATTTCAAGAGAACAATAAAAGTAAAAGGTGAGCTCAACTAGCCCAAGAAGAAATATTATGACTAAGATAATATGTAATAAATTATCGTTAGCCTTCAACAATGTTAAACCGATATAATATAACAAACATCAAGTTTAATCTGCAATGAACAAGCAATCCATTAAAAGAGTCAAGTAGAGAATAAAATCAACTATCTTTTATGATTTAAAAGGTTTTTCATCACTTTTATCACTGGGACTCAGCTTAATAAATAATCTACATCATCCCTGCACTACGACCAAGGATATTCATTAGTATCACAACCATAAATTATCCATCCACTACAGGCCAAGGATATTCGTGTATTCATCAATGGTCATGATCATGCCAACAACTGTCCATCAATGTACTACGGGCCAATGAGGACTTTTACCACATCATTTATAACATTACAGTTATAATTATACCGATTAATCCCTGGTCATAATCATACCAAGTCCATCTATGCACTACAGCCATGATGACTTTCAACATAATATAAACATGAGGATGATGACAATGATATAAGAATTCAATAAAACAAGTTCAAGAATTAATTTATCCAGAACTAATAACGCCCAAATTGTCAACATGATACTTATTTGTAGAGAGTAAAATTCAAGAATGCTCGTAAGAATATTTTCATGAAAAGATACTTGGATGAAGCGCAAATATCAAGGATATTCCACTAATTTCATGGAGTATAAGTCAAAACTTTAATCAACCGAGTATAATAAAGAATGGAATAACAAAAGAAATCACCGGCATGCAATAAACCGCATGCAGAAAGTTATTCCAACAAAATAATAAATAACGTAAAACCAGTCGTGTAAAAGCGTTATGCACAAGATATTCCAATGAGAATAATAAATAACGGAACGAACGGTCATGCGTAAACGCATGCATGAGGATGTTCCAATGTAATAATAAAGAATGAAATAATGAAGAATTTCACCATGTATACTAGACTTGCATGCATACAAAGTTATTCCAACATAATGATAAAGAATGGAATAATGTAAGAATTTGACTATGTATGCAGACTTTGCAGACAGACAGATGTGTTATTCCAACATAATGATAAAGAATGGAATAATGTAAGAATTTCACCAAGTATAGGGTAGATCAGCGTATACAAAAGTTATTCCAAATGTAATAAAAAAATGGAATAATGTAAGTTCTCTTCATGAATCTGAAAAGAAATAATACCCTTACCTTAGAACAACCTGGATATAGGAGTAGTGAAGTAGTAGAATACTTTTCTTATTTCTCTATAGTTTTCTCTCAGAGTTTCAAGGTGAATTCGTAAGAAATAATGAAGGAATAAGCTTCATTTATAGGAAAATGGACTAAATAGTAACTAATTCTGAATAGTCCAGATTGATTTACTTTTAAAGCAGACGGTTCAGATTAGTTTACTATAAAATATTCTAATAAAATAAAATCTTTTAAATAAAATATAATATATTCTATTTATAAACTAATAAAACTAATAACTTTATAAAAGTATTTTGTTTTATATAAAAAGATTTTACTACGCAAAAATACTATCGCATAATTATGCAAACACTATGCATAATAAAATAATATATATTTTATTTATAGTCTAATAAAACGAATCACTTTATAAAAGTATTACATTTTATATAAAAAATTTTTTTACTACGCAAAACACTACGATAATAAAATATAATATATTCTATTTATAGTCTAATAAAATGAATAACTTTAAAAAGTATTCTGCATTTTTATATAAAAGTTTTTCTGTTTTATTACATTAATAATACTAATAAAACAAAACTTCATCATCATTATTATAATTCACACTATTAATCGACTGTGTCGTTCCCAGAAAGAGGGGCTTTCCAATAAGGATTTTTCCTATTAACGCGTTAATTAGGTGACCAAACATCTCCTCGCGTAACTTCTGACATCGTTAATATTGCAAATAATAATATTAATAACTTCTTCGTCTCAATTATTGATTTAATAATATATAAAATATCGACAATAATTGAATCAATTAACGTGAGATACTATGCAACAATTCATCAAGCAATAATTGAACAAAAGCGAGTGACTTCTCACGTAAGCATCAATAATCAATCTCGTGTGCTACTACGCAACCACACGTATTCCTCGCATTTTTTAACACCGTGTTTCAACAGCTTAACGATAAAACTTCCCGCCGTTATTTTCATAAAATATTTTTGTTGTTTTTCTCAATCAGAATAATAATTACATTTGTGGGGTCCACTAATGATTGTGTGCCGTCGCATTTAATATTCCTCGTTAAAACGAATATTCCCCATCATTGAATATTATATAACAAACTTGCGTGATTTTTGCAAAATTTATAACTATTACCCACAACTATAACATTATATCAAATTCATTCCATAATATTTAAAAATGATAATTATAGAAAATTTATCTTTATTCATAAAAGTTGGGGTCTTCTGACCTTCTTACGTAAGAATCAATAATTAAAAAATATCGCGGTAATAATCCGTGCTATCTTTGTGCAACCACGATATTATTGTATTTTAACCACTAGGTAATCCACAATGTGTTAACTGTGAATAATTACGTAGTTATTTATAAAAACTCAAACTTGTCATTTTCTTCATCCGACAGTTATTCTGTTATGGGGCCCACAAATTGTTGCGCCGTCGTATGAATATTCTCCGACAAAAAAAATATTCCACGACCAAATGAATATTCCCCAACAAAAATGAATATTTTATAACCACTTGCTTATTTTGCAAAATTTGCACATTTCACCCATAACCAGAGCATTATATCAAATAAACTCATTATTGCAAGATATAATGAATAGAGAAAATTCAATTTTATTTATTAAAAAGTTGGGGTCTTACACAGACTTCCCATCTTTTAATCTGAGACTGGGATGTTACAAACTTCCCCACTTAACTTTCTAACGTCCCAGATTAGTAGGGTCGCTTCAAAATTTCAGGTTTTTACCTAAATTTCAATTTTTTTGCATGGATTTTTTGGTATTTTAACACTTTTCGGTACCGGTAACGATAATGACTATTTTGAATTCGATAAAAACCGAAATACTGAAAATACCAAAATTTAATAATTAATAGTTAATGTTTTGTAATTTTATATATTAAATAATTATTTTATATATTAATAATTTCTATATAATAGTAGTTTTATTAATTTTTTTATATATATTAATAATGTTTTGTAGTTTTATTTTATATATTAATTATTATTAATAGTTAATGATTTCTTAGTTTTAAAAAAAATTATTAATATATAAATAAAGTTATTTAATTATAATTAATAATTATATATATTACCATGCGGTATAACCGAAAATCGAACTGAAAAAAAAGCTAAGATTAATTTTTATCAGAATGGCATCAAACCGATAATTGATCTGGTTTGATTCTTATTTTTTTTGGTAATTTCACTTTCAGATTCGGTTCGCTTTTTTTATCGATGAGCACCCTTACCCGATCACACACACGGTCCAAAGATCTTTGTCTCTCTAGCTATTGTGGGATAATACCGGCTGGTTTCGTGTCCTCACCTCCGGACCTCTATCTCTCCATTATGAGATAATACCACCAGCCTTCGTGTCGCCACCTCCGGCAACCCAATCGAATGACCCAACCCGAGCTTCTCTAGCCATTGTGGGATAATACCGGCTAATTTCGTGTCCCCACCTTCGGACTTCCATATCTTCATTATGGGATAATGCCACTAGCCTTTGTGTCCCCACCTCCGGCAACCCGATCGGATAACCCGACCTGAGTTTTCGAGAGTCGCCTTTGATACCATATGAAATAACCTGAGTCAAATCCCGAATCCGAATAAAATCCAATCCATCCAAATAAAGCACTACTGGCTTAATAGTATCTTCTTGTGTCATCTTAACAACTTAGCCCACCACAAGCTCACCCAAAAGATCATGACTTGAAGGTACTATTGGTAGTAACTTATTTCCTTATATGCAGATAAATTTTTCTCCTATCTTTTGATGTGGGACTGGGGTGTTACAATTAGCCTATAGTACCCTATGTTGTACAACACTCTTCCGCTAAATGTATTTACGTTTAGATTTTGACACCATGCGTGCCAATCGAAAACTCGACTAAATGCATTTGTTTGATTAAGTTCAAACCTACCTTTGAATCAATACCAAAGCAATTGGCGTTAGATATCTTAGCCTTTTATTATTAACATTGGTTTGTTTAAGTTCAAACTTACCTTTGAATCAATACCAAAGCAATTGGCGTTAGATAGCTTAACTGTTCACAAATAACATTTTTTAAAAATTTACTAACAAATCCATAAAGCGTTTTATCATCTGACTAGCCGAACAATGGCACCGACATTTTCTTAAACAATTTATATCATAACATCGCTTGAATACTTATACAAATAGTAAAAGATTTGCATAAGCATGGAATTCACACAATCTTAAAAGAGTTGTGTTCATTTTATTTTAAAACATCAAATAAGCTTCATAAGAACAGAATCAAATGAAGTAATCATAAGTTTAGGATACTTGCCTTGAGCGTTCTTCTATAAGTTTATGCTAATTTGTCCGTCAAACGGTTTACACAATATTGAATTCCTACACATACCAATTAAGCACGTAATTGATGTCAAATATTGGTTTGTATTAACTTTACTTCTTAGTTCTTACTTTACATGTCCGCGTTATTAAACTTGTAATACTGTTCAATAACGTTTTGGCTTTTATTCGCCATACACCCATTACCATCTTCGTAAACGCTCAAGCTAAATGCTCTTGCATACGCTCAACACGATCTTGCAATATTTTATAACACTTGTCGATTCAGTTAAGTGTTTTACGTTAATTTTCTATACTAACATATTCATTCATTTCATTAGACTCAAGTTATACTTTGAGTTTATCCTTCGTTACCTACGAACTTATTATTGAAATCGAACTTCACTCAGTTCATTTTATTCGTTATGGTTTCCTAACGTTTATATGTTGTACTTCCATCTTCGTTACACAAACATTCAAGCTTTATATTCACACGTACATTATACACTTCCGTTCTATGCGTATAGCAAACGTTTACATCCTTTTCGGTATATCGTTTATCTTTTCAATCCACGTTATTGTGATACATTAGTTAAACATTTATGTTCTTAATTATTTCTTTCAATTCCCTTCTTTCTGTGTTTGTAAACAAATTTTTCTGCGCGATGATCCAGCCCGACGCTGTGGTGCCCCGTTTTACCTTGCAACCGGCGCTGTTGCGCTAGCCTTGTCCGTAGGTTCTGGAAAGTGGCGTTGTGACGCCAATTTTGAACTAGAAAGTTGGCACTGCAACATCAGTTTTGGGCTTTCTAATAGTAATCGGATACTTCTATCCAACCCTAATTCACATTATAGTATACAACCCCCAGGTATGATAGGATGCTCCGCACCAACCAATTTCAGGAACTTCTTAATATCTCTCATACACACTATATGAGCCACAGCCCACAAGTTCCAACAAGCATATAAAAAAACTTAGCAGAAACTAAAGTGAATCAATTATATTTGCTTTTGTTTCTTTTTTTTGGGGGTGTTTAATAACCTGAGCTCCCTCTTCCCAGAGACGAGTCTCTTGTATAATCTCGTCACCATGTCCTTGTTTGTGGAGAATCGTCTGTCTAAAAATCTCAAAATCAGTGGCCCTATTCATTGCTGAAAATGAGTTCAAGTTCTTTATCTCAACTTGTTTATACCAAATGGGATGAATTTTATCAGCTAACAGGAATCAATAAAACACAAATTTAAAGTCCTCAAATGTAAGAAAAAAATTCAAAGATCTTATTTCCCTTTTTTTTTTTTAAAGTTAAAACCTGTTTTTCAAAGATTTTAATTCCAATTAACCATAAATAATTAAAGAATTTGAATAAGGTAAATATCCAGTAAAAAGTGTTACTTGAGAAAAAATGGTAACAAGAAGTATATTAGCACTACATTACCTTTGTACCAAACTCTATCTGCACTATTGGTCGAACTGAGACATGGACATCACAACGCAGCGATCGATCCTTCTTACATATTACCATTACTCACTCCCAAATATCGCACCAATCAACCTTTGCAATTCAGCAGTATTATTCTGCAGCTTCAATTCTAGTACTAATACTGAATAGTCAGGAACTGACAACTTGGAATATTAAACAGAGGAATGGCTGAAGCTATTGATTATGGACTTTGAAAGATTTATTTATTTATTTATTTATTTTTGTGGGGGGTGTTATTTTGATTAATTTAGGGTGGTGATGATGTTAGCCGGGAATCTTTGCAACAAACATTTTTAGTGAGTGAATACAGAATACTGGATATGACTTATAAGAGAGAGTAGCCTTCTCGGCGCCATTCAATTAGATGATTAAAACGATACAATAGATTAATGATAATAATTTAGATTTAATATTGACTTTTAAAAAGTAATTCACTGACTCAACAATATCTTATTACGTTATTTTAACCCACCACATATTCCCACAAAAAGTCATAACTTTATGTACTATTATTGTTAGTAACTTAATTCCTTATATATCCATAAATTTTTCTCATATGTTTCAATGTGAGAAACGATTGATAACTCGTTATTTTTAAGTATAAATTATTTAATATTTGAGACTAAATATATATAGTCCGTTTCTGATGCATACCACTTTATTTTATATACTTTGTTCACCACTTTTAGTGACGGATCGGACGACGGTTTGGTCCGTCACTATAGAACAGATAAACGGTTTATATGTTATGACGACATTTCGATACGTTACTAAATATATGTGACGGACCGAACCGTCGCCCCGTCCATCACTAAAAGTGGTGAGCATAGTGTAAGACCCCAACTTTTATGAATAAAGATTAATTTCTCTCGAAATATATTTTTGAATATTATAGTGTGGATATAATATAATGTTATAGTTGTTGGTAATATTTATAAATTTTATAAAGTAAGCAAGTGATTATATAATATTCGATTATTTGAGAATATTCGTTTTAACGAGGGAATATTAAATGACGACGGCAAGACAATCATTGGTGGACCCCTAAGCAAGTATTGTCGTAATAAAAAAGCATGTAATTATCTTTTATAAAAATAACGGCGGGAAGTGTTACCGTTAAAAGCATTGAACTACCCTTAGTAAAAAGTACGATGAATGGCGTGGTTCCATAAGTAGACACTACAGTATTGGTTATTGATACTTACGTGAGAAGTCACCGATTATACTCAATTATTATTACTGATAATAATCAACGATCATATCTCTCATATTATTGATTCAATTATTATCACAATATCATCTCGCATAATATGTTATATTATTAAATCAATAATTGAGACGAAAAAGTTATTTATATTATTAAATTGTAATATTTAAAATGTCTAGAAGTTCATCAAGACCTGGTTTGGTCATCTAATCAAGGCGTCAATAAAGAGAAATCCTTATCGAAAAGCCCCTCTTCCGCGAACGACACGGTTGATAAATATTGTGAGTTATAATATTAATGATGAATAAGTTCGTGTTGATTAAAGATGAATTTGATAGTTCCATTGTGTTGGGATTATTAGTGTTAGTGGAAATTGTAACGCCCCCAAAATAGGTATACATCACCCATCTTTAGTCGCCAAATACATGGTACAAAATTCAAATACAACTTAATTATACAACAGTCGTGTAAAATACGACAAAACATATTCTGTGAGTTTTAATACAAATATTGTCATCTAGACAATATCCACACTCAATTGAGTCCTCATTACATTTATTATCACACTATTTAATGTAATAGTGAGGACTACTAATGCTATTATCGGGAGTCACTCCGCTCCCCGACTAGTCCCTCGCCACGTTCTCATTTCCTCAAGAGAACAATGAAAGTAAAAAAGGGTGAGCTCAACTAGTCCAAAGAAGAAATATTATGACTAAGATAATGTAGAATAAATTATCGTTAGCCTTCAACAAAGTGTTAAAGCGATACAATATAACAAACATCAAGTTTAACTGCAAATGAACAAGCAATCCATTAAAAGAGTCAAGTAGAGAATAAAATCTACTATATTTTATGATTTAAAAGGTTTTCATCACTTTTTTATCATTTGGGACTCAACTTAATAAATAATTCACATCATCCAGACTACTACCAAGGATATTCATTTAGTATCACAACCACAAATTATCCATGCACTACGGCCAAGGATATTCGTGTATTCATCAATGGTCATGATCATGCCAACAAATCTGTTAATTAATGCACTACGCCAACGATGAGGACTTTTACCACATCATTTATAACATTACGATCATGATTATCTTTGAATAATCCTAGTCATAATCATACCAAGTCCATCTATGAACTATGTGGTCACAGGATGACTTTCAACATAATATAAACATGAGGATCTTTGACAATGATATAAGAATTCAATAAAACAAGTTTAAGAATTAATTTATCTAGGAACTAATAACGCCCAAATTGTCAACATAATACTTCGTCAGAGTAAAATTCAAGAATGCTCGGAAGAATATTTCAAGAAAAGATATCTTTGGATGAAGCACAAATATCAATGATATTCCACTAATTTCATGGAGTATAGAAGTCAAAACTTTAACCAACTAAGTATAATAAAGAATGGAATAATAGAAGGATTCACCATTAAATGCGATAGATCGCACGCATAATGAGTTATTCCCAAATGTAATAATAAAGAATGGAACCAGTCACGTAAATGCACGCATGTGATATTCGAGCAGAATAATAAAGAACGGAATCAGGTCAGGCAAAATTCACACCGACAAGATATTCCAACAGAATAATAAAGAATGGAATAACAACAGAAATCACCATGCATGCGATAGACCTCACAGACAGGTTATTCCAACAGAATAATAATTAATGGAACCAGGTCAAGCGTAATACGCACCGACAGGATATTCCAATAGAATGATAAAGAATGGAATAACAGAAGAATTTCACCATGTATGCGGTGCTTTGCATGTAGAAAAGTTATTCCCAACATAATAATAAAGAATGGAATAATGAAGTTCTCTTCATGAATACGAAAAGAAATAATACCCCTTACCTTAGAAGAAGCTGGATATTGAAAAAGTGAGGTAGTTGAGACTTCTCTTCTTCCTCTCTATAATTTCTCTCAGAGTTTCAAAGTGAATTCGTAAGAAATAATGAAGGAATGAGCTTCTATTTATAGGAGAATGGGATGAATAGTAACTAATTTATGAACGGTCCATATTGATTTACTTTTAAGCGGACGGTCCATATTGATTTACTATTAAAACTTAAAGCGGCATCCATACCGATTCACTATTAAAACTTTAAACCAAATGATCCATATTGATTTACTATTAAAACTTTAAACCAATGATCCATATTGATTTACTATTAAAACTTTAAACCAACGATCCATATTATTTACTATTATAATTTCAACCAACTATTCGAAAAATTAAGACATCTCCTCGTGGAATAATATTGTACCCAAAAATGATTTGACCTGAAAAGAAATATATTTTTTGGGTGAATAGTACCCGTGAATAGTACTTCAGAATAGTACCCGTGAATAGTACCGGAAACACTAAAAAGTGTCCCAAATACCCAAGTGAACAATGCTAGAGAGTGAATAGTAATCGGGTGAATAAGTAACTTAGTGAATAAGAATCGTGAATAAGTACTCACACACGAAAAGTGTCCCAAATACCCGAGTAAATAATGCTAGAGTGAATAGTAATTGGGTGAATAGTAACCCGTGAATAGTAATCTGTGAATAGTATTCTGACACGAAAAGTGTCTCGAATACCCGATTGAACAATATAACCTCCAGACATTAATTATTATCGAAATAAATATCGATTTCCACTAACACTAATAATTCCAACACAATGGAACTATCAATTTCATCTTTAATCAACACGAACTTATTCATCATTAATATTATAACTCACAATATTTACAACAACTGTGTCGCTTCCCAAGAAAGAGGGCTTTCCAATAAGGATTTCTCCTATTCATGCAATTAATTAGGTGACCAAACCTCTCATTGTGTAACTTCTATACATTGTAAATATTAAAATTTAATAATATAAATAACTTTGTCGTCTCAATTATTGATTTAATAATATATCATATTATGCAGATGATACTGTGACAATAATCGAATAAATAATATGAGAGATATGATGCAACAATTACTGTAGCAATAATTGAGTATAACTGAGTGACTTTCACATAAGCATCAATAACCAATACTGGTGTGCTACTATGCAACCATGCGAATTATCGTATTTTTTACTAATGAGTAGTTTAACGCTTTTAATTCAGAACACTTTTCGTAGTTATTTTTATAAAAAATAATTTCATCATTTTCTAAATATGATAATACTTCCGTTGTGGGTTCACCAATGATTGTGCTGTCGTGCGGATATTCCTGACAAAAAGAATATTTCCCGACCAAATGAATATTTTATAACAACTTGCATACTTTGCAAAATTTATAAATACTATCCACAACTATAACATTATATCAAATCCACACCATAATATGAAAGTAGTATGCACTTGTCCAATCATGTTTGATGATAAAGCATATACTTTGTAACAATCTTATACATTTATTAATGAAAAGTATTAATTTATTAAAGACTTTTAATTATCTACATGATGTTGTTTTATAATATGTGATAAACCCATAGTTTTAAGCAATGCTTTTAGAATAATGATGATGATCATTCTAATGAGATCTTAATTCTTAGAAAGCTTAAAACTAAAATAGTTCCCAATCGTTGGATTACTAAATTGGGGATTAGTGAATCCGGATAGATTGATACATACGTTGCTTGCTCATTGGATGAGAATGATTGATCTCATGATCATTTGTATGGAGACACTAAAGCAAGTATGTAGGTGCTTATTAGAGAATAAGTTCACTGAACGTGACTCACTAAGGAATACCTAATGGAGTTTTACTTGTCTGTCAATAGAAATTCCTGTAGTGATAGTAGTACAAGTGATCCTTGGACTTGAGATCATCATAGTATCTTGTGTATGATGAGTTATACGTTGACTTATTCCTTAAGACCCTTAAGGTATATCAAAGGGTATGTTTGGGTATAATAAGTTATACATGGAGATAATGTATGATCAATAAAGAATCTACCACTTCTAGTAAAATAAGAGAAATGTCCCATGTGATTCGATAAATGACAACCCAAAGAGTCCTTGGTTAAGGCGTAATGAAATTAGAAAGGAGTTTCTAATTTGCATTATTTGAAGTTGTGCATTTAATAGTGAAATACATATAATTAAATAAAATAAGACTTGTAAAGAATTTCATGTCTTATATTTAATTGGGACATTGTATGGTGGAAGGATTGAATTGATGCAGTAACTATTTACTCAAAGGTTCTTTTATGATTAATGTTGAAATTTATATTATTTGGAAAGTCATTGATCACTAGGAGGCTTATCCTATTGTAGAATAAATATTATTTATTTAAATAAATTAATATTTTAATTTATTTATTTAAATAAGATTAGAATTGTTCTAATTGATTTATTCACAACCTAGGTTTAATATGGAGAACCTAAAGGGTCACACCATAAAAGGAAGAATAATTATTTAAGAAGTAAATGGCATAATTGTAATAATAAGTTATGTATATTTAATTTAATCTATGGTGATAAAATAAATTAAATAGCTTAATATTTATTATTTAATATTTTAAAAATATTAAATATAAATTAATAAGAGGAGTCTTATTATTATTATTATTACTATTATTATTATTTAATTCCTAAAGGAGTTTGAGAATTAATTAATAAAAGTACTCTCATATATCCTAATAAGATTAGGAGGCTAATTAATTAAAAAAAGTTTAATTAATTATTCTTAATAAGATTAAGAGCCTAATTAATTAAAAGAGTTTAATTAATTAAAATAAAGCCCAATTCCTTAATTGTTAAGGAGGGTTGCCTATATCTATAAATAAGTGGAGTCTTATTATGGGTGAGGTGGTTGTTGACGTATTCCAATAGTTGGAAGAGTACACCCTTTTCTATGAGAGATAGAAAAACTAGGGTTTTGCCAAATACCCATCTTCTTGAATCTTTCTTCTTCCTTGGTGGATCACCTCTAGAGGCCAAACACTTGGGTGGCTAACATTGATCAAAGGAAGGAACAAAACCCGGTGGATTCAAGTTGAACGCGAAAAGGATTGGAGGTGAACTTGTACCTGAGGAAGCTCGAATCTTCAAGGGTATGATTCTCGTTCTTTCTTTTTCGTTTAATTAATAATTGTGCATAAAGGGTGATCCGGGTATATGGTTTGTAAAATTTTTAAAATCCTATTTTATCACGTTTTCGCTTAATTTGTGCAATTTGATTGCGTTCATAAATATTACAAACCTAACATAATATTTTAAAAAAAATATTTCGAGAAAATTAAATCTTTATTCGTAAAATTTGGGGTCTCACAATCTCCCCTCCTTATGAAATTTCCCTCGAAATTTTTACGTACGCGATACTGCAGTATCTTAGAAGAGATGAGGATACCTTGACTTCATTTCAGATTCTGACTCTTGAGGTATAACCTTTGAGTGTTGAATACGATCCTTCTTATCCAAGATTTTAACACGTATCTCCTCATACGTTAAATCTTCTGCTATCTCGTCTAGTTCTAATTCAATAATGTGGTTCAGGTCGTCCACATAATTACGTAACATCGATACGTGAAAAACGTTATGAATACTCTACATACTTGGCGGCAAAACGAGTCTATAGGCCACAGTTCCTACTCGATCAAGGATTTCAAATGGACCAATTAATTCGAGGGTTGAGATAACGCTTTCTTAAACCTTCTTCTTCACATTCATCATATTCGGGTGTGTAGTTTGAGCGACTTTAACTTTATCGATTAAAGTTGATTCTACTTGTATATTCGTTATCTTCACGTGAGTCCCTAGAGTATTTAACTCTATCTTCATCATTTTTAAGTTATACGAAATGGGTCTTTGTGTTAACAACATCGCACTCGTAAACACATACGATCTTCTACTCAACGTGTCAGCTACCATGTTCGCTCTTCCATGATGATATTGAATGGTTGTAACCTTCAACAGCTCGAGCCATCGTCTTTGGCACATTATACGTTCGTTTTGGGTGAAGAAATATTTAAGGGTTGAAGAAATGGGTTTTGTACTGGGATCAATACAAAATTCGATTTCACGTTCTGGGGTAGGCTAAAAAGTCTTCAAGAATACGTCAGAAAATTTATTAACAATAGAAATATCATTCAAAACTGTGACTCTCATTCAAGACTTGGATAACACATGTAATGAAGGTTTCTCCTAACGGAGTTTCAACAGATAAGTCAAAGTCTAACTTCTCCGAAGTCAAATTTAAACGTTGAACGCAAGCAAGAGAGATAAAAGAATGGGTAGAACCGGTATCTAATAAGGTATAGACTTCGCAAAAATTTATAATTAACTAACCTGTGCTAACTTCGTTCGGGTTACTCGCTTTTTGAGAAGTCACGAAAAATGCTCTTCCTGAAACCACCGACTTTGTTTTGTCCGTATCCGCCTTTGGTGCCACCGTCCCAGCTGGACTTGACTTCACTATACGACAAAATCGAGCTAAATGACCTTTTCTTCTTGAAATTTCCACTTCTATTATCTTGGTCATGATTACCACCGAAGTGGTTACCATTCTTGGCATGATAATTTCCCCCACGATGGTCATCATTGTTCCGATGGCCGTTGCCATTTGCAGACGATTATTATCGTGTTGTTGGTCGTTACCTTTTGGTTGTGCTAACTCATTATCGCGCTCCAATAACTGAGCCATATTCACAACATCTGAATATAAACAAAGTTTATGATAAATGAGGTATTGACGTATATCGGGTTTCAAACCTCTTAGAAACATTCGCTTCATTCTCTCCTCATTATCGACCAAATGGGATGCAAACCGGGATAACTCCGCAAACTTAGCCTCGTACTGTGATACGGTCATATTATTTTGCTCCATTGCTTATCTCAACATTTTCAAATGCCATTTTCAAACACTGTCACAAAACAAGGGTTAATTGACATATCACATATTATCCCTATACTCTGACCGACCAATTAAATACCAAATAAACTTAGGTAGGTCATACTAGCGAAGTAATTCCCCGTCTCTCTCCCCTAGTTCTTGTCTCACATCTCACATGAGGATCATATCCTAAGCTTTGATACCAACTATGACGCCCCCAAAACAGGTATACATCACCCATCTTGAGTCGCCAAATACATGGTGCAAAATATAAATAAAAACTTAATTATACATCTGTCGTGTAAAATATGACAAAACATATGCTGTGAGTTTTAATACAAATATTGTCATCTAGACAATATCCACACTCAATGGAGTTCTCATTACATTTATTATCATACTATTTTATAGAATAGTGAGGACTAGTAATACACCATCTCGGACTATCACTCCGTTCCCCGACTAGTCCTGGCTACGTTCTCATTTCCTGAAGAGAACAATGAAAGCAAAAGGGTGAGCTCAACTAGCCCAGTAAGAAATATTATAACTAAGATAATGCAGAATAAATTATCATTAGTCTTCAACAATGTTAAACTGATAAAATACAATAGACATCAAGTTTAACTGCAACGGAATAAGCAATCCATTAGAAAAGTCAAGTAGAGCATGATATCTACTATCTTCTATGACTTAAAATGTTTTCATCAATTTTTATCGCTGAGACTCAGCTTAATAAATAAACCACATCATCCCTGCACCACGGCCAAGGATATTCATGTAATCATCAACGGTCTTGATTATACCGAATAATTCCTGGTCATAATGATACCAACAACTGTCTACTAATGAATTACGGGCCAATGAGGACTTTTACCACATCATTCGTTACATTACGGTCATGATTATACAGAATAATCTCTGGTCATAATCATACCAAGTTCATCTCTGCACGTAAGTTAAAGATGACTTTCATCACAATATAAGCATGAGGACGATGACAATAATATAAGCATTAATCAAACGAAAACAAGGATAAATATTAAAGACTTTAAATTTATCCAAATATTATCCATCACTTAAATAACTCATAATTTAATATTGTTAATATTATAACAATATTTTAATCACTTCTTAAACTTATAAACAATTTAATTTAATTGTTTACACTTTATCAAATAATGCATTTAATCATTCAAAAATGTCATACTCATAAGATGTCATCGCCAATGATCAAATCACTCATCAAAAATCTGCATATACCTTATATAGGATTTTCAAGCCCTAAAATTTTATTTACCAAATCTTCAACTTCACATAACATATTTAACTCATATGTTTGTAACTAAACCATTTTCATGAAAAATTACCAATTCAACTTATTATTTTTATATCCTTTGTCCAAACATATACATATATTTCATACACAACAAGTATTTTTTTTATAATTTTTCAACTCCCTTAAGTATTTTTCAAAAATCAATTTCTAATTAATTCCTTAAGAAATTAGCTACCTCAAGTTTAACTCTAGAAATTCCCAAATCTTGGCAGGATCTTACACATGTTAATGTGAGCTTCCAGTTTAAATTTCATGGTCATCGGAGTTAAAGAACTCTGATTATAGCGTTTTTCGTCAGAAAAATCTAAATATTGAAATAGGCATAACTTGCTCATTTTAAGTCGGAATGAGTTCTTTTTTGGACAGGAGGTACTTTATACCCTATATTTCCATGTCCTAAAAGGCCAGACTTTTTCTCATAAATTAAGTGGCCGAAAATTCCCTTTTAAATTTCCGGGCAGTAGCTTTTTGGTACTTTGCAGTTTTTGACTCCTTCGCTAAAATCAGTCTATACGAAAATCTACAACACCTTTTCCAGTGATTCCACTTGGATAAGTTAGAAAACTCATAGATCTAACTCTAAAACTTGACCACACTCAAAAATTCGAAATATAATAGGAGATATGGTCAATTGAATTTCATGTTCTATTTTCACCAAAAATCTGATTTTCAACCCTTTGTGATTTCTAAGAAACTTTTATGTTTTCACATAATAAGCAACATAACTCATCATAACACTTACTAATACTATAATAACCCATGATTTTCATCAGTCCAATGCTTTTATTATGACTTTCAACATAATCAACAGTCCAATGCTTATATTATTGACTTTCCAGAATTTTTGAGGGTCAAAAAAATTATGAAACTGCAAATGGATTTTCACCCACCACGCAGTAATCCACTTAGACAGATCATTTATATAATTTAACAAGGAATGAATATAATGGATCATTCACCATGCATGTGGTAATCCACATAGACATGTTATTCCAATAGAATAATAAAGAATGAAATAACAGAAGGATTCACCATGCGTGCGATAGACTGCACAGACATGTTATTCCCAACAGAATAATAAAGAATGGAACTAGGTCATGCGTAAACGCACGCATGTGATATTCGACATGAATAATAAAGAACGTAATCAGTCGTGCAAAATTACAGCACCGACAAGATATTCCAACAGAATAATAAAGAATGGAATAACAACATAAATCACCATGCATGTGATAAACCGCACGTATGAGTTATTCCAATGTAATAATAATTAATGGAACTGTGTCAGCGTAATAATACGCCGAAGCACGGATATTCCAACAGAATGATAAAGAATGGAATAATGAAGAATTTTACCATGTATGTCAGACTTCACATAGGCAAAGTTATTCAACATAATAATAAAGAATGGAATAACAGAAGTTCTCTTCATGAATACGAAAGAAATAATACCCCTTACCTTAGAAGAAACTGGATATTGAAAAAGTGAGGTAGCAGACTTCTCTTCTTCTTTCTCTCTATAATTTCTCTCTCTAGAGTTTCAGTGAATTAGTAAGAAATAATGAAGGAATGAACTTCTATTTATAAGAAAATGGACTGAATAGTAACTAATTTATGAACGGCCCATATTGATTTACTTTTAAACGGACGGTCCATATTGATTTACTATTAAAACTTAAAGCAACGGTCCATACTGATTCACTATTAAAACTTTAAACCAGCGATCCATATTGATTTACTATTAAAACTTTAAACCAGCGATCCATATTGATTTACTATTAAAACTTTAAACCAACGATCTATATTGATTTACTATTATAATTTTAACCAACGGTCTGAAAAATTAGCACATCTCCTCATGGAATAATATTGTACCCAAAAATAATTTGGACCGAAAAGAAATATATTTTTCAGGTGAATAGTACTTCGGGAATAGTACCCCGTGAATAGTACCCCGACACGAAAAGTGTCCCAAATACCCATGTGAACAATGCTAGAGTGAATAGTAATTGGGTGAATAGTAACCCGTGAATAGTACTTTGACATAAAAAGTGTCCTAAATACCCGAGTGAATAATGCTAGAGTGAATAGTAATATGGTGAATAGTAACCCATGAATAGTAATTCGTGAATAGTATTCCAACACGAAAAGTACCCCGAATACCCGATTGAACAATATAACCTCCAGACATCAATTATTATCGAAATAAATATCGATTTCCACTAACACTAATAATTCCAACACAATGGAACTATCAATTTCATCTTTAATCAACACGAACTTATTCATCATTAATATTATAACTCACAATATTTAACAACCAGGTCGTTCCCAGGAAAGAGGGGGCTTTCCAATAAGGATTTCTCCCTATTGGTGCGCAATTAGGTGACCAAACCTCTCATTGACAGAACTTCTAGACATTGTAAATATTATAATTTAATAATATGAATAACTTTGTCTTCTCAATTATTGATTTAATAATATATCATATTATGCAGATGATACTATGACAATAATCGAATCAATAATATGAGAGATATGATGCAACAATTATTGTAGCAATAATTGAGTATAACTGAGTGACTTCTCACATAAGCATCAATAACCAATACCGTGTGCTACTATGCAACCACGCGAAACTTTTACTACCGAGTAGTTCAACAGTTTTAACGGTAACACTTTCGCCGTTATTTTTATAAAAAGATAATTCTGTCGTTTTCTAAATACGACAATACTTCCGTTGTGGGTTCACCGATGAATGTGCCGTCGTACGGATATTCTCGACAAAAAGAATATTCCCCGACCAAACGAATATTTTATAATAACTTGCATACTTTGCAAAATTTATAAATACTATCCACAACTATAACATTATATCAAATCCACACCATAATATTCAAAAAAATATATATTTCGAGAAAATTAAATCTTTATTCGTAAAATTTGGGGTCTCATAATTGTACTGTAATATTTCGAGCCCCAAAATGTGCAATTATCGAAACTATATTTTTCTATAAATAGAAGCTCATTCTTCCTTCATTTCTCACCAATTCACTAAAGCTATAGAGCAATTATTATAGAGAGAAATAAGAAGAGAAGTCATACCTCTCTACTCCAAAGATCAGGTTTCTTTTCTAAGGTAAGGGGTATTATTTCTTTCGTATTCATGAAGAGAGCTTCTGTTATTCCATTCTTTATTATTATGTTGGAATAGCATGTCTATGCGAAGTACCGCATACATGGTGAAATTCTTCTGTTATTCCATTCTTTATTATTATGTTGGAATAACTCGCATCATCGCCAAGTACCGCATACATGGTAAAATTCTTACGTTATTCCATTCTTTATTATTCGTTGGAATATCACATGCATGCGGATTACGCCAGACACTGGTTCCATTTTTTTTATTCTCATTGAAATAAACGTATGCATGCGGTTACATCGTATACATGATGAATTCTTTGTTATTTCATTCTTTATTATTCTGTTGGAATATCCCCATGCATGCGGATTATGCTTTGAACTGGTTCCATTCTTTATTATTCTATTGGAATAACACCTATGCGATTCATCGCGTGCATGGTAAATTCTTCCGTTATTCTATTCTTTATTATTACATTGGAATATCACGTCTCATGCGGATTACGATTTAACGACACCGGTTCCATTCTTTATTATTACGTTAGAATAACTTTTATCATGTGGATTATCACATGCATGGTGAATGATCCTTCGTATTCATTCCTTATTAAATTATGAAAATGATGCATCTCACGTGGATTACCGCATATACGGGTGAAAATCCATTTGCAGTTTTATATATTCTATGATACTCATTTGGTTAAAGTTTTGGCTTCTATACTCCATGAAATTAGTAGAATATCCTGGATATTTGCGCTTCATCCGGAATCTTTTCATGGAAATATTCTTCTGAGCATTCTTTAATTTTACTCCACAAAGCAGTATCATGTTGACAATTTGGACGTTATTGATTTCTAGATAAATTAAAATTATAAATCTTTAAAATTTATTCTTGAACTTGTTTTATTGAATTATTATGTCATTGTCATCATCCTCATGCTTATATTGTGATGAAAGTCATCTTTGACTTACATACATAGATGGACTTGGTATGATTATGAATAGGGATTATTCGGTATAATCATGACCTGTAATGTTATAAATGATGTGGTAAAAGTCCTCAGTAGCCTGTAGTGCATTGATGGACAGTTTTTGGTATGATTATGACTAGGGATTATTCGGTATAGTCATGACCATTGATCATATAATAAATATCTTTGGCCCGTAGTGCAGGGATGACTCGATGATGTGGTTTATTTATTAAGCTAAATCTCAGTGATAAAAATTGATGAAAATATTTTAAATCATAGAAGATAGTAGATATCATGCTCTACTTGACTCTTCTAATGGATTGCTTATTCCGCTGTAGTTAAACTTGATGTCTATTGTATTTTATCAGTATAACATTGTTAAAGACTAATGATAATTTATTCTGCATTATCTTTGTCATAATATTTCTTACTGGGCTAGTTGAACTCACCCTTTCTTTCACTGTTCTCTTCAGGAAATGAGAACGTAGCCGGGACTAGTCGAAAAACGGAGTGACGCTCCAGATGATAGTATTAGTAGTCCTCACTATTCTGTTAAATAGTGTGCCAATAAATATAATGAGGACTCCTTTGAGTGTGGATATTGTCTAGTTGACAATATTCTTATTAAAATTCTCAGTTTATATTTTGTCGAATTTTACATGACAGTTGTATTGTTATTAAGTTGTATTTGAATTTTGTATCATGTATTTGACGACTCAAGATGGGTGATGTATACCTATTTTGGGGGCGTCACACATAGTATGTTAAATAAAGGGGTATGCACCTGATACTCTCCATATATATATATATATATATATATATATATATATATATGAAAATGATACATATTGTAAATATTTGTGTTAACTTTTTGATTGTCAGTTATATAGACATTTATTAATAATAAATTTTTAAAAGAGATTTGTAATGAGTGGGTTAATGTTTGGGATCTCAATTTTTATCTCAAAAGTATTTTAAATGACGTATCACAATAATATTAGTTGGATAAATCTCATGTGATTGACAATGTCATAGATTATTATTAAATATTCAATGTCATGTCATTTAAGATTAAAAAATATGTATTGTGATAAATTTACTTCGAATTACAATTGCTTATCAGTTGGTAAGAATTATACAAGTCTCACTTACTACACACTTTTCGAAAAAGGTTACCATTAATATTTATTCACGCAACTCTTTCCTATTTTCCATATATATATATATATATATGAAGATTTTCATTTATTTTCTATTTTTATATGTTAAATTTATTGTTTATTTTCCATCATTTTTTCGCAAACGTTATTCTATTTGAATTGTAATAAGTCACTAATATTTTCATGTGGTGGTCGTGCTGGAGTGGTTATCGGGCATGACTAGAAATCATGTGGGCTCGTCCCGCTCAGGTTCGAATCCTGTCGACCACGTAATAAAAGTAAGGGTCCTTAACACTAATATACAACAATTAGAAAGTATTTAAAAAAATAAAACACACACAAAATAATTACAAAAATAATAAAACACAATATATTATGATTCCTAAAATCACGTATCATTAACTCCCACACGTCGCTTATTTTTCTTTCATATTTGTAACCAACCTCACCTAAATTCAAGCAATCGAGAAAATCAATGGAGGAGAAGATGATCAACGCCAAATCAATCGGAGAAGACAAGATCTTGTATCGGAGAAGAAGAAGTTTTTTTCAATCACGCTGCGACACACCACTGAGATCGGAGAAGACGAAGCTTTTCGTCGCGACACACCACTACAGTAATCTTGCATCTCTAAGAAGAAAACTGTTGTCGTGACGAATCTGTAAGATCGAAAATAGCATACAAAATCAACGCCGCCTTCAAGATCAGAAACCAAAAACAGTGTTGCAGTGATTGTTGAATACAAAATCAACATTAGCTTCGATTCAAATACTGTGGTATGTAAGTTTAAAACTTATAAGCATATAGATACTTATAGTTACTACGAATTACTAAATTGATTATCTTTCTTAAGTTTTTCGAACTTAAATTGTCACAAAGTTTGAATACTGAATGTTGTGCTTGCAAAATGTATTTGAAAACATGTTTTATATTATGGTTACTAAGGTTATATAAATTGGTTACTGTCTAATGTTGGTTTGGTTACTGATTATTTTGTATTGGTTACTGTGTAACATTATACCGTCTAATGATGTCTTAGTTATTGACTAATGCTATTTTGGTTATTGTATAATATTACTAATTAATGCCGACTTGTTCTCGACTAATGCCGATTTGGTTACTATGTAATATATATATCGTTATCGATAAATGTCAAATTTGACTTTTATCTTGGTAACACTATAATGGTTATCGATTAATTTCAATTGGTTATCGATAAAATTATTATAATGTCGACTTGGTTATCGTGGTAAAAATATTATTTAGTGACTCAATACCGACTTGACATTGAATAATGCAAACTTAATTATCGCAGTTGATTAATTGGTTATCAGATTATTGGGTCTTTCAAGCATATTAATGTACACTTCTACTTATGTTTTTTATATTAATGGTTACTTGTTAGCCAAATTGGTTACATTCTTACAAAAGTCCGCTTTAGTTGGTAAATAAATAAATTATATTTGGTTGTTTTTTATTGTAAAATGCAAGGAAACCCCTATTATTTTCTTGGTTGTTTTTGGTTATTGATTAATCGTTGATTCGGTTCATCGTGTAACATTATATGGTTAATGAATATTCTTTGAAGTTGGTTGTTTGTAAAATTATAATGGTTACTCAATAAGGTCGACCTAGTTTCTTGTGTAAAATTATAATGTTATATTCTTTTGTAATTGTTTCATTTATATCGATGTTACTTATTGATTACATTGTATTGGTTACATTGACTAATAGTAACCAATACACCAAATTTGATGTTTGGACTAATAGTAACCAATACACCTTTAAGTACATATTGATATTTTTATATTATTTTTTTTTGTCAGAAATGTTGTCAAATATGTTTTATGTTATGGATACTAAGTAAATATATGTCAAGTTATCGCCTAACTGGATTTGGTTAGTTTATAATGTCGACTTGTTTACTATGTAATATTACCATGGTTACTACATAATATTCTGTGTTTTTATATTTGATTTTTTATATTGATGGTTCTTGATTAACTACATTGGTTACCTTTATACATTTGTTAGTCTTTAATTTGTAACAAAGTCATTATTGATTATTTTGGTTGTAAAATGAATGTAAAAATATTTTTATAATCTTGGCTACTAATTACATATATCTTCGTTATTGATAATATGTATTTAGATAACCGAAAGATGTTTATTTGGTTACTCTATAATGTTATTGAGTTTTATAATTGTTTATTTTATATTGGTAGTTACTTATTGACTACATTGGTTACCTTCATACAACTGTTAAATATTGGTTGTTGTATACTATTTAATTGGTCTGATGATAATGTTTATTTGGCAAAAAGTGACAATTTGGCAATTTTTCGTCAAGTTTGGAGTGTCGGATTTTGGCGTTTTCAGAGCCTAATTTCATTGGAAACGGGTCAACGATTAAAAGTCACCAGCTTTTCTTTGGTGAATTGCATGGTTTTTGGTCGAATTCCATCATTTAGGCCTTCAAATTTGCATGTAAAAATTTGGTTTATTTTCTGGTTACTAATATTATGTAATTTGTTACCGTCTAATATTGATTTGGTTACTTTATAATGTTTATTCAGTTGTTAAACAATGGAGACTGACAGTAACCAATACAACAAATCTAATTGTTTACAGGAATATATAATTGTTTACTGTTAGTAACCATTAACCACATGGTTGGTAACATTTTTGATGGTGTACAGTAACCAAAATTGATGTTGATTAATATTTTTATTTTTGATTCCATCATGAGTTATCAATATAAAGTAAACATATACAAGCTTTATAACAGTCTTGATACAAGCTTATAACAGTCTTGATACAATCTTATAATTATCTGGTTACTAACAAGCTAGTAACTATCTATGATAATTATCTGGTTACTAACAAGCTTGTAGATAAATAGGACACTCACACATATACATTTAACAATTAATGTTTGTCCTGATACAAGCTTGTAAATATCTGGTTACTAATAACAGTAACCATAATGTAACATAATAAAACAGTAACCATATAATTATATGATAGTAACCAGAACATGTTTTAATGGTAGCCAAAACTGAAACATCATGTAATGAAACTCGATTTAAGCAATCCATGTATACTATAACCATAATGTAACATAATAAAACAAGAACTATATAATTATATGATAAGTAACCATAATAAAGTTTTAATGGTAACCAAAATGAAACATCATGTAATGAAACCCGCTTTAGGCAATCCATGTATACTAAACAATTACATATTAACCAGAATAAAAAAAATAAAAGTATCTGAAATCCCACATTGAGGACACAATAATAATAGCCAAACCATAAGGTAACAGTAACCAAAACATAATAAAGAAGTAACCAAATAGTTATATGAAAGTAACCAGAATATGTAAGATGTGTTTGTGGAAATGGAAGTAGAAATAGAATAGCATAAACCTTCAGTAGAATATATTTGAAGGAATTTACAAAAATAATACATCAATGTATACTAAGCAAATACATGGTTTATTATGACTTGGGTTTATTATTTACAAAAATAATACATCCACAAACTAATGATGCCTTAAACTTCTTCAACTGTCTTGGGTTCAATTTCTTGGTAATAATGTCGGGAACTTCCATGTCACACCAATATATAACTTTTTCAATGAATTTTCTATCAGATTCCCATATAAAAAGATTCCATAACCGCAAATAAAAAAAATCAAATTTACACAGTCATTAGTAACCAGATATAAACAATATTTATATCATAAACAGTTTACCAAACAAATACATTGTAACCAAAACAACATATAACAAAGAACAAAATCTCAATTGAGAGAAAAAAGAATGGTATCCAAATCATAAGCTAACAAAAGAATAAAAAATATACTAATGAAGTAACCAAACAGCTTATATGTTAGTAACCAAAACATATATTAATGGTAACCAATACATAAACAACATATAGACCAAACAAAGTTTAGTCAACCCATATATTAAGCAAATATATCAGTAACCGTAACAACAGAAAAATTGAAGAAGCAAAATTCCAACTCAAGAAAACAAAATGGAATCTAAATCGTAAACTAACAAAGAATCAAAAACATACTAAATAAGTAACCAAATATTTATATGATAAGAACCAAAACATGTTTTAATGGTAACCAATACATAAATAACATGTACACCAAAATCATTTAATCAACCATGTATACTAAGCAAATAAATGGAAACCATAACAACATAAAAAGTAACCAAAATACCAAATCAAGGTAACAAACATGGTATCCGAATCTCAAGCTAACAAAGAACTCAAAACATAATGGAGAAGTAACCAAACAGGTTATATGATAAGATCTATTTTTTATTATCGCTCGACGTAGCTACAACGTAAGCATTACATCAAGCCCCCATAAATTAGTCTAGTATACTAAACAACATGTAGTCCAAACTCAGTTTAGTCAATCAATGTATACTAAGCAAATACATTATAACCAAAATAACATATAAAAGTAACCAAACCATGTTTTAATGGTAACCAACACATAAACAACATGTAGACCAAACCCGGTTTTAGTCAACCAATGTATACTAAGCAAATACATCAGAACCAAATCAACATATAAAAGTAACCAAAATCCCAATTGAGAGAAAAGAATGGTATCCAAATCATAAGGTAACAAAGAAGAAAAAAAATATACTAATGAAAAAACCAAAAGTTATATGTTAATAACCAAAATATATATTAATGGTAACCAATACATAAACAACATGTACAAACAGTTATATGTTAGTAACCAAAATATATATTAATGGTAACCAATACATAAACAACATGTACACCAAAACCAGTTTAGTCAACCATGTATACTAAGCAAATACATGGTAACCATAACAACATAAAAAAGTAACCAAAATACCAAATCAAGTTAACAAAAATGATATCCGAATCACAAATTAACAGTAACCAAAACATAATGCAGAAGTAACTAAACAGTTATATGATAGTAACACTAACAAAATTTAAATTAACACACCTTTAAAAATTATATGATAATAGAACAACATGTATGCTTTCTGATCCAAAACCTTCTTTTCACTAAAATGAACAACCTGTGAATCAACAAATGCAACAAAAGTAAATTAAAAATAATTAACTAATTAATTTACGCCACCAAAAAAGAAGACTAATCAAGAGAAAAAAATAAAATATTAATAGAAATATCAAGACAAAAAAAAAAAAAAAAAAAAAAATATCAACCCTAATTAATAAAAAAGAAGACTAATTAATTAATGATGAATATGAAGAAAAAGAAAAATAACAGTAGAAATACCAATACAAAAAGAAGAAGAAATATCAAGAGATGAAGAAATATTAGATGAAAAATATCAAGAGATGAAGAAATACCAAGAGATGATGAAGAAGAAGACGACGACTGATTGAGTTGAGACCTGGTGTTCTACGATTTGACGGACGGCGGCCATGGTGGCGGAGGAAGAGGAAGAACGACGCGATTTATTTAGTGGATTTGAGATAGAGAGAGAAGCGGTAAAGAGAGAGAGAGAAGTAATAAGGTGAGTAAGAGAGAGAAATATTAATGGAGAATAATAAATGGAGATCGAAGAAGATGAATTTACTAATTAATTCGTATCGTACCAAATAATATTAACCCCTTAAATTAACGACTTCTAATATAATTAGTATTGTAAATATATATGATAAATTGTCATATTTTTGTAATTATTTTATAACTGTATGATTTTTGTAATTACTTTTATAAATGTACTAGTATATGTAATTTATCCTAAAATTAACGTGACACTTTTTTAGGCCCTTTTTTGTGCTCCGATTTTGTCGTAATTGGATTGGGCTTATGTAAACCCAAATTTTATTTTCATTTTAGGTTTTCTTAATATAAATTCTCTCTTCTTCTTCCTCCAGCTGAAATTGAGAAGCCGTCGCTAGTCAAGCAACTGATTCATTTTATCGTCACTTTGAGGTAACAATGTTTCCGTTGAATTTCCTTACAAGATTTCGTTTTTATGTCAATTTTTTTTTCTTATTTGATGTGTTTTGTTTGCTAGAGAATAATCATTCATATGAATAATCATTTGTTTTTTGGAAGCATCTGAATTGGCTTAGAAGATTTATTGTTAGAGACTTGAATTTCAGTTAGTTAGATGTTACCAAGGACAGTAATTTTCTAACAATACCTTTCATCCGTCCCACAAAAAGAGTCCCAATTTGTGAATTTTGTAAATATTAAGAGTGTATATTTATTTTATGTTTGGCCCTACAAATATAAGTAGTTAGTTAAGTAGTGGTAGGCTGGTATCATGCTAAAGAAATTATGCGGATAAACTTAAGAATATTGGGTTATTTTATATTACTATCAATAAAAAAAACTATTTTTCTAGAATGTGTGTGTGTATATATATATATATATATATATATATATATTAATATAAAAAGAGGGACTCTTTCTGTGGAATGAAGCTAGTCGATAATTTAATCAAATCACATAGCTTATTGAATTCTCGTCTGGCTAGACTGATTTAAATTATTGAATACACAAACATCCCAGCGCAATCCTCTACCTAAAATTTATTGAAAACTACATCCTAAAACTTGAAATAATATTACTTCAACTGAAGTTGGGATAGCTTAAAGTTTTTTGTCAAGAAGAGCAAGGGGGTAAACCTTGTAAACTTTCATGAATCAATGAATTCAATTCGTAGAGCAATTAATCAATGAATCAATGAAGAACACTACTTACAGATCACAAAATGAAGAAATGTAGCAATTGGACTGTG
This sequence comes from Panax quinquefolius, assembly GCA_020205615.1. NCBI lineage: Eukaryota > Viridiplantae > Streptophyta > Magnoliopsida > Apiales > Araliaceae > Panax > Panax quinquefolius. The sequence continues at coordinate 30,946,887 of CM035173.1, forward strand.
AAACTGTGTTTGAATGAATGAATCTTCATTTCTCTGAATTACTAGAACAATCTTACAAGAACTGAACTATACAATGAATCTCTTACTCTATTTATACAACTATAAACTTATCTATATACATTCTGTATCTATACATGTTAGTTATGATCTAACTGTCCGAGCTCTTCTATCTATATGCTAACTACCAAGTGTTTTCCTGAATACATGGAATAAGCAACATGTGTTACTGCCACTGTATATGAAAGTAATCCCCGTTGTGTGACACTGACCCTGTGTATTCGAGCCCACTTAATATAGATGCTTTAATTCCTTTAGTCTGGATGTCAGTCTTAGTTACTGCAGAAACCACATGTTGTGGGTCATGACATTTGGTGTGGCATGGATCCTGGCATTGTTGCTGTGTTGAACCAATAATATCTTCATCTAACCTATGATTTTTTTAGTTTCATTGGAAGTTTTAAGATTTAGAATTATAAACTTCAAACGAAGCTTAAATCTCATGTCAAATAGATATTGGGATGAACCTGTTTGTAATTTTCATGACAGTGTTGAACCTTTTGATGCCTCCCCTCTGCCATTCAACGTAAAAGGTCATATCAGGGCAGAATCGCTGGAAAAATAACTGTTTGCCGACCTTTGTTAACCAAACTATAGGTAAAATAAATTGTTTTCCTTGGTTCCATTTGTAATGAAACTATGTTGGTCCACAAAATTTGGCTATATCCAGGCTTAGTTTGGCTAGGAAAAGCATGTTGATTATATCAAAATTTAGGAGCACCAAGAATTTTAATTCATCATGGGTAGGGATACTATATGAAGCTTAGTAAGCCTCCTAACACTTAAGGCAACACTCTTACTTCATATAATACTGCAAAAACGTGGTCTTGAACTCAAATTCAAGAATTATGCCGGTCAAACATGGATCAAATTTTGATATCTCAGTTTCCACTGCATTGTTTAAATTACTTTCTATGTATCTCTTAAATGCTTTCCGTTTGGACCTCATAAAAAGAGAAAATGAAGGATGAATTTAGAAAAAATAACATTTCGAGGAAATACTTGTCTTCATTTTGTTTTGAATGTATGATTTCATTAGCTTATTTTCTCTTTCATGACGCGTTTTCTGTAAATTTCTTGACTGAGGCAAAAGTATAGACATTTTTGTTTATTTTGTTTGACAACAGATGCAGTGATTATCTTTTTTTTTTTTATAGCAAGTATAGCTGCAGTGATTATTGGCAGTCCTTAAATCTCCATTAGTTCAATTTCTTCAAGGAGTTCATTGACAAATGTGCTTTCAACTAAATTATTTTTTCTCTTCCACTAATTATAATTTATACATGTGTCATACAGTGGTCGATCGATTGATGATAGGAATATATGAGTATTATTTCACTTTCTATACCATATTTGTAGAGCCTGTATTGTTTCTAATCCGTTTTTATCCACCTAATATTTCCATTGTAATCCAGGGATTTTCTTCAAATCGAAATGGCAAACACAAAGACCAATTCTCTTACCAAGTGGTCTGATCTTCCTATAGACTTGATGGATTTAATTTTGGCAAAGATGTCTCCAATTAGCATCTACAACTCTAAAGGTGTGTGCTCTTCTTGACGTTCCACCGTAAAAGCTTATATCTCATCACCATTCTACAGTACTCTCTATAAAGTACCATGGCTCATGCTTTTTCCTGAACACGAAAAGGATAAGTTCAGTTTCTACAGTTTTGACGAGAAAAAAGTTTATAAGCGTATGGATAGACCCCAAGATTTTGACATTTGCCTATGCGTTGGATCCAATCATGGTTGGCTGGTGATGTTGGATGAGAAAGCAGACCCTTATCTCTTCAATCCATTTACGCTGGCGCGAATTCAACTGCCTTCTTTTGAAACTTATCCAGATGTGCTTCGTGTTTCCAAATCAGATGACAATAAACATTCATGTTGAGCTCCGTGAATGTACTCACTTTGGACAACAGGTTCTAAAGTACAAGTCAGTAAAGGAGCTAAGAAGGCTTATGATTCTGAAAGCGGTATTGTCATCTAACCCATCTCACGACAACTTTTTTGTGTTGATTAGCCTTGATTATGGCGACCGGGCTTGTTGACGAGTTGCATTTTATCATTCTAGAGAAACCAAGTGGATGCGGATCGAGGATCGGCGTCGCACAGTGTGGGGCGAGGACAGCTACACATATTTCATTTGTTATAATGACAAGTTTATTGCTTTAAAGGGTACATCGGTTCATTTTTGGGATATAGTAGATTCTTCTCCTATAAAGAGAGCTGAAGTAAAAGCTTATTTCCCTAATTTTAGTGATCAAAATTACTTGGTTGAATTATTTGGAGATTTGTTCGTCGTTTAGAAGTATATCCGGCATGACAGACGTGCAAATATGCACAAGACATTCCTTTTCCGAATTTATAAGCTGAATTTTACCATGAATAAATGGGAAGAGGTGAATTCATTAGGTGATAATGCGTTGTTTTTGAATGGGAATCAGTTCAAGTTCATTTCAGGATGTGATATTCCAGAATTTGAAGTAAACAGGATTGACATGGATTACATTCTTGGTGTTCTTAATATTGAAGATAAAACCATCAAATCATATCATCAGTGTAATTAGCTTATCATATCAGAACTGCCACCCTTTTGGATTTATCCTAACTCACTTTTGGATGTCTGACATGCAGTTGAGTTGTTCAAAGTTTTACATGTATTTTTTTTTTATGATTGCTTTGTGTTAAGAGTTGCTTATATTCGTTTAGTTTAATCTCTGAATAATTCTTTGTGTAGTATTTACTGGTAAAGCTGTTGGACAACTGAAAATAGTGCATTAATAAAATATACACACTTTTCTTATGTATATCAGTTTAGGGGATCAAAATTGTATAGTTCATTAGTTGGTAGCTTTAGACTTTTCAATCGGTTGTTTTTGCATCAGTTGTTATGTGGAGACTCGAATTCGACTCGAAATGATAAATTCGTACTCGAATTTGAATTATATTTTAAAAATCCTACTCAGATTCGACTCGACTCGAATATTTATTACTCGAATTCGATCCGACTCGACTCGAATATTTTTTCAAACTACTCATGAAGCTTCAAATTCAAAGTTTCGAATTGAGTCTCCACATAATAACTAGTTTTATAATAAATATAATTATAAATTAAATTTGTTATTTTACTTAAAAATAAAAAAATATATTTATTATTACACTTTGTAAATATAAAATCACAATTAAAATTAAAAACAAAACAAAATAATAACTAATTATCCTAATTTGATTTAAATTTGTATATATTATAAGATAATGTATCGAATATCTAATCGAATATATATTAACCGAGTATGTCAATCAAAAATTCGAGTAGTTTGAATCTTAAACTAGTCGAGTATAACCTTACTCAGATTCTACTCATATTTTTATTCCAACTATTTTTAATACTCAAATTTGGATCATATTATCAACGAATGAGTCTCACTCGTATTTTTTCGAGCCTAGCCCGAATCAAACCCAAACTGTGTTGGCTCATTTACAGCGTTAGACTTACGTCATCAATCTTACTAGTTGGCATACCCGTTGTATTTGCTTTCTTCTGGTAATTCAAAGAAAGGGAGCAAAATTGTCTGAACCTATATGATATTTTCTTTCTTTTTGTAAGTTTAAATTTGGTGCAAATAATATTTTATATCTAGTAATTCTTTATTTTCAAGCCGATTCATTTTCCCATCCTTAACTTGGTGGTCGGAGTAGTATTGCTTTCTTACTGCAAGAGTAACCGGTTCAAATCCAGTAGTAGGCCGAAAAAAGATTCAACTCCACACATGACCATATGAGCAATGACGAAGTCAGGATTAGTTCGCAGTGAGGTCAATAATTAGACATCTCATCAGTCACCATTATCCACTCCGATCACTTTCGAAAGACTTTGATGGTTCACGATTTGGCTTTTGCCTTTTGCGATTTGCCTTTGCCCCTTCTCTCTCTGTTTTGTGGTTGAAATGGATGTATGAGATTTAGGGCTGAGGCTTGGTCACTTGGGTATCTCTAATTTTAAAAAAAATCTGAGTGGGGTCAAAAATTGAGTAGGGGTAAAAAATTGAGTGAGATAAAAAATAAATTTTAAGTGATTTCAAAAATTGAGTGGGGTTAATTGACTCCACATTTTTACCATAGCTTCGCCGGTGCATATGAGACGGACAAAAGGTATGGGACGACCAATTCATATAATCGTCTTCTTTCTTCGAGAAATGTGCAATGAAAAGTGTCTTACTTTTTAGAAATTATAAAATTATGATGACAAACTTAAGGATGGTACACGGTTTGTACGTTTGCTATCACTAAGAAGTAGACTCTTTAAGAAATTTGCAACATGGGACTATTTTTGTTGATGGTGGTGTATTATATTTGTAGAACCTAATATATGATATTTTGAATCTTTTTGTATGTAAAAGAAGGAATACATGATGGTTGAAATGGTTATGTGCTGGAAGATACTATTGTTATGTTTTTATTATTATGAAAGGTGTGTGTTCTTCTGGCCGTTCCATTGTAAAAGCTTATAAAAGTACCATGGTTCTTGCTTTTTCCTGTACAAGAAAAGGGTAAGTGCAGCTTCTACAGTCTTGACGAGAAAAGGGTTTATAAGCTTATGGATAGATCATAGATCCTGAGATTTCGACATTTGCCTATGCATTGGATCCAGTCATGGTTGGCTGGTGATGTTGGAACTGCCTCCTTTTGAAACTTATCCAGATGTGATTCGTGTTTCCAAATCAGGCAATAAATTTCATGTCCAACTCTCTGATTCCCCTCCCCTGGGAGATAAGGTTCAAAAGTTTAATAAAAACTGAATGAAAAAAAGTTGACATGTCTGAAACACCTGAATAACATATTTTTATTATTTTATCTTTCTAAAAAAATTCAAAATTATTGTAAATTTATTTAATATTACCTAATATAATAGTTAATATTTTAAAAAAAAATTCATTCAGTCAAAAAAATGAGACTTAGCCATTTATTCAAATTTCAAATTGTCTAAATGAACTACTTGATTCGAACAAATTTTTTTTGTAAACAAACGATTTGAATGGTCGAATCGGTTAATGAATTCAATACTAATCAAAAAATTTCTAAGTCAGTAAAGAAGATGAGAAGACAAGATTTTAAAAGTCGTATCGTCATCTAACCCTGACTTTTTTGTGTTGATGATCCTTGATTTGGATGGTTGGGAATGGAATTGAGAGCGGAATGATTCATTCTATTTTAATTAGTATGAGTTATTACATACTTTTTCTCCCTAAGAAATAAAATTCATAAATTTGGGAGGAATAAGAACCATTCTAATCGCAACCAAACATAATTTTTTTCATTCTATAAGAATGAGTCATTTCATTGTCATTTTCATTACCCCAATTCAAACATAGCATAAATGAATGTGGATTGAGGATCGGGTCGAGCAATACCAAGATCAGAACAACTGATTTTATTTGTTATAATGACAAGCTTACTGCCTTAAACGTTACATCGGTTGGTTGAATTTTGGGATGTAGTAGATTCTTCTCCTATAAAGAGGGCTGAAATAAGAGCTTGGACCCCCTCACATCTACATTTTATTATAAAAGATACTTTGTTGAGTTATTTGGATATTTTTTCCTTGTTGACAAGTTAATCGACTTGTATCATCTATAATAATAACATAGAATTCAATTTGAATTTGAACGGAAAAGTACAAGGACGGTTCAAATTCATTCTAATTAATTTGGACAAAAAAGCACAATGACGGTTCAGATTCAGTTTAATTTTCAAATTGTTGAAACAAATTGTTAAAACGAAGAGAGAGTGAGCATTTCATTCTAAATTTATAAGCCGGATTTTACTATGAATATATGGGAAGAGGTGGATTCGTTGCATTGTTTTTGGGTGGGTGAGAATGTTTAATACTGTAAATATATTAAAATGTAAATACAAAACTGTAGTAGAGTTGTTTCAAGTTAAATAAGTCTACTATCATATAAAATTAGTGGTGAAATTAGAATATTTTTAGAGAGGAGTCAAAATACATCAGTAAAAAAAAATTATCTTTCGATGCTTGAAGTGCTTCTTTCAAATTCATTTTGTCCAATTATAGTATTTCACAATATCCTATTTCAACCCTTGTCAACCTTAAAGTTGTGAGTCCAATGACTTTAAATACATATGGTATTAATTCATTTGCTTCTTCATGTCCTTTCGCCTATAATAAATTAATAATATTATTTTAAGATAAAATAATGTTAAATAAGTTTAATAATTAATTAATTAATATTACACTCATTTGTTTTACTGATTTAATCATACTTTGGTATCAAATTTTTGTAAATCTAGTAGGCAGTACATTTTCAGAGAACATGTGAGCACATGGTTAGTTAAAATTAAGAGAAGGATAAGAAAAGTAATGAAAGTTAGGAGACTTTCTTTTCAGCATTTAGAGGATCTTGCTGATTTATAGAAACTGATCACCTCAATAAATCAACTGGATACTCCTAAAATCGTGGAGCTGATTCTCACTCTGTGAACACTTAAACATTGTGAACATAACCCAGTGAATGATGAAACCATCATAGTGCAAAAATGAATTTAATGTTTTCAACGATAAAGGTATTGATGATCCTCACCTCTTTATCATATCAGTCGACGCATTCTAATTTCGGAGCGAAATTCCATAAGGAGGAGATTGTGAGACCTCAGATTTTATCAATAAAGATATCATCCAGAAAATTTACTTGCTTTACGATAGACTCCACTAAGACATGCTTTGCGTGAGGTGGTCGTCGCCCGATCGTTTAGCAAGGTTGTTGGGTGAATTGCTTACAACACCTTAACCTTTTGCTATGTAGGATTATAGAACATATGCCCTAAACTTACTTTAGGATGTCCCACAAATCTGTACATGTCAAATTTTGTCCCAAGCTTATCCTTTGAAACGAATACGATTTGTGGCTTTTTTGGGTGGAGCAATTCGAGAAATTGCAAATTATAAAGTAAGACTTGATCTTTCTTGGTTGGAAAGTGACTCTCAACATTTTTCAACATGTTAAGCAAATCAACAAAGCTGATATCTAGCTTGTTCATATGAAAAATTCACAACAATTGTGAAAGGAGTCCGGGAGTTAATTCATTTTCTTGCTTTGAGTGGCTCCTCTCAGTTGTCTCTAAGGAAGATAATCAGAACCACAATATAAGGTTTTGAATGTACAATATTATAATTTGTAATTTATTCATAAAAGTAGCTGATCAATTGACTAAAAACTTCAAAGTTTGATTAATAATTCCATAGTTCGGATGAAATTTATATATATATATATATATATATATATATATATATATTTAAAGCCATTAGACTCACAATTCAAAGGTTGACAATGGTTGGAATAGGATATTGTGAAATATTATAATTGGACAAAATGGATTTGAAAGAAGCACTCCAGTCTCCAAGCGTCAATAAATAAATTTTTTAATTGATGTATTTTGACCCCTTCTAAAAATGTTCTGGTTCTGCCACTGTCACAAATGATGATTGAACTATATTTAAGGTCTTTTATCAATTTGAAAAATTATGTCTTTTAAAGATATATATCGTTTATATTGACTTCAATTTTATTTTTTTTTAAAAAAAATTCTTCACCACACTAACCATGTGGTCCATGCGCCTATATTTTTCTGTGCTTCCAAGATGTTTTGAACTGAAATTTTTCAACATATTCTTATTCCGATCAATTATTATTCACCGGTGGCCAAAATATTTAATTTATAGAAATTTAAATACATTAATATTCAATGTTTTAAAATTAAAGCATTAAAATTTAAATTATAAAAAGGTAAAAAACTTGAAGAAGATTTAAAGTGTATGTAAGCCTAAAATTTTTAAACTACACAATTTAAGTACAAAATGTTACATAACAATTTATCTTATCTTCAAAAATAAGTGTAAGGTTTATAACTTTTAAGAAAAAAGAAATACTAATATTTAGTGTATTTGGGTCATATCCAATTATCCATCATAGGCAATTAGGCACAACCATTTTTATTTTTATTTTTATTAAGAACAGGATAAATGAGAACTTTATTTATTCACGCTCAACTATTTTTGTTTTGTTTTATTTAATTTGGATGAAATTTGTACTTAAATATCTTATTTTATGGGACGAAGAAATGTGGAAGATTTCTATCCAAATTCCAAACTCTTTCTAAAGTCAGTATGCATACCAATCTATTATGTTATTAGTAAAGAGATGGGTGTGGTTTTTATAGCGAGGATGGAGAAAGTAAAGCAGTGGTGGAGGGTGAGGCTGTCCTTCAGAAACGCAACGATGGTTGTCTGTTTCTTGAATCTACTCACTGCCATGTTCTTGCTTCATGGTTTTCTCTCTGCTTCATCCACTCGCAAGCTCCCTGCCCATCAATCCATTTCAGGCTCTCTCTCTATCAAGCTCCTTTTTTTTTTCTTTTTTTTAATCTATTATTTATTGAATTATTATGTATTTTTCAAGACGAACTATATGTTCTTGCTAAATTCGTTGACCATTTAATGTTTACTTGTTGGTATTGAAATGGGTGGATTTGTGTTTTCGGTTTTGGGTTTCTGTATGCAATTTAGGGGAAACAAGTAGTTTCGGGTTTGGGGGATTTCTGATTTATGATGGAGAGTTGTGTCAATTTGGGTTTAGATTACTGAGGTTTTATAAGTTTTTCCAATTACATTTGGACATTGTTTCTTTATTGACTATGTGCCACTATGGCATTGTAAGGTAAGTTGATGTAGGGATCGGTTAGCTCCCTATGTTTTGTTCTCTGAGATTACCCTTCTAGCAATATGAAAATTAGGGGCAAGGATTGACAATTAGGCTTTCAAGCATCATAGCTTATAGGGAAGTGCATGTTTTCGATGTATACATTCTTCTTGATGATTTCTAGAATGTAAGAATTTTGTGTGTTTATCTTTAAAGAAATATGAGTTCCTCTTGTCTCCATCTTCATACATACAATATGCTTTAGATTTATAATAATGTTGGTGAGTCAGATTGTTATTTATGTACTTTGCCCAACCTCCCTGTGGTGATGGTATATGGGTTTATGAGCAAAATGCAAATTACATGTGGTTTATCTAAAATCTCACTTGACTACTTATAGTCCTAAAAGTCTATGGATAGCCACTTTTGGTTTTGAGCTAAGTAGCACGAGTAAAATTAAGCGTGTTTGTTTGTGTGTTTGTCCTTTATAAAAATTTTTTTACCAATGAAATGAATATAGATTCTATGGCACTTAGCTCAAAACCACAAGCGATAATCTGCAGTTTCAGGACGACAGCTAGTCATGTGCATTTGGTTAAATCACCAGTGATAATTTGTATTTTGCTCTAATTATATATGATAATTTGTTTTGTTGCATAAATAGTCTTGCTTGTGTTTGTTCTCCTTTTCTCTGCCATTTAAGTGATGAGAAAATGAGGTTGTTGATGGATAAGGGCTCAGTAGACAAGACAAAAGCAATAGACTTGCAGGTCCTTTTGGAGCGTAGATAGTTCTCGACTATGCATACCCTATGTGGAGTTTACCTTCTACAGTTTAGTATTTAAAAGTGTCATGAAAATTTTGTTATTTATACAGGAAATTTTATTCATTTCTTTTAACAATGAATCCTCTTATTTTTTTATTTTTTTTAACTTTCATCTTCTCTTTGACTCTTTTCTAATATCCACAGTTTATGTTGATGATGAGAATATTAGTTTCAAATATAATCCATGCTTGAATCACATCATGGAATCATTGATGCTATTGGAAAGTCTAAACATAACTTCTTGTCCCTTATAGAATTATGTTCATTTTGAGTTCTATGCATAAATTGCTAAATAATAGCCTGTTAAAGAGTAGAATTTCAACCTGGTTATTGAATGTAAGAATTGAAGCATCCTCTGTATTTCTGTGAACTAACTTTCAACTGTTGTTGCAATTTTTAATTTAAGCTTTCATGTGTATAGTTCAATCATGGTGTTAGATTTTTTGTAATGTGCAGAGCACCGATGAATTCCACCTTTTGGGGTCAGTGGCAGTTTCAATTTTTTCTGGGACTGCATTAACATGAATTAAGGGAACTGAACACTGCTTGGATGGTGTTATCTGATTTTGTGAATAAGGACCAGAAATGAGCACAAATTAACATATGCAAAAATGCTAAGAAACTTAAGATTGTGCTCTTATTAGTCCCTAAAATAAGTATGATCAAGCTTTTGTTCCAAAAATTAATAACTATCAGTCATAATTTAGAATATTGCTACATTTTTCCTTTTAAATGGCTTTGGAAGTTAGCTGTTATATGAAACTACGGAATAATTATTTGACTATAATCATAGTTGATTCTGTTGACATTTTTTTTACTCTTGATGGTGTCAATGAGCAGTGTATTAACATTTTAGCTTTAAAATGCAGCACAGATCAAGTATATCAAGGAATCTGAAGAGATGCGTCGTGCCATGGAACCCTTGGAACTGATAGAAAGGGTGAGTTTAATAGTGTTATCAATTTATTGCATATATGGTTGTTGCTTTGAATTGAATCAATATATGTGATATTTATCTATATTTTAAGTTCCTTCACCATATCTTATTATTATTAGTTTATTAGTACAATGCACTAGAATTTAATCTTCCATTATATAGGTTAGGGAAATTGAGAGAGAGGCATATGTAAAACCAGAGGCGATCCAACAGAAAGATACAAAGCAGACTGCTGCAGTTGACCTAATATCAAGGCTGAACGACTTCCATATCAACTCAGATGCTGCCAGCATGAAAGGTCACTTTCTTATCCCTGGACATGTACTTCTACTAGTCTCTCTCTCTATCTGAGCCAGCAAATAGCTTATTCTTATGAAGTTTTAAGTCTATCTCTAGGAGATCAGATAAATATTTATTAGGATATACTTTGTGGTTAGTAATTTAACTGCGTTGGCATCTCTCATGAAACTAGAAATGGTCTATGATACTGATTACTCTGTTTTTCTCACTTTTTTGTTCTCTTTTTGGCCTTTCAATATTCGTTTGAAATGTGCAAGTTCAGAACACACAATGAGTGTCAAAATTGATCATTAGAAAGACTGATTGAGCTTTAAAGTCTTCTTTAATTTGACTTTCAAAAAGATCAAGGAAGAAAAGGAAAGAAGTTTAGGCCTTTTTAACCTGTACATGGGAAACAGTTATACATGTGCACAAATTGCTGTATATCCTGTACTTCCCGAACTGTTGTGAGTTTTTGTTTGGGAATGAAACATAAAAATATTAAGATTCACCTGTATTAGCTACCTCAAATAGTGGAAATGCTGATCAGGTTCTTGAAGTAGTGTAAGGTGGTCGGATTTTACTTCTGTCCATACAGGTTATGCATATTAACCATAGTTGTCACGGCACCACGGCGAGTCATGACGGTAGTCGACTGCCTGGACGCCTAGGCGACAAGTCGTTTACAATGTGCAATTTATATATTATTTTTTTACTTGACAAGTATATTGACAATAAAATTTCATATACATTAAAACTCAAAACATAACACTATGTAATAATATTAAATGCATAATTATGTAACTACTTACCAATAAGCAGTATTATATCCATAAGCATGTATTAGTAATTTATAAGCAGGTATATATAAATTTAGAGTAAAACTACATAATACAATCAAATAAAAATATTCATAAACATGTATTAGTAATTTAGTATATAAATATATATAAATTTATATATGTATAAATTTATACATATATATATTCTACCACACCAGCAGGCAGCATCCAAGCAGTATTAATGTATTATATATATATATATATATATATATAAACCTAGCAAAAAGAAAAGAAAGAAACAAAGGCATTATTCAGTAAGGCACTAAGGCTAAAGAAAAAAAAAAGAAAAGAAAAGAAGCCAACAGTCATATAGCCGAGTCGACCAACATACTTCAACTTCAGCATACATAAAGGAGAAGAAAGCAAGAAACCGATCAAAGCAGCCGAGCAGTAAACTAAAAAGGGAAAGAAAAAAAATGAAGAAAAACTGTTGGTTGCTACCTGCCGATCTCGCCCTCGAGTCCCTCGCCGACGTCGTTGTCGACTTCGTCTTCGTCACTCCCACCCGCTCTCGCCGTCGACTTTGTCTCTCTCTCGGTTCGACAGTCTCGACTTCGATGGATCTGAGTTCTACTTCTTCGCTGTGAATCGACTCCATAAGAGCTTCGTTATATCATAGTGCGACGTCGTTTTTTTACTCAATTTAGATTTGGGTCGACCCATGATACCAAGTCGCTCAACCAGACGGATAGTCGTCCAAGTCGTCACCACGTTGTCCACGGCGATGACTTTTTTTGATAGGTGCTCGCCTTGCAGCCATTAACCAAGTTAAAAAAAGCTCGCCTTGCAGTTCTCTGGCCGACTGCAACTATGATATTAACAGGGGTTTATAAGTCTCATATTGAAGTAACTAGGTTAAAAGAGAAACATTTTCAAATATTGTAGTCTTGGTATAGACATGCATATTACCATCAATATTGCAAAATTTTAAGTATGGTTCAAAGTTGCGGTAGCGGCTTATGTTTTGGAAGGTCATTTTTTGTCTTATTGGTTTCGCGGTAGCACATTTGCAAATTACTAAAACGGGATTCTTGTCTCACACACACATACACATAAGAAAAAAAACAATAATTTTTTCAAAAACAGTGATGTTAAAATGCCAATTTTTCTTTGGCAACAAGATCACCCTGTTTGAAGTTTCTTTTTTAGTAATCGAAGTGGATAAATAATATTCTTAGGTTGATTATCTATTTTTGTCCCCTTGTACGAGATTTATCTATTCTTTTTTACCTTATGACAAAAGCGGTTTTCTTGTCTGTTACTTTGATGAATTAATAGCTCTTGAAGAATGGCGGAAGCGAAAGATGGAGCGAGCGAAACAGCGAGGATTTGGGAAAAAGCAACCATCACTGGACAAGCTTAATTTTTTGTATAATTGTGTTTGTAAATGGTAAAGAATATTGTCATGAATCTTCATAAACATTGTAACATTGAGATATTACAAGTAGTATACTTGCTGTGTTCTAAAAGTCCCCGTCTAGGTCCGCCTAGCTCCCCTTGACGTCTCGCTTAGGCGGCGCCTCGCTTAGGCACTAGGCCCCCTGACACCTCACGTAGGCCCAAGGCAGTAAAAAAATTCCTCCAGGAAATTAGGTAGGGCCTAGGCGGGGAGTTATTTTTTTTTTAATAAATACCCAAATCAGATTTTGATATATTTATTTTTCTAATGAATTACAATATTCATAATACAGGTTGTAGCACATCAAATTACAACAATAAGTGAACAATATTAAGTCAAAATGGATAATTTTATTATAGTTGTAATTTTTTGAACTTGCACCAACTTCAAAAAATATAAATGATGATATATTTGTAATATTTAGTTTAATTCAATATAATTTTAAATTTATGTTTAGTTTCTTAAGTTTTAATATTGAATTAAATTCTTGAAATTTTAAATTTTATTATTTAATAGCTATCTTGTTTATGAAAAAAATTAATACGTTAAAAATATGTTTGAATTTTAAATAATTGCATGTTTGTTTTGAACTTTGACATTAGCAATATGGATGTGTTTGAACTTTAAGTAAAAATCTTTATTATAGATTGTTTTATTTTATATTATTGTTTGGTTTGAATAAATATAAGATATAATATTAAAATTGACTTAGAATATAAAATCTCGTTTAGGCTCCGTCTAGACCTCCTAGGTGTTAGGTCCCTGGCTGGCCTAGCTCTTTTTAGATTGTATACTTGTGGATATGATGAGTTTTCTTGATAGTCAAGTGGTTAGACAATTCAATGAGGATAGCCCTTTCCTATTCCTATTGCTTATATTATTTTTACTCATGTTTTTCCTTTACCTTTACAATGAGGATCATGATTGTGCATGTAATTATGAGCATGAATAAAATTTTGAAGGGCATGACTGCTTGCTTTTTTTTTGCTTTGTACTAACTAATGCAATAGAAGAATTTTATATATTCTTAACATGAAAAAGTTACAAGGGACATGTTTGTTTACAAAAAAATATGTTTGAGATTGGACTATTTCTCTTAATTTATTATTTTATCCCATAATGGGGGATTAATAGTCCTTTAAATTGTCCTATGAACTATTTTTAATCATTCATAATGTTATTTATTAGGGATTATATAATCTAATATTAAATTAAGAAAAATATTTTAATCTTAAATATATTTTTTTGTAAACAAACATGACATGTGGTAGGAGATTTGGAATCTGGATATGAGCTAGTCATTGTATGTTTATTTTTGGAGCTGAATGTATTTAGTCCAATTCTTGGTAATCCACTGACATCGATTATGTGTAGTTACTTTTCATAAAGAAATTTGTGCCCTCCCCATTTTAAGAATAATATTGACAGACATCAAACTTCTTCGTATCAATTATGAATAGTATAAAGTATTTAAAAAATATTATTAGTTATAAGAATTTTTTTTTTCTAAATTTAAGTAAATTTGGTCACTTTTTAAAGTTAATATTTATCTTATATTTTACAACGAAATGACCATTATTTAAATTATTAATAATTAGTAATTTTAATATATATATATGGGTCCGGTTCCTGTAAGGGCTCCCTTACTTTGTTAAAATGCGAATTATTTTTTTTTTGATTTTTTTTGCTCTTTTTTTTTAAAACAACTAAAAAAAAAGTTTAATATTTTATGGAATTGAAATTTTTTTATAATACAATGTTTTGGATGTGATTTGGATCATATATAACAAAATGAGTGCATGCGAGTGCATGAAATTGTACATACATTTTTGGTATAGGTATCCAAATCACGCCTAAAACATCAGATATCATGAAAAATTCCAATTTCATAAGATATTAAAAAAAAATTAGTTGTTTTAAAAAATAAGTAAAAAAAAAAATTAGCATTTTAACAAAGTAAGGAAGCCCTCAATCTGACGGTATATTATATATATATATATATATATATATATATATATATATATATAGGTCCTGATTCCAAATCAGAACTCCCGCATAAAAACATGTATTATGAAAAAAAAATTAGTTCCATAAAATATTAAATTTTTTTTTAGTTGTTTAAAAAAAAAAAATTTGGTTCGCATTTTAACAAGGTCCGGACTTCCGGACTTGATCCGTGGGCTATATATATATATATATATATATATATATATATATGAGTCCCCATCCGTGATAATTTATTGCCACGAACACTATTTCAGCAACCATAATCTAGAGATTGGATGGCTTAGATTGAAATTAATTTTCCCTGCCGCTAGAGGCTTTAGCGGCAACAACATAAGCTTCTAGCGACACTACAAATTACGACAAAACCCCTCATTTGCCCCTTCACATAATATATTACCTGCCGTTACAAGTTCTGACGACAATGTAGCCATATATATAATGATTATACATATATTCCAAAAGTATAATATCTAATTAAGTGCAGCAATTGTATGGGAGATTATTTTTCACCCAATAATACTATTATCACATAAAAGTATCACATACTGCATGGGTGACAGCCATGAATTTGTTGTTGAGTTAAGTGGGCCATATCAACAACAAATTTATGAGTGTCACCCCATACAGTATGTGAGTCCGGACAAAGCCTTATTTGTGGGCTATATTAGTATAATTTTTTTGGGTCCTTTACAATAATATACAACATTTAGAAAGTAATTACACTATTAGTGCACTCATAAAATATTTACACAATTTGTAAGACCCCGAATTTTTTTTAAATAAAAGGGAATTTTCTTTATTTATTATTTTAAAATAGTAAAGGTTTATTTGATTAATGTGGTTAGTTATGGGTAAAATGCGCAAATATCTTAAATAAGCAAGTGGTTATAAAATATTCTTACTGTCGGGGAATATTTGTACGACGGTGCAGTCTTATGTGGGCCCCATAACGGAAAGCGATTGGATGAAGAAAACTACAAGTTTGAGTTTTTATAAATAACGGCGTAGTTGTTACCGTTAATACTGTTGGAATACCCGGTGGTTAAAACACAGTAGCACACGATATTGCACCAATTATTAATTCTCACGTAAGAAGGCCTACTCGATAATTATTATGGTAATTATTGTTCGATATTTTATTGATTCAATAATTCTTTGCGTTGATATTTTATATTATTGTTGTTTGATAATTATCACTACTACGATATTTTCATTATCGGATCAATAATTCATATTATTTGAATAATATTATTAGATAGTATTATTAGCAATGTCAGAAAGTTACATCTCAAGAAGAGGTTTGAGTCACCTAATTGCGCTTTCAGTGAGGAGAAAATCTTATTGGAAAGCCCTTCTTTCTTAGGAAGCGGCTTTGGTTGTCGATATTGTGATTCTGTAATATTATTTGTGAATAATTAATTATTAATTTATATGATAAAGAAAATATTCATTTTATGTGGATATAGATGGAGAAAATTTTTAATGTGAAAATTGTTAAAAATTGATATTTTATCTTTTCTGATAAAATAATTCATTTAAATATATTATTATATTTTAATAATATAATAATGGTGATATTTTTTTTACAATGAATGTGTGATATATGAATAAATGAGGAGAAAAAATATTTTTGTTACTATAAATGCTAAACACATGTTAAACATGTTGGTGGACACAATTTTTGACTAAAATTTGATTATAGTCTGTAAAATTGTCCGTATGTGGATTTCGGTCAAATTCTGTTTGGAATTTGAAAAAATTTTCTTCTGCAAAGTTGTAGAGAATTAAATTTCCTATGGAATGGACATAAGATTTGAATTTTTCTGATAAAAGGGCTATTTATTATGAATTATTGAAGTTCTGTAATATTGGGTCTGAATTGATTTTGTTACAAAAATTATTTTAAACATGTTTTTCTTTTTTTGTGTGGTAAATGTGTTTTTGATGTGGTGGGCTAAGGAAAATTTGGTTATAAATATATTATTATATTCAATTTTTTGCTTTGGTGTTCTAAGCATTTTCCTACAAATAGGGTGCTTAGGTTAGAATTGAAAATCACACCAGAAACTAAAATTTTCTCTCTCTATATTATCGAGCGTATTCTTGTGAGTATTTTGATATCTTGAGTGTTGCTATATGGTGCAAGTTTCCTTCAACGTTATATCTGATATTCCAGCCAGAAGTACTATTCTTTTAAGGTAAAGAATGCTATTTTTTTTTAAAAAAATGATATTATTTCTTTCAATATCATTATGCCGAAATATTGGTAAGATTTTTCTTGTAAAATTCTTATCTTTTCATGTCAGAGTTACTATTCATGAGTTACTATTCACGAGTTACTATTCACGAGTATTATTCACGAAGCATGATGATTTTAATTGTGAAATTTCTACCTTTTAGTGTCGGAGTTACTATTCACGTATACGTCACTATTCACGTATACGATACTATTTATAAATACGGCACTATTCACAGAAAAATTAAATTTTCTTTTCTGTGTCCAAGATTGTCTATTATGGTTCCTATCTTTGATTGGATCTATGTTTTGATCTTTATTTTTGAATTCTGCTCCACAATAGTTTATTTTGGAGTATTTTTGAACTTAGATTGTCTAAAATACGAATCTCTAATTTTTGTTCTTTTGTCTCACTGGATTCGTTTTCTTTAAAAATATTTTTCATCATCCTCAGTCCTAAATGATGATATAACTGAATATCTTTGGCCTGTAGTGCAAAGATGAATAATTTTCTGATGAATATCTTTGGCCCATAGTGCAAAGATGAACAGGTGTTGAGATGAACATGACCGACTGATTAATATCTTTGGTCTGTAGTGCAAAGATGACTATTTGATTCAAGATGTATATTGATTGATGTTACAAGGAAAAAATATCGATGATGGACTTTTAAATTCATAGATGATAGTAGATTTCATTCTCTACTTAACTCTCCTAATGAATTGTTGTTTCCGCTGTAGTTTTTGATTTAAAACTTGTTGTCTATTGTATTCTATCAGATTTTTTCCTGTTGAAGACTAAGGATAATTTGTTGTACATTATTTTAGTCATAATATTCATTACTGGGCTAGTTGAGCTCACCCTTTTCCTTTTTGTTTCATTTTTCTTCTCAGGAGGCAAGAATATAGCGGGAACTAGTTGAGGTCTGAAGTGATGGTTCAAGACAGTTGTTTTAGTAGTCCTCAATATTTTGTAAAATAGTGTATCAATAATGAGGACTTATTTGAGTGTGGATATTGTCTAGAAGACAATATTTGTATTTAAACTCACAGTATATGTGTTGTCGTATTTTGCACGACAAATGTATCAATAAAGTTGTAGTTATTTCTGTACCATGTATTTGGCGACTCAGAATAGGTTGGATGGAATGGACCTATTTTGGGGGCGTCACACAATTAATACACTTTCTATATTTATTTACAATATTAGTAAAATTAGGATTCCATAATTTAGGGAATTAGTATGCAATTAGGATTCAATTCATAATAATAAGGAAACCTAAAATCAAGGAGAAATAACTACCATAATTAATAATTCAAATATCTTCGATCTAACAACAAAAATAAATTTAAATTCAAAAATAATAATTAAAATTCAAATATTCAAAGTTTGGTTGTGACGCCCCCAAAATAGGTATACATCACCCATTTTGAGTCGTCAATAACATGGTACAAAAACAACTACAACTTTATTAATACAACATATAAACTGTGAGTTTAAATACAAATATTGCCATCTAGACAATATTCACACCCAAATAAGTCTTCATTATAATTATTGGTACATTATTTTACAAAAATGGTGAGGACTACTAAAATAACTTTTTAGAACCTTCATTCTATACCCCGACTAGTACTCGCTACATTCTCGCCTCCTGAGAAGAAAAATGGAATAAAAAGGAAAAGGTGAGCTCAACTAGCCCAAGTAAAAAGAATATTATGACTAAGATAATATAGAACAAATTATCGTTAGTCTTCAACAGGGAAAAATCTGATAAAATACAATAGACAACAAGTTTCAGATCAATATTCGCAGCGAAAATAATAATTCATAGATGAGTTACGTAGAGAATGAAATCTACTATTATCTATGAATCTAAAAGTCCATCATCAATATTTTATCCCTGTAACATCAATCAATATTCATCTTTGCACTACAGGCCAAAGATATTCATCAGTTGGTCATGTTCATCTCAACACTTGTACATCTTTGCACTACGGGCCAAAGATATTCATAGGAAAATCAACCATCTTTGCACTACAGGCCAAAGATATTCAGTAATACCATCATTTAGGACTAAGGATGATGAAAAATATTTTAAAGAAAACAAATCCAGTGAAACAAAAGAACAAATACTAAGGATTCGTACTTTAAACAATCCGAGTTCAAAAATACTTCATAAATACTCATAGTGAAGTAAAATTCAAGAATGATCAAAACATGGATACAATCAAAACTAGTATCCATAATAGATATTTTGGACAAAAAAATGAAAATTTAATTTTTCTGTGAATAAGTGTCGTATTAAGTGAATAATGCAGAGTATCGTGAATAGTGTAAGATATCGTGAATAAGTAACTCCCCACACTAAAAGACAAGAATTTTACAAGAAATTTTTACCAATAATCCTAAGATAATGATATTAGAAGAAATAATATCATTTTAAAAAAAAATAACATCCCTTACCTCGAAAAAAAGATTTCATTTGACCGAATAATTTGGATATAGTCTTTGAAGGAACTTGCAGACCGTATAAAGAACACTCAAAGTATCAAAATACTCACAAGAATACATTTCGATAATATAGAGAGAAAACTTCAGTTTCTGGTGTGATTTTTAATTCTAACCTAAGCACCCATAGGAAATTTGTGAGACCCCAGATTTTATCAATAAAGATTTAAATTTTGTCGAAATAATATTTTAATATTATGGTGTGAATTTGAGATAATATTATAGTTGTGGGTAGTATTTATAAATTTTGCAAAAGTATGCAAGTGGTTATATTATATTCGATTGGTTGGGAGAATATTCGGTTTAGCGGGAATATTCGTACAACTACTCAATCATTGGTGGACCTACAATGTAATTATTGTCGGATCGAGAAAGCGACAAAAATATTTTTATGAAATAACGGCGGAAGTTTTCTAGTAGATCTTGTTGAACTACTCGGTAGTAAAAATACGAGAATACGTGTGGTTGCGTAGTAGGACACGGTATTGATTATTGATGCTTATGTGAGAAGTCACTCGGTTTGATTCCATTATTGTCGATTAATAATATGAATTATTATAGCGATAATGACGTTTTGTTTTATTCGTAGTATTAACGTAATAAAAATGAAACATCTTTTTATATAAAAGTAGAATACTTTATTAAAGTTATTACATAAATAGAATATATTATATTTTATTATGCATAGTGTTGCATAGTGTTTTGCATAGTGTTGCATAGTGTTTGCATAGTAAAATGTTTTATATAAATAGAATATATGATATTTTATTTAAAAGATTTTGCTTTAAATATGGACCGTCAGATTAAAGTAAATCAATCTGGGACATGATTCATGGATTAATTACTATGCATTCTATTTTTCTATAAATAGAAGCTCATTCCTTCATTATTTTCTTACGAATTCACTGAAACTCTAGAGAGAGAAATTATAGAGAGAAACTATAGAGAGAAAATCTATAGAGAGAAAGAAGAAAAGTATTCTGCTACTTCACTTTTTCAATATTCAGTTCTTCTAAGGTAATGGATATTATTTGTTGTACCCGAAAGGGGTGTTATTCTTTCTTATTCATGAAGAGAACTTATGTTATTCCATTCATTATTATTCTGTTGGAATAACCTGTAAAAGTGGCATACCCTATACATAACCTGTATACGCGGTATACCTATACTTGGTGAAATCCTTATATTATTCCATTCTTATTTATTTATTACATTGGAATAACTTGTATCGCGGAATCCCCTATACTTGGTGATCTTCTTACATTATTCCATTCTTTATTATTACATTTGGAATATCACATGCATGTGTTTTTGCAG
Source organism: Panax quinquefolius (assembly GCA_020205615.1). Classification (NCBI taxonomy): domain Eukaryota; kingdom Viridiplantae; phylum Streptophyta; class Magnoliopsida; order Apiales; family Araliaceae; genus Panax; species Panax quinquefolius. Next base: position 30,968,020 of record CM035173.1, read on the forward strand.
GACTGACAGTTCCATTGTTTATTATTATTCAAAGCATTTATTATTACATTGGATCATCCCCGCTTGTGAATTTCACGACTGGTTCCGTTATTATTATTACATTGGAATAACTGCATCATCTAATCTTGCATGCATGGTGATTTCCTTTGTTATTCCATTCTTTATTATACCGGTTGGTTAAAACTTTGACTTTATACTCCATGAAATTAGTAGAATATTCTTGATATTTGCGTTTCATCCAAAGATCTTTCATGGAAATATTCTTCCGATCATTCTTGAATTTTACTCTACAAAACAAAGATATCTTGTTGACAATTTAGGCGTTATTAATTCTCGGATAAAATAATTCTTGAACTTGTTTTATTGAATTATTATGTCATTGTCATCATCCTCATGTTATAATATGTTATCTTCGCTTTACGTGCATAGATGAACTTAGTATGATTATGACGAGGATCATTCGGTATAATCATGGCTTGTTATAAATGATGTGATAAAAGTCCTCGAGTGGCTTTCGTAATGCGTTGATGCATAGTTTTTGGTATGATTATGACCGGGGGTGATTCGGTATAGTCATGACCATTGATAATTTGATGAAAATCCTTGATGCGTGATGCGGGGATGATTAGATATTGTGGTTTATTCATTAAACCGAGTCTTAGTGATAAAAATTTATGAAAACCTTTTAAAACCTAAAAGATAGTAGACTTTATTTTCTACTTGACTCTTTTAATGGATTGCATATTCAGCTGCAGATTAAACCGGGTTGTCTATTGTATTTTATCGGTTTAACACTTTGTTGAAGGCTAATGATAATTTATTACGCATTATCTTAGTCATAATATTTCTTCTTGGGCTAGTTGAGCTCACCCTTTCTTTCAATGTTCTCTTCTGTGAAATGAGAACATAAATTGGACGCATGAGTCGGGAGCGGAGTAATGGTCCGAGAGGATAGCATTAGTAGTCCTCACTATTACGTGAAATAGTGTGATAATAGTTGTAATGAGGACTCCTTTTGAGTTTGTATAATATCTAGTAGACAATATTTGTATTCAAACTCACGAGTTTATGTCGTATTATATACTGACAGTTATATTAGTAAGTTGTATTTGAATTTATGTACCATGTAAGTGGCGACCCAAGATGGGTGACGTATACCTAATTTTGGGGCGTCACGGTTAGTATCGAGCTTAGGATATGATCCCTGTCTAATATGTGAGAATAGTACTAGGAGGAGAGGCGGGAATTCCTTCGCTAGTATGACCTACCTAAGTTTATTTGGTATTTAATTGGTCGATCGAGTATAGTGATAATATGTTGCATGTCAATTAACCCTTATTTTGTGGCGGTGTTTGAAAATGGCATCCGAGAATGTTGAGAATAGCAATGGAGCACACGAGTGTTGATTCTCCACGGATCAATAATCGGGACAATGTGCAACAGGATGGCGATAATCCTCCTGTAAACAACACAATCGATCAATTGAAAACGCGGTACATTTAAGAGGTTTTAGAATTCATGCAACATCCGCAAAAGCGACTCTGTCCAAAACGTAGGTGGAAAACACGGAAAACTCTCAAGGCGGTCACCGCTAAACAATTCAAGGAGCTGGGACCACCGGAGTTTAAGGGAGAGAGCAAAACCACTTGGCGAAGCATGGATAAAGCAGATTACCAAGATATTTGATGTCTTGGGATGCTCCGAGGAGCAAAGGTTCCCTTTGCCGCCTTTATGTTGCGCGGAGAGGCGGATTCTTGGTGGGAATCGGAAACGTACTCAACTTCTTTGATCTTGAAGATATCTTGGGAGAAGTTCCAGAGTCGTTCAACGACAAATATTTTCCCGAAAGTATTCGCCACATGAAGGAGGTGGAGTTTATCAAGTTGGAACAAAATAATATGACCGTGTCGTAATACGAGGCAAAATTTAATGAGTTATCACGGCCAAGCGCCCCACTGGTGGATAATGAAAGAGAGAATGACGCGAATGTTTTTAAGAGGTTTGAAGCGGAGATCGTCAACATCTTATTTCTCATAAAGCGTGTTTTTATTCGAGATGTTGTAAATAGGGCTCGATTAGTGGAGTAGCGATAACGAGTCAACGCAACTAAAAAGAGAGGTACCGCAAAATTATAATACCCGAGAGTAGTCATCAAAGCGGTGACAACAAGCGTGGAGGAATCAATGAGCCGGATATGGTAACCACTTCGGTGGTAATCGGGTACAAAACAATAAGAATGGACATTTTAAGAAAAGGAGATTCAACAATGATGGAAAGACGCCAAGACCAAAGACCGTTGTTAAGGAAGGAGAAAGACCACCTATCATATGCTTCAAATGCGGAGGAGAGGGACACATCATCCGAATCGCTGCGCCATGCCGTCAAAGCATGTTATAATTGTGGAAAGAAGATCACTTAGCTCGATTTTGTCATTTCATCAAGACAAATTCAACTAGGATGGAGGCACCAAAGGTCGTCCCTGCACAAACCAAAGCTTTTAGTTTAAGAGAGTTTTTTTTTTTTTCTCGTGACGAGGAACCCTGAATAAAATTATCACGGGTAAGTTAATCGTAAGCTCTTCCAAGTCTATACCGTGTTAGATACCGATTCTACCCACTCTTTTTATTTCACCTAGTTGTGTTCAACGTTTAAATTTGACTCAAGAAGTTAAACTTTGACTTATTGGTTGAAACTTCGTTAGTAGGAGCCTTCGTTATCGCTTACTATTTTTAAATCTTGTTTGATTCAAATAAATATTTTCACGTTATTGTCGATCTTATCTTTTTGAAAACACTTGCCTTTGATGTGATTTTAGGAATCAATTGGTTAACTACTCATCATGCTTTTCGTAAGGTTGTTAGCTTTTATATTCATAACCAACTTTGTTGCATGCGAATTCAAGTAACCAAACTACTAAAGTCAATTATTGTCATATCAAGCCATAAGTAAAAGAGCCCCGATCCTTTCGTTGTTGACTTCCTTGTGTGGAATGCACCAAGCTAGACTTTCAGATGCGACATCGTATTTGAAGATGGCAAGTTGATAGGTATCATTGTGAGGTGTTATCAAGTTAAGGGATAGAAGTCATGAGTTGGTATTAATGTGACGTACTATCCAAGTCTTGGACGAGAGTATGTAGCTTTGAATGATATTTCTATCATTAATAAATTTCTTGACGTATTCTTGAAGATTTCTAGCCTACCCTAGAGCGTGAAATTGAATTTTGTATTGACCCAAAGACAAAAACCCATTTCTTAAACCCTCAAATATTTCTTCAACTAAAAGGATGCATTTACGTGGATTATGATGAAAGTCATAATAAAAGCATTGGACTAATGAAAATCATGGGTATACGTGGTATTAGTAAGTGTTATAATGAGTTATGTTGGTTAGTATGTGAAAACATGAAAGTTTCTTAGAAATCACAAAGAGTTGAAAATCGATTTTGGTGAAAAACGAACATGAAATTCAATTGACCATATCTCCTATTATATTTTGAATTTTTGAGTGTGGTCAAGTCCTAGAGTTAGATCTATGAGTTACCTAACTAATCCAAGTGGAATTACTGGAAAAGGTGTTGTAGATTTTGTGTGGACTGATTTTAGCAAAGGAGTGCAAAGCTGTAAAAACCGAAAAAGCTGCTGCCATAATTTTAGAGGGGCTGTTTCGGCCACTTAAATTATGAGAAAAATTTTGGCCTTTTGGGACATAAAGGTATATGGTATAAAGTACCTCCTGTCCAAAAATGAGCTCATTTCGACTTAAAATGAGCAAGTTATGACTATTTCAATATTTAGGTTTTTCCGATTTAAAACGCTATAACGGAGTTCTATAACTCCGATGACCATGAAATTTAAACTAGAAGCTCACGTTAACATGTGTAAGGTCCTGCCAAGATTTGGGAATTTTTGGAGTTAAACTTGAGATAGCTAATTTCTTAAGGAATTAATTAGAAATTGATTTTTGAAAAATAGTAAATAAATTTTAAAATTCCAAGAAAAATATATTTTCATTATGGGACTATATTATGCTAAATCCCAGAAAAAAGAAATATTTTTGGGACTAATTTGGTATTTTTCATGAAAATAGTTTAATTACTGAACATATGAGTTAAATATGTTATGTGAAGTAACAAAGTTAAAAATAATTTTATGGCTAGTAGAATCCTATATGTAGTATATGCACATTTTTTTTGATGAGGTATTTGATAATTGGTGATGATATTTTATGAGTATGGCATTTTGAATGATTAAATGCATTATATGGTAAAGCGTAAACAATTGAGATAAATTGTTTATAAATTTAAGAAGTGATTAAAATATTGTTATAATATTAATGATATTAGATTATGAGATTATTAAGTGATTGATATCATGAGGATATTCTTGAATCTGGATAAATTATATTATAAATGTTTAATATTTATCCTTTATCTCATTTGATTGATTCTTTATATCATTATCCCATACGCTTATATTATGTTGAAAGTCATCTGTGGCCTGTAGTGCATAGATGGACTTGGTATGATTATGACCAGGATTGTTCGGTATAATCATAACCGTAATTGAAAACACGATTATCTTTGGCACGTTAGTGCATGGATAATTTGTGGTCGTGATACTAATGAATACACGATTATCTTTGGCCAGTAGTGCATGGATAATTTGTGGTCGTGATACTAATGAATACACGATTATCTTTGGCACGTAGTGCATGGATAATTTGTGGTCGTGATACTAATGAATACACGATTATCTTTGGCCGTAGTGCATGGATAATTTGTGGTCGTGATATTAATGAATACACGATTATCTTTGGCCGTAGTGCATGGATAATTCGTGGTCGTGATATTAATGAATATAATTGGCACGTAGAAAAGGGGATGATTCGATGATATGGATTAATTATTGAAATTGAGTCTCAAAGAATGAAATATTAATTCATGGATGTGGTAAAAGTCATCTTTGGTCAGTAGTGCATTGATAGACTTGGTATGATTATGACCACGGATTATTCTAAGATAATCATGACATCAGATTGAAAACACGAATATCCTTGGCCAGTAGTGCATGGATAATTCGTGGTTGTGATACTATTATTAAGCTGCTGCCTCAAAGATTATTGGTTTTACTGGTTGTATATCTTTTGCTTTGTAGTGTAAAAGATGAATTGTTAATGAATATCTTTGGCGGATTACGAAGATGAATTTAATATTTTAACGATAAAGGTATTCAAGGTATCCTCACCTCTTTATCATACCAGTCGTACCCTAATTTCGAGTATGAAATTCCATAAGGAGGGAGATTGTGAGACCCAGATTTTATCAATAAAGATTTAAATTTTGTCGAAATAATATTTTAATATTATGGTGTGAATTTGAGATAATATTATAGTTGTGGGTAGTATTTATAAATTTTGCAAAGTATGCAAGTGGTTATATTATATTCGATTGGTGGGGAATATTCGGTTTAGCGGGGAATATTCGTACAACTACTCAATCATTGGTGGACCCTACAATGTAATTATTGTCGGATTGAGAAAATGACAAAAATATTTTATTGAAATAACGGCGGAAGTTTTACCGTGGATCTTTGTTGAACTACTCGGTAGTAAAAGTACAAGATAATACGTGTGGTGGTTGCAAGTAGCACACGATATTGATTATTGATGCTTATGTGAGAAGTCACTCGGTTTGATTCCATTATTATCGATTAATAATATGAATTATTATAGCGATAATGACGTTTTGTTTTATTTAGTATTATTAACGTAATAAAAGCGAAATAACTTTTTATATAAAAGCGAATACTTTATTAAAGTTATTCTATAAATAGAATATATTATATTTTATTATGCATAGTGTTGCATAGTATTTTTTGCATAGTGTTTTTGCATAGTGTTGCATAGTATTTGTATAGAAAAATATTTTTATATAAATAGAATATATGATATTTTATTTAAAAGATTTTGCTTTAAATATGGACCGTCGATTAAAGTAAATCAATGGATAGTATTCATGGATTAATTACTATGCATTCTATTTTCCTATAAATAAGCTCATTCCTTCATTATTTTCTTATTTAATTCATTGAAACTCTAGAGAGAAATTATAGAGAGAAGCTATAGAGAGAAAATCTATAGAGAGAAGAAAAAAAGTATTCTCGCTACTTCACTTTTCCAATATTCAGTTCTTCTAAGGTAAGGGATATTATTTGTTGTATTAGTAAAGGGTGTTATTCTTTCTTATTCATGAAGAGAACTTATGTTATTCCATTCATTATTATTCATTGGAATAATTTTTGTAAAAGTGGCATACCCTATACATAACCTCGTATACGCTCATGGCATACCCTATACTTGGTGAAATCCTTATATTATTCCATTCTTATTTATTCGTTAGAATAACTTTGTATCTGTGAATCCCCTATACTTGGTGATCTTCTTACGTTATTCCATTCTTTATTATTACATTGGAATATCACGCTCATGTGTTTTTTATAGGACACTCGTTCCATTGTTTATTATTATTCAAGCATTTATTATTATTACATTGGATCATCCGTCTTTTGTGAATTTCACGACCTGCCCGCGTATTATTATTATTACGTTGGAATAACTTTGTACATCAAGATACCGCATGCGTGGTGATTTCTTTTGTTATTCCATTCTTTATTATACCGGTTGGTTAAAACTTTGACTTCTATACTCCATGAAATTAGTAGAATATTCTTGATATTTGCGTTTCATCCAAAGATCTTTTCATGGAAATATTCTTCCCGATCATTCTTGAATTTTACTCTACAAAACAAAGATTATCTTGTTGACAATTTAGACGTTATTAATTCTCGGATAAAATAATTCTTGAACTTGTTTTATTGAATTATTATGTCATTGTCATCATCCTCATGTTATAATATGTTATCTTTGGCTTACGCATAGATGAACTTAGTATGATTATGACCGAGGGATCATTCGGTATAATCATGGCTTGTTATAAATGATGTGATAAAAGTCCTCGGTGGCATTCGTAATGCGTTGATGCATAGTTTTTGGTATGATTATGACGGGGGTGATTCGGTATAGTCATGACCATTGATAATTTGATGAAAATCCTTGACCGTGGTAAATGCGGGGATGATTAGATATTGTGGTTTATTCATTAAACCGAGTCTTAGTGATAAAAATTTATGAAAACCTTTTAAAACCTAAAAGATAGTAGACTTTATTTTCTACTTGACTCTTTTAATGGATTGCATATTCCACCGCAGATTAAAAACTGGTTGTCTATTGTATTTTATCGGTTTAACATTGTTGAAGGCTAATGATAATTTATTCGCATTATCTTAGTCATAATATTTCATTGGGCTAGTTGAGCTCACCCCTTTCTTTCAATGTTCTCTTCGTGAAATGAGAACATAGCCGGGAAATCTAGTCGGGGAGCGGAGTAATGGTCCAGAGGATAGCATTAGTAGTCCTCACTATTCGTGAAATAGTGTGATAATAGTTGTAATGAGGACTCCTTTTGAGTTTGTATAATATCTAGTAGACAATATTTGTATTCAAACTCACGCTTTATGTCGTATTGCATACCTACAGTTATATTAGTAAGTTGTATTTGAATTTATGTACCATGTAAGTGGCGACCCAAGATGGGTGACGTATACCTAATTTTGGGGGCGTCACAAAATTGTTTAGAACACCAAAGCAGAAAATTTAATAAAATATTAATATATATATTATAAATTCTTACGCACACCTTCATTGATCCAAAATATCAGCCACACATGTGCCAAACTTGCCAAAAACGTTTTTCATATAAAAGTCATTTAAAACTCCAAAAAAAATAATAATCAATTAATCCGGAACTTCAATAATTCATAATAAATAGTCCTTTTGTAAGAAAAATTCAAACCTTATGTCTTTTCCATAGGAAATTCTATTATCTACAACTTTGCAGAAGAAAGTTTTTCCAAATTTAAAATTAAAATTGACCGAAATCCACAAATGGACGATTTTACATGCTATAATCAAATTCCAGTCAAGAAATGGGCCCACGGACATGTTTAACATGTTTTAAACAACTTTTGCAACAAAAATACTCTTCCTCCTCATATATTCATATATCCCACATTCATTGTAAAAATATTATCATTATTATATTATTAAAATATAATAATATATTTAAATGAATTATTTTATCAGAAAAGATAAAGTATCAATTTTTTAACAATTGTCACTTTAAAATTTTCTCCATCTATATCCACATAAAATGAATATTTTCCTTATCATATAAATCAATAATTAATTATTCACAAATAATATTGCAGAACCATAATACTGACAACCAGGCAGTTCCCAAGAAAGAGGGGACTTTTCAATAAGGATTTCTCCTTACTGGCGCGCAATTAGGTGACCAAACCTCTCCTTAGACAGACCTTTCTAGACATTGCCAATAATGTTATCTAATAATATTATTCAAATAATATGAATTATTGATCTGATAATGAAAATACTGTGTAGTGACAATTATTGAAACAACAATAATATAAAATATCAATGTAGCAATTATTGAATCAATAAAATATTGAACAGTAACTACTGTAACAATTATTAAGTAATGCCTTCCTACGTAAGAATCAATAATTAGTGCAATCTACGTATATTTCACGTGTTTTAACCACCGTGTATTCCAACAAGATAATCTGTGAGTAACAACTTACGTAGAGTTATTTATAAATAACTTATATTTGTCGTTTTCATTCATCTAATCGCATTCCGTTATGGGGCTCACACAAGGCTGCGCCGTTGTACGAATATTCCCCGACAGTAAGAATATTCCACGATCAAACGAATATTCTCCGATAAAAATGAATATTTTATAACCACTTGCTTATTTGAAATATTTGCGCATTTTACCCATAACTAACCACATTAATCAAATCAACTCTTACTATTTCAAAATAATAAATAGAGAAAATTTGATTTTATTTAAAATAAGTTGGGGTCTTACAACCTCCCCTCCTTATGAAATTTCATCCTCGAAATTGACGTACGTACCTGGTATTTCGAAAAAGGTGAGGATACCTCGCTTTCATTTCCGTTTCAACTCCCGTGTCATTTCCTCAATAGCATGGTTTCTCCACAAAACTTTAACTTGTGGTATGACCTTTGTACGTAAGACATGCTCCTTCTTATCCAAGATCTTGACAGGTACCTCCTCATACGTTAAGTCTTCGGCTATCTCATCCGGTTCTAACTCAATAACGTGGTTCGGGTCTTTCACATATTTACGAAGCACAGATATATGAAAAACATTATGAACACGAGACATACTTGGAGGTAACGCAAGTCTATAGGCTACTTTTCCTACTCGGTCAAGAATCTAAAATGGACCAATAAATCGTGAATTGAGCTTTCCTCTCTTCCCGAATCTTGTAACTCCTTCCATGGGGCAACACACAACAATACATGATCCCCAATACTAAATTCCACGTCCTTTCGATGAAGATCCGCATAACTCTTTTGTCGATCTTGAGCCGTTTGTATACGTTATCGAATCATTTGGATCTTTTCCGTAGTCATACGTACCAACTCGGGTCCCAACAATGTTGCTTCACCCACCTCATCCCAACATATTGGAGACCGACACTTTCGTCCATACAATGCTTCGAATGGAGCCACACCCATACTTGTCTGATAACTGTTGTTGTAGGAAAATTCCACAAATGGTAAATACTTATCCCAACTCCCTTTGAAATCTAGGACATAGAGTTTTAATAGATCTTCAAGAGTTTGAATAGTCCTCTCTGATTGTCCGTCCGTTTAAGGATGGTATGCCGAACTGAATCGTAAATTCGTGCCCATAGCTTTTTGCAAGCTAACCCAAAAATCGTGAAGTGAATCTTGGGTCACGATCGAAAACTATGGATCTTGGCATGCCATGCAATCTCACAATCTCATTTACATACATATATATGAGCAAGACGTTCAAGGAATAAGTCTCCGATCGACAAGAAATGAGCAGACTTGGTTAATCTATCAACAATAACCCAAATAGCATTTATGCCTTGAGAAACCGTGGGAAGACCCGTAACGAAATCCATGGTAATGTGTTCCCACTTCTATTTTAGAATCTTAAGTGGTTGTAATGGACCCTTAAGCACTTGATGCTCCGCCTTTACACGTTGACAGGTTAAACACCTCGAGATAAACTTCGCGATCTCTCTCTTCATATTGTTCCACCAAAATGTATGTCGAAGATCACGATACATTTTGGTACTTCCAAGATGGATTGCAAATGGTGTATTGTGTGCTTCCATCATGATCTTGTACTTCAAATCAGAGTCGTTCGGAACATAAAGTCTGGAGTGTACTCGAAGTATTCCTTCTTCATCGATTCTTGCTTCTGGAATAGCACCTTCTTGTACTTTCTTCTTCATACGCATTAGCTCCGGGTCTGTGGCTTAAGCAACTTTAACTTTATCGATTAAAGTTGGTTCTATCGGTGATACTTGACATCATCGCACTTCGTTCTCGCATATGATCTTCTACTCAACGCGTCAGCTACCACGTTTACTTTTCCAGGATGGTATTGAATAGTGTGGTCGTAATCTTTCAACAGCTCGAGCCAACGTCGTTGACGCATGTTGAGTTCCTTTTGGGTAAAGAAATATTTGAGGCTTTTATGGTCTGAATATATCTCCACTTTCTCCCCATATAGATAGTACCTCCAGATCTTTAAGCCAAAAACGAGCGGGCCGCCAACTCTAGATCATGAGTAGGATAATTCCTCTCATATTCTTTAAGTTGTCGCGAGGCATAAACTATGACTTTCCCACGTTGCATGAGAACACATCCTAACCCTTTGCACTCAAGCATCGCATTGAGATAACAAATCCATCCGAACCAGATGGTATTGTCAGAACAGGTGCCGAAATGAGTCTCCTCTTAAGCTCTTGAAAACTCTTCTCGCATTCCTTGCTCCATACGAATTTTGTATCTTTTCGAGTCAGCTGACTTAACGGAGTAGCGATTCGAGAAAATCCTTCCACAAATCTCCGATAATAACCAGCTAAGCCCAAAAAGCTACGTACTTCGGTCACCATCTTCGGTTGCTCCTAACTTTGTATTGCTTCAATCTTCGTCGTGTCAACGGATACTCCATGTTTTGACACCACGTGCCCAAGAAATGCTACTTCCTCAAGCCAGAACTCGCATTTCTTTAACTTGGCATATAGCTTGTTTTCACGAAGCCTTTGGAGTACCAGCTTCAAATGGTGCTCATGATCTTCACGACTTTTGGAATATATGAGAATGTCATCAATAAAGACAACAATGAACTGATCCAAATAGTCCTTAAATACTCGGTTCATCATATCCATGAAAGCCGTAAGAGCATTAGTCAATCCAAAAGACATGACTAAAAATTCATAATGCCCGTGATCGAGTTCGAAGGCGGTCTTTGGAATATCCTCGATTTAATTTCATTTGATGATATCCGTAAGCGAAGATCGATCTTTGAAAAAGAATTGTGCTTACTTGTAATCGGTCAAACAGTCATCAATACAAGGTAATCGGATACCTATTCTTGATGGTGACATGGTTCAATTCTCGATAGTCAATACAAAGTCGCATACTCCCGTCTTTCTTCTTTACAAATAAAACAGGAGCACCCCAAGGAGATGTACTAGGACGAATGAAACCGATGTCCAACAACTCCTGTAGGTAGACCTTTAACTCCTTAAGTTCAATAGAAGCCATTCGATATGGGGTTTTAGAAATGGGCTTTGTGCGGGTTCAAGATCAATAAAGAATTCAACTTCACGTTTTGGGGGTAGGCAGGAAGTTCTTGAGGAAACACGTCAGGAAATTTACTAACAACAGGAATATTATTCAAATCTGACGTGTCTTTATTCAAATCCATAACATGGGCTAAGAAAGCTTGGCATCCGTTTTCAATAAACGAATAGCTTTATGACTAGATATATGACGGTGATTGATTTTAATGGTTTAGTTGCTTGAATTGCATAACAAAGTTGGTTAGGAATATTAAAACTAACAACCTTACGAAAATAATCAATTTTGGCATGATGAGTAGTTAACCAATCAATCCCTAAATTCACATCAAAAGCAAGTATCTTTAAAGAGATAAGGTCACGAGGTAATGTGATGGTGCCAACTTGGATAAAACAAGATTTATAAATAGTGGATGTGATGAAAGTTTCTCTAACTGAGTCTCCACGAGATAACTCAAAGTCTAATTTCTCGGGAGTTAAGTTTAAGCGTTGAGCCTGGCGAGAGATAATTGAATGGGTAGACCGGTATCGTAAGGTATAAACTTCGCAAGAATTTATGATTAGCTTACCCATGATCACCTCGTTTGGGTTCCTCGCATTTTGACCAGTCACGACAAACGCTCTTCCAGGAACCGTTGACTTTGACTTTTCTGGGATAGCCTTTTGAGTCACCATCCCACTGGACTTGGTTTCGCTGCACTGTACAATCTCGAGCGATATGTCCTTCCTTTCCACAATTATAACATACCTTGAACTATTGTGGGCAGTTTGGGCTGATATGTCCCTCTTTCCCGCATTTATAGCATAACGACCGGTGGTCGTTCTCCTCCTTAGAACCGATTCTTCTTTGGGCGACGACGCTTCTTCACATGGTCGTTGTTGAATCTCCTCTTTTAAAATCTCCTCCGACTTCGGTTCTTTTATTCGCATGGCCATGATTACCACCGGTGATTCTTTGTTTTGTCCGTATTTTTCTTTCTCCGTGGTTATCGTTATTACGATGACTGCATCCACCGGTATGATCCTCGTTTGTGGTCCCTCGGTTGAAGCGTTTCGTTATCTCGTTCTAATAATTGAGCCCTGTTGACAACATCTAAATAGAGAGAAAATTTATGAGAAATGAGATATTGACGTATGTCGGGTTTCAAACCTCTCAGAAACATCCGCGTCATACGTTCCTCATTCTCCACCAAATGAGGTGCAAACCTGGATAACTCTGCAAACTTCTCCTCATACTGAGACACCGTCATGTTATTTTGTTCCAAGCTAATAAACTCTACTTCCTTCATATGACGAATACTTTCAGAAAAGTACTTGTCATTGAACAGTTTTTGAAACGTCTCCCAAGACATGCTGAGTGCGGCTGGATGGGTACGCTTCACAGATTTCCTCATTACGGAACATAAAGGTGACGAATGGAACCTTCTGTTCCTCAGTGCATCCCAAGACGCGAATATCTTGGTAATTTGTTTGACCCACGTTTCGGCCTTAATCGGATCCGGCTTTCCCCAGAATTCTGGTGGTCCCAACTCTTTGAACTGCTTGGCTGAGACAAACCGTGTGTTGTTATCATTTCCACCTATATTTTGTGCACGAGTCTCCCTCGTCTGATTTTGCATGTACTGCAAAAAGCTTCTAAACATTCCGTCGTTCATCATCTGCTCAATGGTGTTGTTCACAGGAGGAACATTTCCAGCCTGTTGCACTTTCTCCTCGTTGGTGGGTAAAGGTGTCTCCACGGTCTCATTTGCTCCACTGTTAACATTCTCAGTCGACATTCTCAAATACTGCCATAAAACAAAGGTTAATTAAAGAAATCAACATATCACATAATATCTCTATATACTGACCAACCAACAAATAAGCTTAGGTAAGACACACTAGCGAAGGTTTTACTCGTCTCTCCCCTCCTAGTTCTATTCCCCGATCTCCGCCAGAGATCATATCCCTAAGCTTTGATACCAACTGTGACGCCCCCAAAATAAGTATACATCACTCATTTTGAGTCATCAATAACATGGTACAGAAACAACTACAACTTTATTAATACAACATATAAACTGTGAGTTTAAATACAAATATTGCCATCTAGACAATATTCACACCCAAATAAGTCCTCATTACAATTATTGGTGCATTATTTTACAAAAATGGTGAGGACTACTAAAACAACTTTCTAGAACCTTCATTCCATACCCCAACTAGTACTAGCTACATTCTTGCCTCCTAAAAAGAAAAATGGAACAAAAAGGAAAAGGGTGGGCTCAACTAGCCCAGTAAAGAATATTATGACTAAGATAATATAGAACAAATTATCGTTAGTCTTCAACAGGGAAAAATCTGATAAAATACAATAGACAACAAGTTTCAGATCAATATTCACAGCGAAAATAATAATTCATAGATGAGTTACGTAGAGAATGAAATCTACTATTATCTATGAATCTAAAAGTCCATCATCAATATTTTATCCTCAGAACATCAATCAATATTCATCTTTTGCACTACTGAGCCAAAGATATTCATCGATTAAGTCATGTTCATCTCAACACTTATACATCTTTGCACTACTGGCCAAAGATATTCATAGGAAAATCAACCATCTTTGCACTACTGAGCCAAAGATATTGATGAATACCATCATTTAGGATCGAGGATGATGAAAAATATTTTAAAGAAAACGAATCCAGTGAAACAAAAGAACAAATACTAAGGATTCGTACTTTAAACAATCCGAGTTCAAAAATACTTCATAAATACTCATAGTGAAGTAAAATTCAAGAATGATCAAAACATGGATACAATCAAAACTAGTATCTATAATAGATATTTTGGACAACAAAATAAAAATTTAATTTTTCTGTGAATAGTGCCGTATTCGTGAATAGTATCGTATACGTGAATAGTGTCGTATACGTGAATAGTAACCTCGACACTAAAAGACAAGAATTTCACAAGAAAATTTTTACCAATAATCCGGCATAATGATATTAGAAGAAATAATATCATTTAAAAAAAAAATAACATCTCTTACCTCGAAAAACAAAGATTTCCGATTTGGAATATTGGATATAGTCTTTGAAAGGAACTTGCAGATCAGTATAGCAACACTCAAAGTATCAAAATACTCACAAGAATACGCTCGATAATATAGAGAGAGAAAGAGAGAGAAAACTTTAGTTTCTGGTGTGATTGTCAATTCTAACCTAAGCACCCTATTTATAGAAAATTGCTTAGAACACCAAAGCAGAAAATTTAATAAAATATTAATATATATATTATAAATTCTTACGCACACCTTCATTGATCCAAAATATCAGCCACACATGTGCCAAACTTGCCAAAAACGTTTTTCATATAAAAGTCATTTAAAACTCCAAAAAAAAAAATTAATTAATCCGGAACTTCAATAATTCATAATAAATAGCCCTTTTATCAGAAAAATTCAAACATTATGTCTTTTTCATAGAAAATTCCATTATCTACAACTTTGCAGAAGAAAGTTTTTCCAAATTCTAAACAAAAATTGACCGAAATCCACAAACGGACGATTTTACATGCTATAATCAAATTCCAGTCAAGAAATGGGTCCACAGACATGTTTAACATGTTTTAAACAACTTTTGCAATAAAAATACTCTTCCTCCTCATATATTCATATATCCCACATTCATTGTAAAAATATTACCATTGTTATATTATTAAAATATAATAATATATTTAAATGAATTATTTTATTAAAAAAGATAAAATATTAATTTTTTAACAATTGTCACTTTAAAATTTTCTCCATCTATATCCACATAAAATGAATATTTTCCTTATCATATAAACCAATAATTAATTATTCATAAATAATATTACAGAATCACAATATCGACAACCAGGCGGTTCAAAGAAGAGGGGCTTTCAATAAGAATTTCTCTTTCTCTTGCGTATGATTAGGTGACCAAACCTCTACTTGAGATGAACTTTCTAGACATTTCTAATAATGTTATCTAATAATATTATTCAAATAATATGAATTATTGATCGATAATGAAAATATCGTGTAGTGACAATTATTGAAACAACAATAATATAAAATATCAATGTAGCAATTATTGAATCAATAAAATATTGAGCGGTAATTCATCGTAATAATTATTAAGTAATGCCTTCCTACGTAAGAATCAATAATTGGTGCAATACAGGCAGCTATTGTGTTTTAACCACCGGTATTCCAAAGCGATGATTTGGTAATAATTACGCCGTTATTTATAAACAACTTATATTTGTCGTTTTTTTTCATCCAATCGTTTTCCGTTATGGGCCCACACAAGGCTGCGTCGTCGTACGAATATTCCCCGACAGTAAGAATATTCCACGACCAAATGAATATTCTCCGATAAAAATGAATATTTTATAACCACTTACTTATTTGAAATATTTGCGTATTTTACCCATAACTAACCACATTAATCAAATCAACCCTTACTATTTTAAAATAATAAATAGAGGAAATTTAATTTTATTTAAAATAAGTTGGGGTCTTACATTGGCAACGTCATCTTCCTCCTCCCCTTCGCCGGTCATCTTCCTCCTCCCCTTCGCCGCCGCTTCAACACCATGGACGTCGATCTCCTCATCCATTACGATCACAACTGCCATTATGACGAAGGTTGATTTAGTCCAGAAATTAAAAGGAGAAAAAGATAAATTTTAGTGCAGTTGGTATCCAAATATTTATACAAAGGTAACCATTTTAGTTTTTGTGGGTAACCAAGAGAAATTTCAGTGCAGTTGGTTACCAAAACTTTCAAAGGTAACAATTTTAGTTTTTGTTGGTTACATTTGTATTAAGGTTTGGCTACCAACTGCATTATGAAAAAAAAAATCTATAATATATTTTTTATAATTAATTGGTAACCCAATAAAACTGAATTAGTTACTTTTGTATTAAGGTTTGGCTACCAACTGCATTATAAAAAAAAAACTACAATAGATTTTTTTTAATTAATTGGTAACCCAATAAAACTGAATTGGTTACATTTGTATAAAGTGTTAGCTACCAACTGCACTATTAAATAAAAAAATCTATAATAGATTTTTTAAAAATAAATTAGAAACCTAATAACACTGAATTGGTTACCTTGGTATGAATGTTTGGCTACCAACTGTACTATAAAAAAATCGTAGCAACTGTACTTTGAAAAAATCGCCGGTGGAGGATGGCGTTAACAAGTTGGGACTGTCTAGATTAATGGTAGAGGATGGCGTTAATGGTGGAGGAGGGCGGAGGAGAAGGGCGTTAATGGTGGAGGAGAGCGGAGGATGGGGACTGTCTAGGTTAATGATGGAGGATGGTGTTAATGGTGGATGATGGCGGAGGAGAAGGGCGTTAATGGTGGAGAATGGCGGATGATGGCGTTAACAAGTTGGGACTGTTAGTGGTGGATGGGGAGAAGACTGATAAGGGCGAATGAAGCGTGATTTTTATTAAGGAAAGAGAAGTGTGCTATATAATTTATTTATTAATTACTTAATTTAATAAGTAAATCAATATTAATCCCCTAAATTAAGGAATTTAATTGCATATTAATTTTCTAAATTAAGGAATCTTAATTGCACTAATATTGTAAATAAATATAAAAGTGTATTAATTGTGTAAATATTTTATAAGTGAACTATTATTGTAATTATTTTTAAAAATATAATAAAATATGTCACCTCTTGCAAAAACAAAGCCTGAAATCTTATTTAAATACTGCACTGCACTGCACACATCATGTATTTATTCTTTTGTATTGAGCAGATGATCGTTTCCCAAATGATCATCTCCCCAAATGTAGTGTGATAGATTAGTTAGTTCCCTGTGAACCTCTCTTAACATATCACACGATTCGATTGATTAAATTAATATAATTTTATCATTAGATTAATCTCCTACTTAAACTAAATAAATTCATTAAAATTTAAATTCTTTATCAAATCACACGTTAATAATATGTCAATTTTTTAAAACATAATACTGGTTGAAAAGTTATACTAGATTTATTACTAATTAATTGTCAGCTAAATTAAAGCAAGATTTCTATTCCGATTAAAATTCAAGCAATTTGTCAATATTGCTTAATAACTAATAGAAGTAACCTATCAATTTATATATATAAATACAGCACAGCGTATCTTAACTCAATCAATTTTAAATCCAACTCAATCAATTAAAAAATTCACTGAGTCAATACTTAATTAATTAAAAAAATTTATATATATAAATACACCACAACATATCTTAACTCAATCAATTTCAAATTCAACTCAATCAATTAAAATACTCACTGAGTCAATACTTAATTAATTAAAAATTAACTCAGTCAATTGGATAACTCACGAATTTGGAATCAATTCCATCCTTCAATCCACAAAATCGGTTGTCTCTTCTTCTTCTTCCGCTTTCCGTTTCAATCCACAAAATCTTAATTGCACTAATATTGACTAAACTCATTATTTAATTTGAAATTGTGTGATACGAGTTCACGTTGTTACATGGATTGTGTATTTTCAGTCTTTTTTTGAGATGTCTGGTAACTTATTAATTTCATTATTGAAACTAGTCCTATCAACTAGTAATATATAATTTCATAATTTATTATTTAAATAAATATTTAATAACTATAATATCTATGTCAATATTGGTGAGCTTGTAATTTATATTAGGCAAATATATGATGAATTGATGATGTTGAATTACAATTTAAGTTAAAGTCTAACAGATAAGACAAAATAAATTATGGTAAATTATTTTGATTCTCTCATATCTCATCGATATAAATTAGAAAACGATATATTTAATTTTATAATTTTATCGCATCTAATTTCAGGTATTGATATATGTTACAACTCTAATTCAATACAACTCATAAATTTTTCATATTACAT
Organism: Panax quinquefolius; assembly: GCA_020205615.1. NCBI lineage: Eukaryota > Viridiplantae > Streptophyta > Magnoliopsida > Apiales > Araliaceae > Panax > Panax quinquefolius. The sequence continues at coordinate 30,986,736 of CM035173.1, forward strand.
GCATAACGGAACTCATACTCATTTGTCGTCATATACCAAGATTTTATGTATCAGCTTTTGTGTTATCAATTACGAGAATAATTATTATTAATAATATTTTAACAATATATGTGATATAACAACTTAATCTTATAATTCTATCCAATTTTATAGGTATGGACGGAAATTTTTAACAACACAACAATATTTAATTTTTTTATTATAAAATAAATAAATAATTAAATATTAAATAGATTTCTCGGCTATTTTTTCTTATAATTGATTTTTAACTTGGTTTCTAGACTTCTCGGCTAAACACTAGTTTATTTTATCAGTTAAAAGTGAATAAAATTTTTGAATGTATAAGAAAATTTTAATAAGTTGAATGAAATAGAATATCTAAATACATAATGAAATGATGTGTTTGATAATTGTCATTTAAAATATCTAAATACGTGTATTATTCTATTTTAACTTTCTAGGCTATTATGAACAAATTTATTATGTAATTATAAATAAACAATGTTATCTAAGACAAATAAAATATAAACTTTTGAACAATATTTGATGAAGTATACTATTAAAAATAAAATTTTAGAAATAAAACACTAAAAATATTAATAATATTTTATAGTACATAAAATCAAAACAAAAAAGACTACAATAACATTCATTAAATTAGTTATCCAATTTGTTGAACAAAAGTCAAAAACAATTTGTACATAAGAAAATGTGTTTATAATAGTAAACAAGATGGATATTGAATGTAAATTTTAATTGTCATGTAAGTAAAAATATCATTTTGCACTACTTCTTACTTATTCAGTCACAAATTTTTGAATAAATCATTCAAACACATTCAAATGCACTCAATTTAAAATGACTTATTATTCAGACTCATTCATAAGTCAACAAACAACTCATAATGTGGATGAATGGCGTGTGAATGAAGTTAGGCATCAGTGGGACTGAGCAAAAAATGTATATAACTGAATTGAATCGAATTTTTTAACCAAATTTTTTTGATAATTCGGTTATTTTTTGTAATTCGGTTATATCCAAATTCTTATTCGATATTCGGGTTCGGTTGTTAAAACCATCTTATTCGATTACCTGAATAATCGAACATATTCATTAAGAAAAAATAATTTATATTTGTATGATGTACTAGACCTATTGGTAAGTCAAATAAAATTTTAAATTTGAACGGGGACAATTCTTTTGGATAAATATGCATAGTTTAAACAAGAGTCACCAAAAGGTGGAGGTGGCCCATGGTCCATGGATAGTGGATCCATAATTTTTTGAGAAAAAAAGAGAGCATATCTCATCCCGAGTCGGTGCTCCTAATTCCCATGTCAGTTCCTCTCTCATTTTGCCTCTTGGCTCTCAAGTCTCATCTGATCTCAGATTCATTTCTCAGATTTTCGTCTCGCCGGCCACCATCTTCGCCTCAGTTTCTGGCCTCCGCTTCTCACAATCTCACCGTCCCACCGTCTCATACTCTCTGTCTCTAGTATTGGTTTTTAATAAGCTTTGTCTGTTGAAACAAGAGTTTTAGTTGGCCCAAATCCAATCAACTTATAATACATAATACTAGTCTCTCTTTCTCTACATATGGAACTTAATTTCGATATTAACCGAAATAATCGAATAACAAAATCGGTTGTTCAATTTTCGATAATTCGAATATTCCTTAATTCGGTAGATTTTTCAGATAGTAAAAATAAGCAGATTTTGCTATTCGGTTCGGTTATAACCAAATGATCAGTCCTAGGCACTAGTCCTTTAATCCGGGATCCCAATGTGTTGTTCCTTGAACGGTGCAAATGTCAATTGATGTGTCGTTGCCCACCAACTTACATAGTCGGGAGTAGTTAGCATGAAGTTAATTTTGGTCAATTGATCAATATAGTGTCGATACGCAGGTCAGGAGTTGATCTCTCTCTGCGTATCAGCACTATATTGGTCAATTGATCAACTTATTATGAAATTAACTTCATGATAATCAGATTCCGCATAACCTCACCCTTGATATGACACGATGAAGGGTTGCGAACTAGTTTTTTTTTTTTTTTTTTTTTTTTTACATAAAAGAGTCCTCCAGAATAAGTGAGAGGTTAGACATTTTCACATTTAAAACCTTAAAATTAATATCAACCTCTCGATCTCATTTTACAAACACCTATGCAAAAATTTGTTCAAGTCCGAAGGAATCGAGGCCCACGTACACCCGAGGGCTAGGCCATCATCATATACCCTAAGTCCAAATTGTATAGTTTATCTTTTTAATCCATTTAGGATGACCTTTAATTCTTAATTAATCCCATGGACTTGAGACTTTATGGTAAAATTGCTCTAACTTGAAATATTATCTATGGAGTTTTGTTAAAGAAATCTTAAAATAGTATCTAAAATTTTAAGTATTAAAAAGATATAAAGAATTTTGGATAAACATAACATGTAATTAGTCTGAGTTTTTTGTTTGTTTATTTTCTTGAAAAAAGTTTAAGATGTTATCCGAATATTTTAAATAAAGAAAATCATTAATTTTTTTTAAAAAAAATAAAATCTAAAGACTTATTGGATAAATACAATATGCAGTGGAATCAGAAGTCCAGAACGTTTTTAAAAGGGGGTCAAAATACATCAATAAAAAAAATTATTTATTTACTCTTGGAATGCTTCTTTCGATTGTACGACTGAAAGAAGGTAACTGTTGCGACTTTGCATAATTTGAAAACGTCTCAAAATTTTGGTCAATATCAAAATTTATGTAGAAATATTATATTTTTTATTTCATGTAGAAATACGTGAGAGAGATTCATGTAGAAATATTATTTTTTATATGAAAATATCAATTTTCTATATAGAACAAAGAAAATTAATCCAGAAAGAAATTGTGACGTCCCCAAAATAGGTATACATCACATATTCTGAGTCGCCAAAAATATGGTACAGAATACAAATACAATCTTAAATATACAACATGAGTTGTGAGTTTTAATACAAATATTATCTTCTAGACAGTATTCAAACTCAAAATAAGTCCTCAATACATTTATTAGCACACTATTTCATAGAATAGTGAGGACTAATAATGCTATCATCTGAACCGTCACTCCGTTCTCCGACTAGTCCCTGCTACGTTCTCATTTCCTGAAGAGAACAATGAAAGCAAAAGGGTGAGCTCAATTAGCCCAGCAAGAAATATTATGACTAAGATAATGCAGAATAAATTATCATTAGCCTTTAACAGTGTTAAACTGATACAATATAACAAATATCAAGTTTAACTGTAGCGGAACAAGCAATCCATTAAAAGAGTCAAGTAGAGAATAAAATCTACTATCTTCTATGATTTAAAAGGTTTTTCATCACTTTTATCGATGAGACTCAGCTTAATAAATCATCCACATCATCCCTGCACTACAGCCAAGGATATTCATTAGTATCACAACCACAAATTATCCATGCACTACGAGCCAAGGATATTCGTGTATTCTTCAATGGTCATGATCATGCCAAGAACTGTCCATCAATGCGCTACGGGCCAATGAGGACTTTTACCACATCATTTGTAACATTACGGTCATGATTATACCGAATAATCCGATTAATATAATCATACCAAGTCCATCTATGCACTATGAGCCACAGATGACTTTCAACATAATATAAACATGAAGATGATGACAATGATATAAGAATTTAATAAAACAAGTTCAAGAATTAATTTATCCAGGAACCAATAACGTCCAAATTGTCAACATGATACTTCTTTGTGGAGTAAAATTCAAGAATGCTCAGAAGAATATTTTCATAAAAAGATACTGGATGAAGCGCAAATATCAAAGATATTCCACTAATTTCATGGAGTATAAAAGCCAAAACTTTAACCAACTGAGTATAATAACGAATGGAATAACAAAAGAATTCACCAAACATGTGATAGACCGCACAGACAGGTTATTCCAACAGAATAATAAATAATGGAACATGGTTATGTCGTAAGCTAACGATGCGAGGATGTTCCAATGGAATAATAAATAACGGAAACTGTGTAAATGCAGAAAGCATGGACAAGATGTTCAAACAGAATGATAAAGAATGGAATAATAGAAGAATTTCACCATTATGCAGTACTTCGCATTGACAGGTTATTCCAACATAATAACAAAGAATTGAATAACAGAAGAATTTTACCAAGTATAGGGTAGTCCGCGTATACAGGTTATTCCAACAGAATAATAAAGAATGGAATAACAGAAGTTCTCTTCATGAATACGAAAGAAATAATATCCCTTACCTTAGAAAAATTGAATACTGGAGTAGTGAAGTAGCAGAATACTTTTCTTCTTTCTCTCTATAGTTTCTCTCTCTAGAGTTTCAGTGAATTCGTAAGAAATAATGAAGGAATAAGCTTCTATTTATAAAAGAATTGAAAGTAGCTCTTGGTCTTAACGAAGGGTCAAAATGACTCTTGGTAATATTGAAGAGACAACTACTATTTGCGAAGGAAAAATTAACTCTTAGAACACCGAAGAGACAAGTTACTCTTGGAAAACCGAAAGGACAAGTAACTCTTGGAAAACCGAAAGGACAAATAACTCTTGGAAAACTGAAAAGACAAGTTACTATTAAAACTTTAAACCAACGATCCATATTGATTTATTATTATAATTTCAACCAACTGTCTGAAAAATGATCACATCTTCTCATGGAATAATATTGTACTCAAAAATAATTTGGACCGAAAAGAAATATATTTTTAGTACCCCGTGAATAGTACTTTGGGAATAGTACTCCGTGAATAGTACTCCGACACGAAAAGTGTCCCAAATACCCGAGTGAATAATATTCAGGTGAATAGTAACCCGTGAATAGTACTCCGACACGAAAAGTGCCCCGAATACCCGAGTGAACAATACTAGAGTGAATAGTAACCGGGTGAATAGTAACCCATGAATAGTACTCCGACACGAAAAGTTCCCCGAATACCCGAGTGTCAGTATAACCTCCAGACATCAATTATTATCAAAATAAATATCGATTTCTACTAACACTAATAATTCCCACACAATGAAACTATCAATTTCTTCTTTAATCAACACGAACTTATTCATCTTTAATATTAAAATTCACAATATTTAACAACCGTGTCGCTCCCAGAAAGAGGGGCTTTCGATAAGGATTTCTCCTTATTAGCGCCGTGATTAGATGACCAAACCTCTCCTCGATGTAACTTCTAGACATTGTAAATATTGCAATTTAATAATATGAATAACTTTGTCGTCTCAATTATTGATTTAATAATATATCATATTATGCAGATGATACTGTGACAATAATTGAATCAATAATATGAATAATATGAGAGATATGATGTAGCAATTACTGTAGCAATAATAGAGTATAACTAAGTGACTTTCTCACGTAAGCATCAATAATCAATACCTGCAGTGTTACTACGCAACCCACACGACATCGTACTTTTTTTACTACCGGGTAGTTCAACGAGTTAATCAGTAAAACTTTCGCCGTTATTTTCATAAAATATTTTTGTCATTTTCTCAATCCGACAATAATTCCGTTGTGGGGTCCACCAATGATTGTGCCGTTGTACGAATATTCCCTGCTAAAATGAATATTCTCCGACCAATCAATATTATATAACAACTTGCGTACTTTGTAAAATTTATAAATATTACCCATAACTATAACATTATATCAAATCCATACCATAATATTCAAAAAAATATTTCAAGAAATTTAAATCTTTATTCATAAAATTTGGGGTCTCACAATCTCCCCTCCTTATGAAATTTTGCCCTCGAAATTTACGTACGTACCTGGTATGTCGAAGAGATGAGGATACCTTGACTTCATTTCAGATTCTAACTCTTGAGGTATAACCTTTGAGTGTTGAATACGATCTTTCTTATCCAAGATTTTAACACGTATCTCCTCATACGTTAAATCTTTTGCTATCTCGTCTAGTTCTAATTTAATAACGTGGTTCGGGTCATCCACATATTTATGTAACTTCGATACGTAAAAAAAAAATGTTATGAACACGCGATATACTTGGCGGTAAAGCGAGTCCATAGGCCACAGTTTCTACTCGATCGAGGATTTCAAATGGGCCAATTAAATCGAGGGTTGAGATTTCCTTTATTCATCGACTCTTGCTTCTAGAATAACACAATCTTGAACCTTCTTCTTCACATTCATCAGCTCCGGGTGTGTAGCTTGAGCGACTTTAACTTTATCGATTAAAGTCGATTCTACTCGTATATTCGTTATCTTCACGTGGGTCTCTAGAGTCTTTAACTCTATCTTCATCATTTGTAAGTTATACAAAATGGGCCTTTGCGTTGACAATATCGCACTCATACCCGCATATGATCTTCTACTCAATGTGTCAGCTATCACGTTCGCTTTTCTAGGATGGTATTGAATGGTATAATCGTAATCTTCAACAAGCGCGAGCCAATTTCTTTGGCGCATGTTACGTTCATTTTAGTTGAAGAAATATTTGAGGGTTTTAGAAATGGGTTTTGTACTGGGGTCAATACAAAATTCGATTTCTCGCTCTAGGGGTAGGCTAGGAAGTCTTCAAGAATACGTCAGAAAATTTATTAACAATAGAAATATCATTCAAAACTTTGACTCTCATCCAAGACTTGGATAACACGTCACATTGATACCTATCAACATGTCATCGTCATTCACGACGTCGCCTACAGAAAGTCTGGCTTCGGTGCATTCCACACAAGGAAGTCACAAGCGAAAGGCTCGAGGCTCTTTATGTGACGCCCCCAAAATAGGTCCAATCCATCCAACCTATTTTGAGTCGCCAATTACATGGTACAGAAAACAACTACAACTTTATAATTGTCATGCAAAATACAACAACACATATACTGTGAGTTTTAATACCAACTGTGACTCATGTCCCAACTATGGACAACACCTCACAGTGATACCTTACATAAAGGTACAATCTAGAACTGTTCTAGAAATTAAAATCTTTGGGAAGTGCTCAAGGAAATCTTCGTACATAGGAGGCCATGAATCTAAGTTATGATAGATATCATATGTCCAGAGAATTATCCTTGGTTGATCCAATTGACCCTAAAGAAAAACGAGAAGATTACTATCATGTTCCTTCCAATAGTGAGTCTTCTCTTGATATATAACTATCTCCACCGTCTGCGATTGAACATTATGATTCAACCCAACTCCAAGATCATATAGGTAGTGCTCGTAGATATACTCAGCAAGTGGATGTGCACAACCTTTTCTTATGATAACACGAGATTGTATGTCATGAGACATCTTGTATGATAGTGGCAAAACACGTGAGACCCCAGATTTTATAAATAAATATTTAAATTTCTAAATATTTTTTTTTATATTATGGTGTGGATTTGAGATAGTGTTATAGTTATGGGTAGTATTTAAAAATTTTACAAAGTATAGTGGAACCCACAATGTAAGTACTATCGTAGTTAAAAATGACAAAAATATTTTATGGAAATAACTACGGAGGTTTTACCATTAATAATTGTTGAACTACCCGATAAAGTAAAGTATAAAGAATACGCTGGTTGCATAAGAGTACACCAGATTGATTATTGATGCTTACGTAAGAAGTCACTCATTTATAATCGCATTATTGCTAAAGAATTCAATTGATCATAACTCTCATATTATTGATCCAATTATTGTCACAAGATTATGCATAATATGTTATATTATTAAATTAATAATTGAGACGACAAAGTTATTCATATTATTAAATTACAATATTTACAATGTCTGTAGAAGTTCACAAGGAGATTTTCGTCACCTAATCAAGCTTACCAATAGGAGAAATCCTTATCGAAAGCCCCTCTTCCCCGGGAACGACTTGGTTGTTAAATATTGTGAGTTATGATATTAATGATGGATAAGTTCGTGTTGATTAAAGATGAATTTGATAGTTCCTCCGTGTTAAAATTATTTGTGTTAGTGAAAATTGACATTTATTTGATAATAATTGTTCATTCTGGAGGTTATATTGTTCAATCGGGTATTTGGGGAACTTTTCGCGTTTCCGGGTTACTTAGAGTTACTATTTACGAAGTTATTATTCGAAGTTACTATTCATGAGTTTTAATAGTAACTTGACCCTTCAAATTTTCGAAGAGTTATTTGCTTCTTCGGTTTTCCAAGAGTTAATTACCCCTTCAAATAGTAGTTGCCCTTCAATATTACCAAGAGTCATTTTGACCCTTCGTTCATACATCAAGAGCCACTCTTAGTTTTTCTATAAATAGAAGCTCATTCCTTCATTATTTCTTACTTAATTCATTGAAACTCTAGAGAAAAAATTATAGAGAAGTTTATAGAGAGAAAATTATAGAGAGAAAGAAGAAGAGTCTCGCTACTTCACTACTTCTATATCTAGTTTCTTTTACGGTAAGGGGTGTTATTCTTTCTTATTCATGAAGAGAACTTATGTTACTCCATTCTTATTTATTCTATTGGAATAACCTGTATACGCGGCATACCCTATACTTGGTGAAATCCTTATGTTATTTTATTCTTTATTATTACATTGAATAACTCAGATGTAGTTTACTCCTATACTTGGTGGAATGACCTGCATATGTGGTTTACCTAATACTTGGTGATCTTCTTCTTCGTTATTCCATTCTTTATTATTATGTTGGAATAACTTTGTTTGCTAAGCAATCGCATACTTGGTGAAATTCTTTTATTATTACGTTGGAATATACTATCGATGTGAATTTCACCGATTCGGTTCCATATTTATTATTCCGCATTTATTATTCTCGTTTAATATCCTCGCTTGCTGTGAATTTCACGACCTGGTTCCATTATTTATTATTCGCATTTATTATTCCGTTGGAATAACTCACCTACATGTGGATTGCCACACGCATGGTGAATGATCCTTTGTATTCATTCCTTATTAAATTGTGGAAATGATCTCAGATATCGTGGATTACCGCATGGCGGTGAAAATCCATTTGCGCTTCATATATTCTTTATTATACTCAGTTGGTTAAAGTTTTGACTTCTATACTCCATGAAATTAGTGGAATATCCTCGATATTTGCGCTTCATCCAAAGATCTTTTCATGGAAATATTCTTTCCTGAGCATTCTTGAATTTTACTTTACAAAGAAGTATCATGTTGACAATTTAGACATTATTAGTTCTCGGATAAATTAATTCTTGAACTTGTTTTATTGAATTATTATGTCATTGTCATCATCCTCATGTTATATTATGTTGAAAGTCATCTTTGGCTTACGTGCATAGATGGACTTAGTATGATTATGACCAGGATCATTCTAAGTATAATCATGACCTATTATAAATAATGTGATAAAAGTCCTCAATTGGCCTGTGAATGCATTGATGAATAGTTTTTGGTATAATTATGACTGTGGTTTATTCAAGATAGTCATGACCATTGATGATTTAATGAAAATCCTCGACCGTGGTACGTGGATGATTAGATGTGGTGGTTTATTTATTAAGTTGAGTCTCAAATGATAAAAATTGATGAAAACCTTTTAAAACCTAAAAGATAGTTGACTTTATTCTCTACTTGACTCTTTTAATGGATCAGATATTCACCGCAGTTAAACTTGATGTCTATTGTATATTATAAGTTTAACATTGTTGAAGACTAATGATAATTTATTCTGTATTATCTTAGTCATAATATTTCTTACTGGGCTAGTTGAGCTCACCCATTCCTTCACTGTTCTTTTCGTGAAATGAGAATATATTTGGGACGAGTCTGGGAGCGGAGTGATCGGTCCGTGATGATAAGCATTAGTAGTCCTCACTATTACGTTAAATAGTGTGACAATAAATGTAACAAGGATCGAATTTGAGTTTCAGATATCGCCTATGAGGACTCCATTGAGAATGGATATTGTCTGACTGGCAGATTCTTGTTTAAACTCTCGGTTTATGTTTTGTCGTATTTTACATTTACGTAATTTGTATAGTTAAATTTATATTCAGATTGTGTACCATGTATTTGGCGACTCAAGATCGATGATTAATACCAAATTTTGGGGCGCCACGGTTGGTATCGAGCTTAGGATATGATCCTCGGCTAAGATGTGAGATAAGAACTAGGAGGGGAGAGAGCGGGGAATTCCTTCGCTAGTATGACCTACCTAAGTTTATTTGGTATTTAATTGGCTCACGTTGTATAGGGATAATATGTGACATGTTAATTAACCCTTGTTTTGTGGCGCAGATTTAAAAATGGCATCCTAAAATGTTGAGATAAGAATGGAGCATGAGAGACCGTTGAGTCTCCATGCATCAATAATCGTGGATAATGCGCTTAAAGGATGGCGATAATCCTCCTATAAACAACAACATCGATCAAATGACGAGCAATACCAGACGCTTAGGAGCTTTTTAGAATTCATGCAACATCAAAGCGGATGGGGCCCTGCTCATAATGCAGTAAAAATAATGGCAACCTACCATTTGCCATCGCTAAACAGCTTCAAGGCTGGGACCACCGGAGTTTTTGGGAAAGCCGTAACCACTTAAGGCGGAAACATGGTTAAAGGGATGACTCAAGATATTTGATGTCTTTGGGATGCTCTGAGGAGCAAAAGGTTCCCTTTGCCACCTTTATGTTGCGTGAAGAGGCAGAGACATGGTGGGAATCAGAAACGTACCAACTGGACGCACTCAAGATGTCTTAGGATAAGTTCCAAGAGCTATTCAACGACAAGTACTTTTCCGAAAGTATTCGTCACATGAAGGAGGTGGAGTTCATCAAGCTGGAGCAAAATAATATGACCGTGTCGCAGTACGAGTCTAAGTTTGCCGAGTTATCTCGGTTTGCATCCCATTTGGTCGATAATGAGGAGCGAATGTTTCTAAGAGGTTTGAAACCTAATATACGTCAATACCTCATTTCTCATAAACTTTGTTTATATTCAGATGTTGTGAATAGGGCTCAGTTATTGGAGCGCGATAATGAGTCAGCACAACCAAAAGGCAACGACCAACAACACGATAATAATCATACCGGTGGCAACGGTCATCGGAACAATGATAACCATCATGGGGGAAATTATCATGCCAAGAATGGTAACTATTTCGGTGGTAATCATGGCCAAGATAATAAAAATGGGAATTTCAAGAAGAGAAAATTCAACAATGATGGAAAGACGTCAGCACCAGCACCCGTTGTTAAGGAAGGAGAATGACCACCTATCATATGTTTCAAATGCGAGGGAGGGACATATCGGTCAAAACTGGCGATCTTGCCAAAAGCATGTTATAATTGTGGAAAAGAAGGTCACTTAGCCCGATTTTGTCGCTCACCAAGACAAGTTCAACTAGGATGGAGGCACCAAAACCGCTCCAGAAAAGTCAAAATCAGAAGTGTAAGGAGAGAGTTTTTTGCGACTTCAAAAAGCGAAAGTAACCCTTAACGGGTTAGCACGGGTTAGTTAATTATAAATTGCAAAGTCTATACCTTATAAGATACCTAGGTTCTACCAATTATTTTATCTCTCTTGCTTGCGCTCAACGTTTAAATTTGACTCAGGAGAAGTTAGACTTTGACTTATTGGTTGAAACTTCGTTAGTAGGAGCCTTCGTTACCTCTACTATTTTTAAATCTTGTTTGATTCAAATAAACACTTTCACGTTACTTCGTCGATCTTATCTTTTGAAAATACTTGCCTTTGATGTGATTTTAGGAATCAATTGGTTTACTACTCATCATGCTTTTCGTAAGGTTGTTAGCTTTTATATTCATAACCAACTTTGTTGTGCGAATTCAAGTAACCAAACCACTAAAGTCAATCGTTGTCATATCAAGTTATAAGTAAAGAGCCCCGAACCTTTCGTTGTTGACTTCCTTGTGTGGAATGCAAGGGCCGGACTTTTTATAAGCGACATCGTGAATAAAGATGGCAAGTTGATAGGTATCATTGTGAGGTGCTATCTAAGTTAAGGGATAGAAGTCAGCGATTGGTATCAATGTGACGTCTTATCCAAGTCTTGGATGAGAGTCACAGGTTTTGAATGATATTTCTATTATTAATAAATTTCCTTGCGTATTCTTGAAGATTTCTTAGCCTACTTAGAGCGTGAAATCGAATTTTGTATTGACCCCAATACAAAACCCATTTATTAAACCCTCAAATATTTCTTCAACTAAAATGAACAGTTTACGTGGATTATGATAAAAGTCATAATAAAAGCATTGGACTAATAAAAATCATGGGTATACGTTGTATTAGTAAGTGTTATGATGAGTTATGTTTGTGACGCCCCCAAAATTAGGCAATACGTCACCCATCTTGGGTCGCCACTTACATGGTACATAAACTCAAATACAACTTACTAATATAATGCTGTATACAATACGATATACATAAATCGTGAGTTTGAATACAAATATTGTCTACTAGATATTATACAAACTCAAAAGGAGTCCTCATTACAACTATTATCACACTATTTCACGAATAGTGAGGACTACTAATGCTATCCTCGGACCATTACTCCGCTCCTCGACTCGTCTCCAAGCCTATGTTCTCATTTCTCAAGAGAACGGTGAAAGAAAGGGTGAGCTCAACAAGCCCCAAGAAGAAATATTATGACTAAGATAATGCGTAATAAATTATCATTAGCCTTCAACAAAGATGTTAAACCGATAAAATACAATCGACAACCAGTTTAATCATGCAATGAATACGCAATCCATTAAAAGAGTCAAGTAGAAAATAAAGTCTACTATCTTTTATGTTTTAAAAGGTTTTCATAAATTTTATCACTAAGACTCGGTTTAATGAATAAACCACAATATCTAATCATCCATGCACCACTACCAAGGATTTTCATCAAATTATCAATGGTCATGACTATACCGAATCACCCCGGTCATAATCATACCAAAAACTATCCATCAACGCATTACGTGCCAACGAGGACTTTTATCACATCATTTATAACAAGCCATGATTATACCGAATGATCCTCGGTCATAATCATACTAAGTTCATCTATGCACGTAAGCCAAAGATAACATAATATAACATGAGGATGATGATAATGACATAATAATTCAATAAAACAAGTTCAAGAATTATTTTATCCAGAATTAGTAACGCCCAAATTGTCAACAAGATACCGTCTTGTAGAGTAAAATTCAAGAATGATCGAAGAATATTTCCATGAAAAGATATCGATGAAACGCAAATATCAAGGATATTCTACTAATTTCATGGAGTATAGAAGTAAAAGTTTTTAACCAACCGGGTATAATAAAGAATGGAATAACAAAAGAAATCACCATGCATGCGGTATTTCAGATGTAAAAAGTTATTCCAAATGTAATAATAATAACGGAAATCTGTGTCGTGAAATTCACACCGCATGCAGGATGATCCAATGTAATAATAAATGCTTTGAATAATAATAAACAATGGAACTGTAATGATAAAGGTGTAAAACACATGCACAGGATATTCAATGTAATAATAAAGAATGGAATAATGAAGAAGATCACCAAGTATAGGGGATTCCGCGATACAAAAGTTATTCCAATGTAATAAATAAGAATGGAATAATATAAGGATTTCACCAAGTATAGGGTATGCCTGCGTATCTGAGTTATGTATAGGGTATGCCACTTTTACAAAAGTTATTCCAACGTAATAATAATGAATGGAATAATGAAGTTCTCTTCATGAATAAGAAAGAATAACACCCCTTACTGCAGCGTACAACAAATAATATCCCTTACCTTAGAAGAACTGAATATTGGCAAGTGAAGTAGCATAATACTTTTCTTCTTTTTCTCTATAGTTTCTCTCTCTAGAGTTTCAAATTGAATTCGTAAGAAAATAATGAAGGAATGAGCTTCTATTTATAGGAAAATAGAATGCATAGTAATTAATCCATGAACGATCCAGATTGATTTACTTTAACTGACCATCCATATTTAAAGCAAAATCTTTTAAATAAAATATAATATATTCTATTTATATAAAAACATTTTACTATGCAACACTATGCAAAACACTATGCAAAAACTACTATGCAACACTATGCATAATAAAATATAATATATTCTATTTATGTAATAACTTTAATAAAGTATTCATTTTTTATATAAAGATGTTTCGCTTTTATTACGTTAATAATACTGAATAAAACAAAAACGTCATTATCGCTATAATAATTCATATTATTAATCGACAATAATGGAATCAAACCGAAGTGACTTCTCACATAAGCATCAATAATCAATACCGTGTGCTCTTATGCAACCAATACACGACATCGCATCGTCTTTTACTACCGAAAGTAGTTCAACAAAGATCAGCGGTAAAACTTCCGCCGTTATTTCAATAAAATATTTTTGTCGTTTTCTCAATCGACAATAATTTCGCTAGGGGTCCACCAATGATTGAGTAGTTGCACGAATATTCCCCGCTAAGCAAGAATATTCCCAGACCAATCGAATATAATATAACCACTTGCATACTTTGCAAAATTTATAAATACTACCCACAACTATAATATTATCTCAAATTCACACCATAATATTAAAAATTATTTCGACAAAATTTAAATCTTTATTGATAAAACTGGGGTCTCACAATCTCCCCTCCTTATGGAATTTCGCCCTTGAAATTAGGGTAATGCACCGGTATGATAAGAGGTGAGGATACCTTGAATACCTTTATTGTTAAAAATATTAAATTCATCTTCGCAATCCGCCAACGATATTCATTAACAATTCATCTTTGCACTACAAAGCTAAAGATATACAAATCAGTAAAACCAATAATCCGAGACGCAGCGACTTAATAGTATCCACAACCAAGAATTATCCATGCACTTTCATCGCCAAGGATATTCGTGTTTACTATCATGATTATACCGAATAATCCGTGGTCATAATCATACCAAGTCTATCAATGCACTACTACTACCAAAGATGACTTTTACCACATCCATGAATTAATATTTCATTCTTTGAGACTCATTTCAATAATTAATCCATATCATTGAATCATCCCTGCACTACAGGCCAAGGATATTCATTAGTATCACGACCACAAATTATCCATGCACTACGGACAAAGATAATCGTGTATTCATTAGTATCACGACCACAAATTATCCATGCACTACTGACCAAAGATAATCGTGTATTCATTAGTATCACGACCACAAATTATCCATGCATCATGACAATGTGACGCCCCCAAAATTAGGTATACATCACCCATCTGGGTAGTCGATACATGGTATGTAATTTAAATACAACTTACTAATATAATCGCGTGTGGTACAATACGATATAAACCGTGAGTTTGAATACAAATATTGTTTACTAGATATTATACAAACTCAAAAGGAGTCCTCATTACAATTATTATCACACTATTTCACGTAATAGTGAGGACTACTAATGCTATCCTCTCGACCATTACTCCGCTCCTCGACTGTCTCCAACTATGTTCTCATTTCTCAAGAGAATAAAGTGAAAAAAAAGGGTGAGCTCAACTAGCCCAAAGAAGAAATATTATGACTAAGATAATGCGTAATAAATTATCAATAGCCTTCAACAAATGTTAAACCGATAAAATATAATAAACATCAAGTTTAATCTGCAATGAACAAGCAATCCATTAAAAGAGTCGAGTAGAAAATAAAATCTACTATCTTTTATGATTTAAAAGGTTTTTCATCCTATGTTATAGCTCGACTCAACTTTAATAAATAATCCACATCATCGAATCACCCCGCACTACTACGACCAAGGATATTCTTTAGTATCACGACCACAATTATTCATGCACTACGGGCCAAGAATAGTTGTGTATTCATTAATGGTCATGATCATGCCAACAATCGGCCCATCAATGCACTACGGCCCATCGAGGATTTTTACCACATCATTTGTAACATTACTGGCCATGATTACAACCGAATAATCCTCGGTCATAATCATACCAAGTCCATCCATGCTCTACATGTGTCATGAGATGACTTTAAAAAAATATAAACATGAGGATGATGACAATGATATAAGAATTCAATAAAACAAGTTCAAGAATTAAGTTATTCAGAACTAATAACATCCAAATTGTCAACATGATCATCGCTTTAGAGAGTAAAATTCAAGAATACCGAGAAGAATATTTCCATGAAAGGATTTGGATGAAGCGCAAAATGTCAAGGATATTCCACTAATTTCATGGAGTATGTAAGTCAAAGTTTTAACCAACTGGGTATAATAAAGAATGGAATAACAAAAGAAATCACCATGCATGCGATAGGCCATGACAGCAAAAGTTATTCCAACAGAATAATAAATACCTAACCAGTCCCGTGTGAAACACATGTAAAGACATGGATGTTCCAATGTAATAATAATAAAGATTTTAACCAGTCAGGTGTGTAAAACACATGCATGAGGATGTTCCAAATGTAATAATAATAAGAGACGGAACCAGGTCCTAAGTGTAAAACACATGCATGAGGATGTTCCAATGTAATAATAGAAGAATGTCACCAAGTATAGGGTGTATCACAGTATATAGGTTATTCCAATGTAATAATAAAGAATGAAACAATGTAAGGATTTCACCAAGTATAGGGTAGTTCGCAGATACAAAGTTATTCCAATGTAATAATAAGGAATGGAATAATCAAGTTCTCTTCATGAATACAAAAGAATAATATCCCTTTACGTACAACAAATAATATTTCCCACCTTAGAAGAACCGGAATATTGGCAAAGTGAAGTAGCGAGTAATACTTTTCTTCTTTCTCTCTATAGTTTCTCTCTCTGAGTTTCAGGTGAATTCGTAAGAAAATAATGAAGGAATGAGCTTCTATTTATAGGAAAATAGAATGCATAGTAATTAATCCATGAGCTCATTCAGATTGATTTACTTTTAATCTGACGGTCCATATTTAAAGCAAAATCTTTAAATAAAATATAATATATTCTATTTATATAAAAACATTTTACTATGCAAATACTATGCAACACTATGCAAAACACTATGCATAATAAAATATAATATATTTTATTTATAGAATAACTTTAATAAAAGTATTCATTTTATATAAAGATGTTTCGCTTTTATTACGTTAATAATAATTAATAAAACAAAACGTCATTATCGCTATAATAATTCATATTATTAATCGACAATAATGGAATCAAACCTGAGTGACTTCTCACATAAAGATCAATAATCAATACCGGTGTGCTACTATGCAACCACACGACATCGACTTTTACTTTTACTACCGAGTAGTTCAACAAAGATCAACCAGTAAAACTTCCGCCGTTATTTCAATAAAATATTTTGTCGTTTTCTCAATCCGACAATAATTTCATTATGGGGTCCACCAATGATTGAGTAGTTGTATTTAATATTCCCTCGCTAAACCGAATATTCCCCACCAATCGAATATAATATAACCACTCAGATACTTTTGCAAAATTTATAAATATTACCCACAACTATAACATTATATCAAATTATTCCATAATATTCAAAAATAATATTTATAGAAAATTCATCTTTATTTATAAAAGTCGGGTCTTACAACCTCCCTTCTTATGAAATTTCTCCTCGAAATTAGAAGGGTACGACTGGTATGTCGAAGAGGTAAGGATACCTTGATTTCATTTCGATTCTAACTCCCAAGTCATTTCTCAACATCGTGGTTCCTCCACAAAACTTTGACTTGAGGTATAACCTCGAGCGTAGAATATGTTCCTTCTTATCCAAAATTTGAACAGAACCTCTTCATACATCAAATCTTCCGCTATTTCGTCCTAGGTTCTAACTCAATAATATGGTTCGGTCTTTCACATATTTACGTAACATGGATATGTGAAAACGTTATGAACACGTAGACATATTTGGCAGAAAAAAGCAAGTCTATAGGCCACGCTCCTACCGATCGAGGATTAAAATGGACCGATGAATCGAGGATTAAGTTTTCTCTCTTTCCAAATCTTGTAACTCCTTTCCATGGAGCAACTCTTAACAACACATGATCTCCTATATCGAATTCCACGTCCTTTCGATGAAGATCAAGATAACTCTTTTGTCGATTTTGTGAGGTTTTATACGTTGTCGGATCGTTTGAATCTTTTTCCGTAGTCACACGTATCAACTCCGGCCCCAACAACGTTGCTTCACCCACCTCATCCCAAAGATAACCGGAGAACGACACTTTCTTCCATACAACGCTCGAATGGAGCCATGCCAATACTTGCTTGATAAGCGTTGTTGTAGGAAAACTCCACCAATGGTAAGAACTTGTCCCAACTCCCTTGAAATCAAGGACACAGAGTCTTAATAGATCTTCAAGAGTTTGAATAGTCCTCTCCGATTGTCCGTCTGTGCGAGGATGATATGCCGAGCTAAATCGTAAGTCTGTGCCCATAGCTTTTTTGCAAACTAACCCAAAATCGTGAAGTGAATCTTGGGTCTCGATCGTAAACTATGGATACCTGCAAGATACCATGCATCTTACAATCTCGTTTATGTCCATACTGAGCAAGACGTTCAAGTGTATAAGTTTCTCGATTCGGAAGAAATGAGCAAACTTGGTCAATCTATCAACAATGACCCAAATCGCATCAATGCCTTGAGAAACCTTAGGAAGACCCAGAACGAAATCCATGGTAATGTGCTCCCACTTCCATTACGGAATTTCAAGTGGTTGCAATGGACCTTTTGGTACTTGATGCTCCACTTTAACTCGTTGACAAGTTAGACACCTTGAGATAAACAATATATCTCTCTCTTCATATTGCTCCACCAAAATGTATGATTTAATATCATGATACATTTTGGTACTCCTGTGATGGATTGCAAATGGTGTGTGTGCGCCTCCATCATGATATTATACTTTAAATCGTGGTCGTTAGGAACACAAAGTCCGGAGTTGACTCAAGTATTCCTTCTTCATCGATTCTTGCTTCCCGTGATAGCACCCTCTTGCACCTTCTTCCTCATACGCATCACCTCCGTGTCCAGAAGCTTGAGCAGCCTTTAACTTTATCGATTAAAGTCGATTCTACCGTGATATTCGCTATCATCACATGCGTCCCTGGAGTCTTTAACTCTATCTCCATCTTTGCAAGTCACACAAAATGGGCCTTTGTGTTGATAATAACGCACTCAGATTTCTGCATACGATCTTCTACTCAATGCGCCACCTACTACGCTCGCTTTTCCGTGATGGTATCGATGGTATGATCATAATCTTTCAACAGTTCAAGCCAACGTCGTTGTCGATGTTGAGTTCCTTTTGAGTGAAGAAATATTTGAGGCTTTTTATGATCCGTAGAAGATCTCCACTTTCTCCCCATACAAGTAATGCCTCCAAATTTTAGTGTAAAGATTATATTGCTAACCCAGATTATGAGTAGGATAATTCCTCTCATATTCTTTGAGTTGTCATGAGGCATAAAGTTATAACTTTTCCATGTTGCATAAGAACACATCCCAACCCTTTGCTCGAAGCATCATCAGTAGATGACAAATCCTCCGAGCTGAGATGGTATTGTCGTAACAAGGTAAATAAGTCTCTCTTGAGTTCTTGAAAACTCTTCTCACATTCTTCGCTCCAACCGAACTTCAGATCTTTCCGAGTCACCGAGTCAATGAAGTAGCGATTCGAGAAAATCCTTCCACGAATCTCCGATAATAACCAAATTTAAACCGAGAAAGCTACGTTTTATCGCCATCGATTTAGGTTGTTCCTCACTTTGAATAGCTTCAATCTTTCTTTGGGTCAACAGATATTCCATGACTTGATACCACGTGCCCAAGGAATGCTACTTCTTCTGCCGTAATTCGTGATTTCTTCAACTGGCATAAAGCTTATATTCACGAAGCTTTTTGGAGTGTCACCTCAAGTGTTGTTTCTCATGATCTTCACGCGGCTTTTGGAATAAATAAGGATGTCATCAATAAAGACGACCACAAAGTGATCTAAATATTCCTTGAATACTTGGTTCATCATATCCATGAAGGCAAGTAGGAGCATTAGTCAATCCAAAGGACATGACTAGAATTCATAATGCCCGCATGGGAAGTTCAAAGCCGCCTTTGGAATGTCAAAATTGGTTCTAATCTTCAATTGGTGATATCCGGAACGAAGATCAATCTTTGAAAAGAATTTGGCTCCTTCGTGAATCGGGTCAAACAGTCATCAATACGTGGCAATGGATACCTATTTTTTGATGGTGACATGATTCAACTCCCGATAATCAATACAAAGTCGCGATACTCCCATCTTTCTTCTTCACGAATAGTAAACAGAGCACCCCAAGGAGAAGTACTAGGACGAATAAAGCCAATGTCTAACAATTCCTGCAGTTGGGTCTTTAACTCTCAAGTTCAATAGAGCTATTCGACATGGGCTTTTGAAATAGGTTTTGTACGGGTTCAAGGTCGATACAAAATTCAATTTCACGCCTGGGGTAGGCTAGGAAGTTCTTCGGGGAATACGTCAGGAAATTTATTAACAATAGAAATATCACTCAAAACTGACGTATTTTTGTTTAAATCAGAATATGAGCTAAGAAAGCTCGACATCCGCTTTTTCAATAAACGAATAGCTTTATGGCTTGAGATGACCGTGATTGATTTTAATGGTTTGGTCTTTTGAATTCAGATAATAGGTTGATTAGGAATATGAAAGCTAACAACCTTACGAAAACAATCAATTTTTGCATGATAAGTAGTTAACCAATCAATCCCTAGAATCACGTCAAATGCAAGTATTTTTAATGAAATAAGATCGACGTGTAATGTGAGGGTACCGATTTGAACCAAACAAGACTTATAAACAAAGTGGATGTAATGAAGGTTTCTCCCAACGGAGTTTCCACAGATAAGTCAAAGTCTAATTTCTCCGAGTCAAATTTAATCGATAAGCGCAAGTAGGAGAAATAAAAGAATGGGTAGAACCCAGATATCAAATAAAGTATAGACTTCATTAGAGTTTATGATAAGCTTACCCATAATGACCTCATTCGGGTTCCTTGCTCTCGGGATGTCACAACAACATTTCTCCCTTGCACTACCGGTTTGACTTTTTCCGACTACCTTTGGTGCCTCCATCCTAGTTGAATTTGTCTTCAGAAATGACAAAATCGAGCTAAGTGACCTTCTCTTCCACAATTATAACACGCTTTGACGGCATGACATAGTTTGGACCGATGTGACCCTCTTCTCCGCATTTGAAGCATATGATAGGTGGTCTTTCTCCTTCCTTAACAACGGGTCTTTGGTGCCGACGTCTTTCCATCATTGTTGAATCTCCGCTTTCTTGAAATGTCCATTCTTATTATTTTGTACGATTACCACCCAAGTGGTTACCATATCCGCCCGTTGATTCCCTCCACGCTTGTTGTCACCGCTCGATGACTACTCTCACCGGTATTATAATTTTGTTTACCGCTCTCTTTAGTAGTTGCGTTGACTCGTTATCGCGCTCCACTAATCGAGCCCTATTTACAACATCCGAATACAAACACGGTTTATGAGAAATAAGATGTTGACGTATCTCCCGACTTCAAACCTCTTAAAACATTCGTGCCATTCTCTCTTCATTATCCACCAAGTGGGACGAACCGTGATAACTCCGCAAATTTTGCCTCGTATTGCGACATGGTCATATTGTTTTGTTCCAACTTGATAAACTCCACCTCCTTCACGTGTGGCGAATACTTTCGGGAAAGTATTTGTCGCTGAAAACGACTCTGGAACTTCTCCCAAGATATCTTCAAGACTGAAGGTTGAGTACGCTTTTACCGATTCCCACCAAGAATCGCCTCCGCACAAGAACATAAAGGCGTGAAGGGAACCTTTTGCTCCTCGGAGCATCCCAAGACATCAAATATCTTGGTAATCTGCTTTATCCATGCTTCCGCTTGAAGTGGTTTTGGCTCTCCTTAAACTCCGGTGGTCCCAGCTCCTTGAATTGTTTAGCGGTGACCACCGAGAGTTTTCCGTGTTTCCACCTACGCTTTGGACAGAGTCGCCTCTCTTTGTTGTTGTATAAATTGCATAAAGCCTCCGAACATTTGATCATTCATCATTTGGTCGGTGTTGTTGTTGTACGTGAGGATCACGCCGCCTTCCGATGCACATTATCCCGATTATTGATATGTGGTGAATCAACGATCGCTCAGGCTCCATTAGCTTTCTCAACATTCTCGGATGTCATTTTCAGACATCGCCACAAAACAAAAGGTTAATTGACATATAACAATTATCTTTATATTTCGACCGACCAATAAAATAGCACATAAACTTAGGAAGGTCATACTAGCGAAGGTATTCCCTGTCTCTCCCTCCTAGTACTATTCTCACATCTTAGCCAGGATCATATCCCAAGCTCGATACCAACCGTGACGCCCCCAAAATTAGGTATACATCACCCATCTTGGGTAGTCGATACATGGTATGTAATTTAAATACAACTTACTAATATAATCTGTGGTGTACAATACGACATAAACCGTGAGTTTGAATACAAATATTGTTTACTAGATATTATACAAACTCAAAAGGAGTCCTCATTACAATTATTATCACACTATTTCACGTAATAGTGAGGACTACTAATGCTATCCTCTCGGACCATTACTCCGTTCCCCGACTCGTCTCGCCTATGTTCTCATTTCGAAGAGAACGTTGAAAGAAAGGGTGAGCTCAACTAGCCCAAAGAAGAAATATTATGACTAAGATAATGCAGAATAAATTATCAATAGCCTTCAACAAGTGTTAAACCGATAAAATATAATAAACATCAAGTTTAATCAGTATGGAACAAGCAATCCATTAAAAGAGTCAAGTAGAAAATAAAATCTACTATCTTTTATGATTTAAAAGGTTTTTCATCACCGTTATAGCTGAGACTCAGCTTTAATAAATAATCCACATCATCGAATCACCCTTGCACTACGGCCAAGGATATTCTTTAGTATCACGACCACAATTATTCATGCACTCACGGGCCAAGAATAGTTGTGTATTCATTAATGGTCATGATCATGCCAACAATCGCCCATCAATGCACTACTACCATCGAGGATTTTTACCACATCATTTGTAACATTACTACCATGATTACAACCAATAATCCCTCGGTCATAATCATACCAAGTCCATCCATGCTCTACAAAGTCACATGATGACTTTAAAAAAATATAAACATGAGGATGATGACAATGATATAAGAATTCAATAAAACAAGTTCAAGAATTAAGTTATTCAGAACTAATAACATCCAAACCGTCAACATGATCATCGCTTTATAGAGTAAAATTCAAGAATACTAAGAAGAATATTTCCATGAAAGGATTTGGATGAAGCTGAAATGTCAAGGATATTCCACTAATTTCATGGAGTATGTAAGTCAAAGTTTTAACCAACTTGGTATAATAAAGAATGGAATAACAAAAGAAATCACCACGCATGCGATGATCAAGACAGTGCAAAAGTTATTCCAACAGAATAATAAATAACGGAACCAGTCCACAAAAACACATGTGCAGGATGTTCCAATAGAATAATAATAAAGAGGCGGAACCAGTCCTGTAAAACACATGACAGGATGTTCCAGCAGAATAATAATAAGATGCGAAACCAGTCCTGTAAAACACATGCATGTGATGTTCCAATGTAATAATAGAAGAATGTCACCAAGTATAGGGTAGATCACGTATACTGAGTTATTCCAATGTAATAATAAAGAATGAAACAATGAATGATTTCACCAAGTATAGGGTAGTCCATTATACAGTGTTATTCCAAATGTAATAATAAGGAATGGAATAATCAAGTTCTCTTCATGAATACAAAAGAATAATATCCCTTACCAGTACAACAAATAATATTTCCCACCTTAGAAGAAACTGAATATTGGCAAAGTGAAGTAGCGTAATACTTTTCTTCTTTTCTCTATAGTTTCTCTCTACAGAGTTTCAAAGTGAATTCTGTAAGAAAATAATGAAGGAATGAGCTTCTATTTATAGGAAAATAGAATGCATAGTAATTAATCCATGAGCGGTCCAGATTGATTTACTTTAATCGACGGTCCATATTTAAAGCAAAATCTTTTAAATAAAATATAATATATTCTATTTATATAAAAACATTTTACTATGCAAAACACTATGCAACACTATGCAAAACACTATGCATAATAAAATATAATATATTTTATTTATAGAATAACTTTAATAAAGTATTCATTTTTTATATAAAAGATGTTTCATTTTATT
The DNA here is from genome assembly GCA_020205615.1 of Panax quinquefolius. Classification (NCBI taxonomy): domain Eukaryota; kingdom Viridiplantae; phylum Streptophyta; class Magnoliopsida; order Apiales; family Araliaceae; genus Panax; species Panax quinquefolius. The sequence continues at coordinate 31,011,076 of CM035173.1, forward strand.
ACGTTAATAATAATGAATAAAACAAAAAGCGTCATTATCGCTATAATAATTCATATTATTAATCGACAATAATGGAATCAAACTGAGTGACTTCTCACATAAGCATCAATAATCAATACCGTGTGCTACTATGCAACCACACGACATCGTATTTTTTACTACTTAGTAGTTCAACAAAGATCAACCAGTAAAACTTCCGCCGTTATTTCAATAAAATATTTTTGTCGTTTTCTCAATCCGACAATAATTACATTGTTAGAGGGTCCACCAATGATTGAGTAGTTATATTTAATATTCCTCGCTAAACCTAATAATATTCCCACCAATCGAATATAATATAACCACTTGCATACTTTGCAAAATTTATAAATATTACCCACAACTATAACATTATATCAAATTATTCCATAATATTCAAAAATAATATTTATAGTAAATTCATCTTTATTTATAAAAGCTGGGGTCTTACAGCCAAAGATAATCGTTTATTCATTAGTATCACGACCACAAATTATCCATGCACTACGGCCAAAGATAATCGTGTATTCATTAGTATCACGACCACAAATTATCCATACACTACTACGAAAAGATAATCGTGTATTCATTAGTATCACGACCACAAATTATCCATGCACTACGGCCAAAGATAATCGTGTTTTCAATTACGATTATGATTATACCGAACAATCCCTGGTCATAATCATACCAAGTCCATCTATGCACTACAGGCCACAGATGACTTTCAACATAATATAAACATGAGGATAATGATATAAAGAATCAATCAAATGAGATAAAGGATAAATATTAAACATTTATAATATAATTTATTCAGGATTCAAGAATATCCCCATGTTATCAATCACTTAATAATCTCATAATCTAATATCATTAATATTATAACAATATTTTAATCACTTCTTAAATTTATAAACAATTTATCTCAATTGTTTACGCTTTACCATATAATGCATTTAATCATTCAAAAATGCCATACTCATAAGATATCATCACCAATTATCAAATCACTCATCAAAAAATATGCATATACTCTATATAGGATTCTCTAGCCATAAAATCCTATTTTCAACTTTGTTACTTCACATAACATATTTAACTCATATGTTTGTAACTAAACTATTTTCATGAAAATACCAAATCAGTCCCAAAAATATTTCTTTTCTGGGATTTAGCATAATATAGTCCCATAATGAAAATATATTTTCTCGGAATTTTAAAATTCATTTACTATTTTTCAAAAATCAATTTCTAATTAATTCCTTAAGAAATTAGCTACCTCAAGTTTAACTCCAAAATTCCCAAATCTTGGAAGGACCTTACACATGTTAACGTGAGCTTCAGTTTAAATTTCATGGTCATCTGAGTTATAGAACTCAGGTTATATAGCGTTTTTCATCGGAAAAACCTAAATATTGAAATAGTCATAACTTGCTCATTTTAAGTCGAGAATGAGTTCATTTTTGGACAGGAGGTACTTTATACCATATACCTTCATGTCCCAAAAGGCCAGAATTTTTCTCATAATTTAAGTGGCCGAAACAGCCCTCTAAAATCATGGCAGAAGAGCTTTTTTCGATTTTTGCAGCTTTGCACTCCTTTGCTAAAATCAGTCCACACAAAAATCTACAACACCTTTTCTAGTAATTCCACTTGGATTGTTAGGTAACTCATAGATCTAACTCTAGGACTTGACCACACTCAAAAATTCAAAATATAATAGGAGATATGGTCAATTGAATTTCATGTTACGTTTTTCACCAAAATCTGATTTTTCAACTCTTTGTGATTTCTAAGAAACTTTCATGTTTTCACATACTAACTAACATAACTCATCATAAAACTTACTAATACCACGTATACCCATGATTTTCATTAGTCAAATGCTTTTATTATGACTTTCATCATAAACCACGTAAACTGTTCATTTTAGTTGAAGAAATATTTGAGGGTTTAAGAAATGGGTTTTGTACTGGGGTCAATACAAAATTCGATTTCACGCTCTAGGGTAGGCTAGGAAATCTTCAAGAATACACCAAGAAATTTATTAATAATAGAAATATCATTCAAAACTGTGACTCTCATCCAAGACTTGGATAGTACGTCACATTGATACCAACTGTGACTTCTATCCCTTAACCTAGATAGCACCTCACAATGATACCTATAAACTTGCCATCTTCATTCACGATGTCGCCTCTGAGAAAGTTTGGCTTTTGCACTCCACACAAGGAAGTCAACAACGAAAGGTACGGGCTCTTTACTTATGGCTTGATATGACAATAATTGACTTTAGTAGTTTGGTTACTTGAATTTGCACAACAAGGTTGGTTATGAATATAAAAGCTAACAACCTTACGAAAATCATGATGAGTAGTTAACCAATTGATTCCTAAAATCACATCAAAGGCAAGTATTTTCAAAAGATAAGATCGACGTGTAACGTGAAAGTGTTTATTTGAATCAAACAAGATTTAAAAATAGTAGCGATGTGAAGGCTCCTACTAACGAAGTTTCAACCAATAAGTCAAAGTTTATCTTCTTGAGTCAAATTTAAAGCGTTGAACGCAAGCAAGAGAGATAAAATAATGGGTAGAACCAGGTATCTTATAAGGTATAGACTTCGCAATTTATAATTAACTAACCCGTGCTAAACCGTTCGGTTTACTCGCTTTTTGAGAAGTCATGAAAAATGCACTTCCTAAAACCAACGACTTTGTTTTGTCCATATCCACCTTTGGTGCCACCGTCCCAAAGCCTAGACTTGACTTTTGGTGCACAACAAAATTGAGCTAACTCTTCTTGCAATTTCCACTTCTATTATCTTTGCCATGATTACCACCAAGTGGTTACCATTCTTAGCATGATAATTTCCCCACGATGGTTATCATTGTTTCGATGGCCGTTGCCACCACGATATGATTATTATTATATTATTGGTCGTTACCTTTTGTTTGAAATTTGAATCAACACTCTCATGTGCTTCATTGCTTATATCAAAGCATTTTCGGATGTCATTCTCAAACACCGCCACAAAACAAGGGTTAATTAACATATCACATATTATCCCTATACTACGATCGACCAATTAAATACCAAATAAATTTAGGTAGGTCATACTAGCGAAGGAATTTCTCTCTCCCCTCCTAGTTCTTATCTCACATCTCACCAGGATCATATCCTAAGCTCGATACCAAGCCGTGACGCCCCCAAAATTAGGCAATACGTCACCCATCTTGGGTCGCCACTTACATGGTACATAAACTCAAATACAACTTACTAATATAAGCGTCGGTATAATGATATGACATAAAGCTGTGAGTTTGAATACAAATATTGTCTACTAGATATTATACAAACTCAAAAGGAGTCCTCATTACAACTATTATCACACTATTTCACGTAATAGTGAGGACTACTAATGCTATCCTCCGGACCATTACTCAGTTCTCCGACTCGTCTCAAATATGTTCTCATTTCCTAAAGAGAATAAAGTGAAAGAAAAGGGTGAGCTCAACTAGCCCAAGAAGAAATATTATGACTAAGATAATGCGAGAATAAATTATCATTAGCCTTCAATGATGTTAAACCGATAAAATACAATAGACAACCGGTTTAAGCTGCAATGAATATCGCAATCCATTAAAAGAGTCAAGTAGAAAATAAAGTCTACTATCTTTTATGTTTTAAAAGGTTTTCATAAATTTTTATCACTAAGACTCAGTTTAATGAATAAACCACAATATCTAATCATCCCTGTACCACGGTCAAGGATTTTCATCAAATTATCAATGGTCATGACTATACTGAATCACCCCTAGTCATAATCATACCAAAAACTATCCATCACTGCATTACAGGCCACTGAGGACTTTTATCACATCATTTATAACAAGCCATGATTATACCGAATGATCCCTGGTCATAATCATACTAAGTTCATCTATGCACGTAAGCCAAAGATAACATAATATAACATGAGGATGATGACAATGAGATAATAATTCAATAAAACAAGTTCAAGAATTATTTTATCCAGGAATTAGTAACGTCCAAATTGTCAACAAGATACTGTCTTGTAGAGTAAAATTCAAGAATGATCGGAAGAATATTTCCATGAAAAGATCTTTGGATGAAACGCAAATATCAAGGATATTCTACTAATTTCATGGAGTATAGAAGTAAAAGTTTTTTAACCAACCGGGTATAATAAAGAATGGAATAACAAAAGAAATCACCCATGCATGCGGTACTTGCAGATAGATAAAAGTTATTCCAATGTAACAATAGTAAGCGGAACTAGGGTCGTGAAATTCACATCAAGCTGGGATGATCCAATGTAATAATAAATCTTTGAATAATAATAAACAATGGAACCGGTGGGTGTAAAAACATACGTGCATGGATATTCCAATGAGAATAATAAATGCGGAATAATAAACAATGGAACTGGTGTCGGTGTAAACACACACGCACAGGATATTCCAGCAGAATAATAAAGAATGGAATAATGTGAAGAAGATCACCAAGTATAGGGGATTCAGCGTATACAAAGTTATTCCAATGTAATAAATAAGAATGGAATAATATAAGGATTTCACCAAGTATAGGGTACGCCGCGTATCAAAAGTTATGTATAGGGTATGCCACTTTTACAAAAGTTATTCCAATGAGAATAATAATGAATGGAATAATGAAGTTCTCTTCATGAATAAGAAAGAATAACACCTCACTTGCACAACAAATAATATCCCTTACCTTAGAAGAACTGAATATTGGCAAGGTGAAGTAGCAGAATACTTTTCTTCTTTCTCTATAGTTTTCTCTCTCTGAGTTTCAAAGTGAATTAATTAAAGAAAATAATGAAGGAATGAGCTTCTATTTATAGGAAAATAGAATGCATAGTAATTAATCCATGAACGATCCAGATTGATTTAATTTAATCGACGGTCCATATTTAAAGCAAAATCTTTTAAATAAAATATAATATATTCTATTTATATAAAAATATTTTACTATGCAAACACTATGCAACACTATGCAAAACACTATGCAAAATACTATGCAACACTATGCATAATAAAATATAATATATTACGTGGCGCGCCCAAAAAATAGGTACAGATTACGAGTTGTCAATACATGGTACGTAAACAACTACAACTTTATTATTACAACGAAGAAAGCTGTGAGTTTGAATACAAATATTATCTTCTAGACAATATCTATACTCAAATAAATCCTCATCACATTTATTGATACATTATTTTACAAAATGGTGAGGACTACTAAACAATTCTTTCTAAAACCTTCATTCCATACCCCGACTTGCAGACTCGCTTATATTCTCGCCTCCGAGAAGAAAAATGGAACAAAAAGGAAAAGGGTGAGCTCAACTAGCCCAGTAAAGAATATTATGACTAAGATAATATACAACAAATTACCGTTAGTCTTCAACAGGGAAAAATCTAATAGAATACAATAGACAACAAATTTTAAATCAATATTCGCAGCAATGAAATAATAATTCATTAGAAGAGTTAAGTAGAGAATGCAAACTACTATCTTCTATGTATGAATTTAAAAGTTCATCGCTCATCTTTTATCCCTGTAACATCAATCAATATACATACGAATCAAATATTCATCTTTGCACTCTGGGCCAAAGATATTCATCGATTGGTCATGTTCATCTAAACACTGCTCATCTTTGCACTACTACCAAAGATATTCTTCAGAAATCATTCATCTTGCACTCTACGGCCAAAGATATTCAATAATATCATCATTTAAGATCGAGGATGATGAAAAATATTTTTAAAGAAACGAATCCGATTGAAACAAAATAACAAGGATTAAAGATTAAGGATTCAGTACTTTGTTTTATCCATGTTCAAAAATACCTCAAAATAATCATAATGGTGTAAAATTCAAGAATGATCAAAACATGGATACAATCAAAGCTAGTATCGAGAATAGATATTTTTGACAAAAAGAAGAAATTTTATTTTTAAATTGAATAGTGTCAGATATCGTGAATAGTGCCGACACGTGAATAAGTAACTCAGACACCAAAAGATAGAAATTTCCTAAAAAACATCTTCACGCTTTCATGAATAGTACTTGTGAATAAGTAACTCGTGAATAAGTAACTCATGAATAGTAATCGTGAATAGTAACTCATGAATAGTAAACCCGAGCATGAAAAAGTTCCAAATTTGATAAAAAGTTTCAACCAATATTTCAAAGATAATGATATTGAAGAAATAATATCATTTGGGAAGAAAATAACATCCCTTACCTCGAAAGATTAGTATTTAAATTTGGAATAAGGGTATAGTCTTTGAAGGAACTTGCGCAATCTAACAATACTCAAAGTATACTCAAAATAATCACAAGAATACTCGATAATATAGAGAGAAAACTTGATTTCTTGTGTGATTTTCAATTCTAACCTAAGCACCCTATTTATAGGAAATTGCTTAGAACACCAAAGCAGAAAATTTAATAAATTAATAATATAATTATATAAATTTCCTACGCATGCCTAGAATCTGATTTCAGCCATCAAACACATGCCACATTCTAGAAAAGTAAGAAAAAACGTTTTTCTAATTTTAAATATTTTAAACTTCCAAAAATCAATTATTTCGGAGCTTCGAAACTTCAATAATTCATAATAAATAGCCCTTTCATCAGAAAATTCGAATCTCGCGAGTTTTTATAGGAAATTCAATTTCTACAACTTTACAGAAGAAAAGTTTTCCAAATTCCAAATAGAAATTGACCGAAATCCACAAGCAGGCGATTTTGCTGTGTTATAATCAAATTTCGATTAATAAATGGGGTCCGCAGAGCATGTTTAACATGTTTTAAACATTTATTGCAACAAAAATACTCTTCCTCCTCAGTATACTCATATATGCCACATTCGTTGTAAAAATATCACCATTATTATATTATTAAAATATAATAAAATATTTAAATGAATTATTTTATCGGAAAAAGATAAAATTTCAATTTTTAACAATTGTCACATTAAAATTTTTCTCCATCTATATCCACATAAAATCAATATTTTCCTCATCATATGAATCAATAATTAATTATTCACAAATAATATTACGTAATCACAATATTGACAACCAAAAGGCGGTTCCCAGGAAAGGGGCTTTCCAATAAGAAATTTCTCCTTCTTGGTGGCATGCAATTAGGTGACCAAACCTATCCTTAGATGAGAACTTTCTAGACATTGCCAATAATGTTATCTAATAATATTATTCGAGGATAATATGAATTATTGCTTCGATAATGAAAAATCTTGTGTAATGACAATTATTGAAACAACAAAGAATATAAAATATCAACGCAATGAATTATTAACTTAATAAAATCTCTGAGCGGTAATTCATCGTAACCATTATTGAGTAGTGCCTTCTTCACGTAAGAATCAATAATTGGTGCAATACTGGTGTCTTCTTGTGTTTTAACCAAAAGTATTTTAACATGATTAAGCAGTAATAACTTCTATTTGTTATTTTTAAACAACTTATATTTGTCGTTTTCTTCATCCAATCGCTTTCAGTTATGGGATTCACACATGGTTGCGCCATCGCATTGAATATTCCCTAGATAGTACTAATATTCCCGACCAAACGAATATTCCCAAACAACAATGAATATTTTATAACCACTTGCTTATTTTGAAGTATTTCGTATTTTACCCTTAACTATCCACATTAATCAAATCAACCCTTACTATTTCAAAATAATAAATATAGAAAATTAAATTTCATTAATAATAAGTTGGGGTCTTACATATTCTATTTATAGAATAACTTTAATAAAGTATACATTTTATATATAAAAGATGTTTCTATTTTATTACGTTAATAATACTGAATAAAACAAAACGTCATTATCGCTTATAATAATTCATATTATTAATCGACAATAATGGAATGTTGAGTGACTTCTCACATAAGCATCAATAATCAATACCATGTCTACTATGCAACCACACGTATTCATCGCACTTTTACTACCGAGGTAGTTCAATAGTATCAACCCAGTAAAACTTCCGTAGATTATTTCAATAAAATATTTTTGTCGTTTTCTCAATCCGATAATAATTTTGTTGTGGGGTCCACCAATGATTGAGCCGTTGCACGAATATTCCCTGCTAAACCAAATATTCCCCGACCAATCGAATATAATATAACCACTTGCATACTTTGCAAAATTTATAAATACTACCCACAACTATAATATTATCTCAAATTCACACCATAATATTAAAAAATTATTTCGACAAAATTTAAATCTTTATTGATAAAATCTGGGGTCTCACAATGTTGGTTAGTATGTGAAAACATGAAAGTTTCTTAGAAATCACAAAGAGTTGAAAATTAGATTTTTGGTGAAAAACGGAACATGAAATTTAATTGACCATATCTCCTAATATATTTTGACTTTTTCAGTGTGGTCAAGTCCTAGAGTTAGATCTATGAGTTTTGTAGCATCTCCAAGTGGAATCACTGGAAAAAGAGTTGTAGATTTTCGTGTGGACTGATTTTAGCAAAGGAGTCAAAAGTTGGAAATTTCAAAAAAACTACTGATCTTATTTTTAAAAGGGCATTTTCGGTCACTGAATTTATGAGAAAAATTCTGGTCTTTTGGGACATGAAAGTATATGGTATAAAGAACACCCTGTCCAAAAATGAGCTCATTCTGACTTAAAATGAGCAAGTTATGACCATTTCAATATTTAGGTTTTTCCGACAAAAAATGTTATAACTAGAGTTCTATAACTCTAATGACCATAAAATTTAAACTGAAAGCTCACATTAACATGTGTAAGATCCTTCCAAGATTTGGGAATTTTTGGAGCTAAACTTGAGGTAGCTAATTTCTTAAGGAATTAATTGGAAATTGATTTTTGAAAAATAGTAAATGAATTTTAAAAATTTCAAGAAAAATATATTTTTATTATGGGACTATATTATGCTAAATCCCAGAAAAAAAATATTTTTGGAACTGATTTGGTATTTTTCATGAAAATAATCTAGTTATGAGTAAATGAGTTAAATATGTTATGTGAAGTAACAAAATTAGAAAATAGGAGTTTATGGCTAGGGAATCCTATATAGAGTATATGCATATTTTTTGATGAGGGATTTGATTATTGGTGATGATATCTTATGAGTATGGCATTTTTGAATGATTAAATGCATTATATGGTAAAACGTAAACAATTGAAATAAATTATTTATAAGTTTAAGAAGTGATTAAAATATTGTTATAATATTAATGATATTAGATTATGAGATTATTAAGTGATTGATAACATTGGAATATTCTTAAACCCTGGATAAATTATATTATAAATGTTTAATATTTATCCTTTATCTCGTTTGATTGATTATTTATATCATTGTCATAATCCTCATGCTTATATTGTGTTGAAAGTCATCTGTGGCTTACGTGCATAGATGGACTTGGTATGATTATGACCAGGGATTATTCGGTATAATCATAGTAGTAATGTTACAAATGATGTGGTAAAAGTCATCTTTGGTAGTAGTCGTAGATGGACTTGGTATGATTATAACTGAGGGATTATTTAGTATAATCATGCTCATGATTGAAAAACACGAATATCCTTGGCCGTAGTGCATGGATAATTCGTGGTCGTGATACTATTAAGTCGAGTCTCAAACATTATTGGTTTTATAGTTGTATATCTTTTGGCTCAGAAGTGCAAAAGATGAACTGTTAATTATTGGTTATACAGTTGACCTGTAGTGCAAAGATGAATTGTTAATGAATATCTTTGGCCGGATTGGAAAGATGAATTTAATGTTTTCAACGATAAAGGTATTCAAGGTATCCTCGCCTATTTATCATACCAGGTACGTACGTAAATTTCGAGGGCGAAATTTCATAAGGAGGGGAGATTGTGAGACCCCAGATTTTATAAATAAAGATTTAAATTTCAAGAAATATTTTTTTATATTATGGTGTGGATTTGAGATAGTGTTATAGTTATGGGTAGTATTTGAAAATTTTGCAAAGTATGCAAGTTGTTATAAATATTCGTTTGGTCGGGGAATATTCTTTTTGTCGGGAATATCCGTACGACGGCACAATCATTGATGGACCCCACAATGGTAATAATCGTCAGTAGTTAGAAAATGACAAAATATTTTATGAAAATAACGGTAGGAGGTTTTCCCATTAATCTTTGTTGAACTACCGGTAGTAAAAAAGTACGATGAATGGCGTGGTTGCAAAAGTAGCACACGGTATTGATTATTGATGCTTACGTAAGAAGTCACTCAGTTATACTGCATGATTGCTACAGTAATTGTTGCATCATATCTCTCATATTATTGATCCAATTATTATCACAGTATCATTTGCATAATATGTTATATTATTAAATTAATAATTGAGACGACAAAGTTATTCATATTATTGAATTGTAATATTTATAATGTCTAGAAGTTACATCGAGAGGTTTGGTTTCGTCACCTAATTGTGCGTGATAGGAGAAATCCTTATTGAAAGCCCTCTTTCTTGGGAACGACACGGTTGTTAATTATTGTGAGTTATGATATTAATGATGGATAAGTTCGTGATGATTAAAGATGAATTTGATAGCTCCATTGTGTTAAAATTATTTGTGTTAGTGAAAATTGACATTTATTTCGATAATAATTGTTGTCTGGAGGTTATATTGTTCAATCGGGTATTTGGGGATTTTTTCGTGTCGGAGTTACTATTCACGAGTTACTATTTACGAGTTACTATTCACGAGTTACTATTCATGAGTTTTAATAGTAACTTGACCCTTCAGCTTTCCAAGAGTTATTTGCCTCTTTGGTGTTCCAAGAGTTAATTACCAAGAGTCATTTTTACCCTTCGTTAAGACCAAGAGCCACTCTTAGTTTTTCTATAAATAGAAGTTCATTCCTTCATTATTTCTTACGAATTCATTGAAACTCTAGAGAGAGAAATTATAGAGAGAAGCTATAGAGAGAAAATTATAAAGAGAAAGAAGAAGAGTATTCTGCTACTTCACTACTTCTATATCCAGTTTCTTTTACGGTAAGGGGTGTTATTCTTTCTTATTCATGAAGAGAACTTTTATTACTCTTTTCTTATTTATTCTGTTGGAATAACCTATATACGCGGCATACCCTATACTTGGTGAAATCCTTATGTTATTCCATTCTTTATTATTCATTGGAATAACTTTGATGCTGTGATTTACCCTATACTTGGTGGAATGACCAGTATATGTGGTTTACCCAATACTTGGTGATCTTCTTCTTTCGTTATTCCATTCTTTATTATTATGTTGAATAACTTTGTTTATCCGAAATACCGCATACTTGGTGAAATTCTTTTATTATTTCGTTTCTTTATTATTCGTCGAAATATCACATCGGTGTGAATTTCACGACTCGGTTCCATTATTTATTATTCGCATTTATTATTCCGTTGGAATAACCTCGCTCATAATGGATTTCCACATGCATGGTGAATGATCCTTTGTATTCATTCCTTATTAAATTGTGAAAATGATCAGATATCGTGGATTATCGCGTGGTGGTGAAAATCCATTTATAGTTTCATATATTCTTTATTATACTCGGTTGGTTAAAGTTTTGACTTCTATACTCCATGAAATTAGTGGAATATCCTTGATATTTTGCGCTTCATCCAAATCTTTTCATGGAAATATTCTTACGAGCATTCTTGAATTTTACTTTACAAAGAAGTATCGTGTCGACAATTTAGACATTATTAGTTCTGGATAAATTAATTCTTGAACTTGTTTTATTGAATTATTATGTCATTGTCATCATCCTCATGTTATATTATGTTGAAAGTCATCTTTGGCTTACGTGCATAGATGGACTTAGTATGATTATGACCGAGGATCATTCGGTATAATCATGACCTATTATAAATAATGTGATAAAAGTCCTCGATGGCTGTAATGCATTGATGAATAGTTTTGGTATAATTATGACCGTGGTTTATTCAAGTATAGTCATGACCATTGATGATTTAATGAAAATCCTTGGACCGTGGTACGAGGATGATTAGATGTGGTGGTTTATTTATTGTCGAGTCTCAAATGATAAAATTGATGAAAACCTTTTAAAACCTAAAAGATAGTAGACTTTATTCTCTACTTGACTCTTTTAATGGATTGATATTCAGCTAGATTAAACTTGATGTCTATTGTATATTATCGGTTTAACATTGTTGAAGACTAATGATAATTTATTACGTATTATCTTAGTCATAATATTTCATTGGGCTAGTTGATCTCACCCTTTCCTTCATTGCTTCTCTTGAGAAAATGAGAATATAATTTGGGGACGAGTGGGAAGCGGAGTGATGGTCGAGATGATAGCATTAGTAGTCCTCACTATTATTCGTTAAATATAGTGTGACAATAAATGTAACGAGGATGAATTTTAGTTTGTATACTGCCTACATGAGGACTCCATTGAGAATGGATATTGTCTAGAAAGGCGATAAGATTCTTGTTTAAACTCTCGGTTTATGTTTTGTCGTATTTTACACGACAGCTGTATAGTTAAATTTATATTTGTATTGTGTACCATGTATTTGGCGACTCAAGATGGGTGATTAATACCAAATTTTGGGGGCGTCACAAAACACCCTTCCAAAGTTGAGTTCACCTCATCCTATTGTTGTTCACCAAAATCAATTATTAAGTGACGTATAATATACGACACACACATCTTAGGTCCTCAATACAATTATATATTGTATGTCATGCCGTTTTATAATGTGTTGAGAAACTTTGATAGTCTCGGACCACCACACTATTCCCCTGTTATCCCTGGCCAACCCAAACTACACTTTTATTACACGAAAGGAATTGTGAAGCAAAAGGGTGAAACACAACTAGCCCAAATAAAGAATATCATAACTAAAGATAATTAAATTATCAATAGCCTTCATCAGTAATAAATCACAGATTTAGAACATATGGTAGATGATAAAACTTTTCAACCATAGTTGCAGCGGAACGAACAATCCATTAGAAGAGTCAAATAGACCATAAAGTCTATTATCTTCTCCATGTTAAAAGTCCACCAACAATGCTTTAACCACAGTAACATTATTCAACAGATCCATTCGCTCACAACCATATGAATAACTTCATAATCATAATTGTAGTTCTAATTTTCTCTTCTCATCCAAGACGAAGATATTTTTCATCACATGTCTTTTACGAAACATCAAAGATCATGGTTATACCAAATCACGGTTCTGCTCATATTCATATTAATAAGTTCATCTTTTGCACTACGGGCCAAAGATATTCATTAATGATTCATCTTTTGCACTACGTGCCAAAGATATTCAACAACAAGTCATCTTTGACCACGGGCCAAAGATATTCAACAAGTCATCTTTATGACTACACGCCAAAGATATTCATCAACAATTCATCTGCACTACTGGGCCAAAGATATTCATATCTCAAAGAAATATATAATCATTTCAAAATTTATATAAACAATAATTATAACCATGTTGATCAATTCACCTTTGCACTTAAGCTAAAAATATTCAATTGTAAATTCAATAGTCATGATCATACCAGTCAACAATTCATCTTTGCACTACTGGCCAAAGAGAACCCATAGTCACGATCATACCAATAATCTACCCATCTTTACACTGAAGTCAAAGAGAAATTTCATCATCGGGATTATAAAAATGTTATATATGATAATAAAAACAATACGATCAACAACTTCATTTAATTTCAAGTGTAAGATTCATAAATCAATGATTTCATAACACCTTAATCCAAATGTTATAAATCACTTAATAATCTCATAATCTAATATTATTAATACTACCACAATATTTTAATCATTTCTTAAACTTATAAACAATTTATTTTAATTGTTTACACTTTACTAATTAATGCATTTAATCATACTAAAATGCCAAACTCATAAGATTTCATCACCAATAACCAACAACCTAATCAAAAATCTGCATATACCATATATAGGATTCTCAAGCCATAAAATCATATTTTCCAATTTTGTTACTTCACATAACATATTTAATTTATTTATTCATAACTAGTCTATTTTCATAAAAAATACCAAATCAGTTCCAAAAAAATTTCTTTTCTGGGATTTAGCATAATATAATCCCATATTGAATATATATTTTTCTCGGAATTTTTAAAATTCATTTACTATTTTTTATATGGCCAAAACTGCCAAATATTTAGACATTTATCATAAATTTTACTTTTGTCCAAAAATTCTAAAATTTACAGGATATACTAATGTTATACAGATGTACTCCCAATAAAAATTTCAATAATTTTGGAGTTAACCACAAGGAGTTATAAGGGTTTACTTTTAAAATAGTCTTTTCTCATAAAATCCATAACTCCTAATCTATACATCCAAAAATCGCCATTTTTGGACACAATCTATGAAACTCATCAAATTATCATTTTAAATTTTTTCAGAATTTTTTAAGGTCTGAAAAATTACGAAACATGAAAAACATAATAACCCTTACAATCCCTTACCTCAAAAGAGCAGTACTTCTGACCGGAATATCGGATGTAAAGTCGAAGGAAACTTGCACTGAATAGAAACTCTCAAAATATCTAAATACTCACTAAAATACTCTCAACAATATAGAGTGAAAGAAAAAACTTGTTTCTGGTGTGATTTTTAATTCTAACATAAGCACCTATTTATAGGAAAATGCTAGAACGCCAAAGGAGACTAATTTAATAAAATAATATATTCTTTTTATTTTCTTCTGCACATTTCCTTGACTAGAAATCAGCCACCAACCAGCCCTCATGTTTGAACAAGAATTCAGCACATGTTTTCAACAATTGATAAAAGTGGGTCCCACCCAAATAATTTAATAAAAATTATTTCATTTTTCAAAACTTCAGTAATTCATAGAAAATAACTTGTTTATCAGAAAAATACGAATTTTATGTTCATTCCACACAAAATTGAATTCTTTACAACTTTGTAGCTTTGAGTTTTTCTAAATTCCAAACAGAAAATATCCGAAATCCACAAACGAACGATTTTTAACAACGTTTCAACACCTTTTAAAATTCATAACAAATCATGCGTTAATTTTCAACGGTTCAAAATTTATAGATATATACTCAACTCGTATATGTATAACATATCCAAAAATCACAACGATCCAATGGTCGGATTAAAATTACAACTCACGCAATAAAGCTTTAAGAACACCGATTTGAGTTTTTAATACCTCAAATTCGACAAAATACTGATAAAACACCTCAACATTAATTCCTTAATTTATAACCACATAAATAAATCGATCATTTATATCCGCATCAAATAAATATTTCCTTATCATATAAATTAATAATTAATTATTCACAAATAATATTACAGAATCATAATTATGACAACCAGGCAGTTCCCAGGAAAAAGGGGGCTTTCCAATAAGGTTTTCTCCTTACTGGCGCGCAATTAGGTGACCAAACCTCTCATTGACAAAACTTTCTAGACATTGCCAATAATCCTATCTAATAATATTATTCAAATAATATGAATTATTGATCTGATAATAGGAAATATTGTGCCGTGATAATTGTTGAAACAACAATAATATAAATATCAACGCAACAATTATTGAATCAATAAAATAAAATATTGAATAGTAATTACTGTAACAATTATTGAGTAGTTCCTTCTTACGTAAGAATCAATAATTCAAAATACTGTGCAATACCGTGTGCTACTATGCAACCACGCGTATTACTATATTTTAACCACCGGGTATTCCAACAGTGTTAACGGTAACAATTACGTCGTTATTTATAAAAACTCAAATTTATCGTTTTCTTCATCTGACAGTTATTCTGTTATGGGGCCCACAACTGGTTGCGCCATCGTACGGATATTCCCGACAAAAAGAATATTTCACGACCAAACGAATATTCCCCGACAACAATGAGTATTTTATAACCACTTGCGTATTTTGAAAATTTTATATATATCACCGTTAACTTTAAACTTTTATCAATTTAATCATTTACTGAATAATAATTATAAGAAAAATTGAATACTTTTATTTCATAAAATTCGGGGTCTTACACTTTACTTATGACTTGATATGATAATGATTGACTTTAGTGGTTTGGTTGCTTGAATTCGCATAACAGGTTGGTTAGGAATATTAAAGCTAACAACCTTACAAAAAGCTTGATGAGTAGTTAACCAATCGATTCCTAAAATCATATCAAGGGCAAGTATTTTCAAAGAGATAAGATCGACAGGTAACGTGAAAGTGTCGATTTGAATCAACAAGATTTATAAATAGTGGAGGTAACGAAGGTTTCTACTAACGAAATTTCAACCAATAAGTCAAAGTCTAACTTCTCTGGGGTCAAATTTAAACGTTGAGCGCAAGCAAGAGAGATAAAAGAATGGGTAGAATTGGTATTTAATAAGATATAGACTTCGCAAGAATTTATAATTAACTAACCCGTGCTAACTTCGTTCGGGTTACTCGCTTTTTTGAGAATTCACGAAAAACGTTCTTCTTGAAACCACCGACTTTGTTTTGTTCGTATCCGCCTTTGATGCCACCGTCCCAGCTGGACTTAAGGGTGTAAACGAGTCGAACCGGAGCGAATAGAGAGCTACTCGAATTCGACTCGAAATGATAAATTCGTACTCGAATTCGGCTCAAATTCGAATTATATTTGAAAAATCCTACTCAGATTCGACTCGACTCGACTCGAATATTTATTACTCAAATTCGATCCGACTCGACTCAAATATTTTTTCAAACTACTCGCGAACTTCAAATTCAAGCTCGAATTCGAGTCTCCACATAATAACTAGTTTTATAATAAATATAATTATATATTGAATTTGTTATTTTACTTAAAAATGGAAAAATATATTTATTATTACACTTTGCAAATAAAAAATCACAATTAAAATTAAAAAAAAACAAAATAATAATTAATTATCCTAATTTGATTTAAATTTGTATATATTATAAGAGAATGTATCGAACATCTAATCGAATATGTATTAACCGAGTATTTCAATTAAAAATTCGAGTAGTTTGAATCTTAAACGAGTTGAGTATAACCTTGCTCAAATTCTACTCATATTTTTATTCGAATTATTTTTAATGCTCAGATTTAGATCATATTATTAACGAATCAGAGTCTCGCTCGTATTTTTTCGAGTCGAGCCCGAACTGTGTTGGCTCATTTACGAAATTTCATTTGGACTTGACTTTGGTGCACGATAAAAATCGAAATTTGGGTGACCTTCTTTTCCACAATTGTAATGCTTTAGATCGCATCACGCAGATTTGATCGATATGTCCCTCCCCACCGCATTTGAAACATACAATTGGTGGTCGTTTCTTTCTTTGAAAGCAGGTGTTGGTCTTCTTTGTCTTTCCATCGTTGTTGAACCTTCTTCTTAAAATTTCCACTCCTATTATCTTCGCCATGATTACCACCAAGTGGTTACCATTTCGGCATGATAATTTCCTACACGATGGTTATCATTGTTCGACGATAATGGTGCTACACTTGCATGACGATTATTATCGTGTTGTTACTCGTTATCCTTTGGTCATTGGCTCATTATCGCGCTCCAATAATCGAGCCTCGTTTCACTACATCTGAATACAAACACAATTTATGAGAAATGAGGTATTGACGTATTTCGGGTTTCAAATCTCTTAGAAACATTCGTGTCATTCGCTCCTCATTATCGACCAAATGGGATTCAAACCGGGATAACTCCGCAAATTTAGCCTCGTATTGCGACACGGTCATATTATTTTGCTCCAACTTGATAAACTCCACCTCCTTCATGTGACGAATACTTTCGGGAAAGTACTTGTCGTTGAACAACTCTTGAAACTTCTCCCAAGTCATCTTGAGTACGCTTTACAGATTCCCACCAAAAATCTGCATCTTCACGCAACATGAAGGTGGCAAAGGGAACCTTTTGCTCCTCGGAGCATCCCAAGATATCAAATATCTTGGTGATCTGCTTTAACCATGTCTTCGCCTTAAGTGGTTCTGGCTTTCCCAAAAACTCCGGCGGTCCCAGCTCCTTGAACTACTTAGCAGTGACTAGCCATGGGTTGCCATTATTTTCACCTGCATTTTGAACAGGAGTCTCTCTCGCCTGATGTTGCATGAATTGCATAAAGCCTCTGAACATTTCATCGTTCATCATTTGATCGGTGTTGTTATTTAGCTGAGGATTATTGTCTTCCTGTTGCACATTATTCTGGGTATTGATCGTTGGTGACTCAACGATCTCATGTGATTCATTGCTTATCTCAACATTTTCGGATGCCATTCTCAAATACTACCACAAAACAAAGGTTAATTGACATATCACATATTATCCCTATACTCTGACCGACCAATTAAATACCAACTAAACTTAGGTAGGTCATACTAGTGAAGGAATTCCCCGTCTCACCCTCCTAGTTCAGATCTCACATCTCACCTGGGATCATATCCCTAAGCTTTGATACTTAATCATGACACCCCCAAAATAGGTATACATCACCTATTACGAGTCGCCAAAAAACATGGTACGTAATACAAATACAATCTTAAATATACAACATGATGTGAATTTTAATACAAATATTGTCTTCTGCAGGCGGTGATTCAAACTCAAAATAAGTCCTCAATACATTTATTAACACACTATTTCATGAATAGTGAGGACTACTAATGCTATCATCTGACCGTATCATCACTCCGCTTTCCGACTAGTCCCTGTTACATTCTCATTTCACAAGAGAACAATGAAAAGCAAAAGGGTGAGCTCAACTAGCCCCAAGAAGAAATATTATGACTAAGATAATGCGAGAATAAATTATCATTAGCCTTTAATGTTGTTAAACTTATACAATATAACAAATATCAAGTTTAAGCTGCGATTGGAACAAACAATCCATTAAAAGAGTCAAGTAGAGAATAAAATCTACTATCTTCTATGATTTAAAAGGTTTTCATCACTTTTATCACCGAGACTCAAACTTAATAAATCATCCACATCATCCCCCGCACTACTACCAAGGATATTCATTAGTATCACAACCACAAATTATCCATGCACTACGGGCCAAGGATATTCGTGTATTCTTTAATGGTCATGATCATGTCAACAATTGTCCATCAATGCACTACGGGCCAATGAGGACTTTTACCACATCATGTGTAACATTACAGTCATGATTATACCGAATAATCCCCGATCATAATCATATCAAGTCCATCTATGCACTACAGGCCACAAATAATTTTTAACATAATATAGACATGAGGATGATGACAATGATATAAGAATTTAATAAAATAAGTTCAAGAATTAATTTATCCAGGAACCAATAACGTCCAAATTGTCAACATGATACTTCTTTGTGGAGTAAAATTCAAGAATGCTCGTAAGAATATTTCCATGAAAAAGATTTGGATGAAGCGCTTGAAATATCAAAGATATTCCACTAATTTCATGGAGTATAAAAGCCAAAACTTTAACCAACCGAGTATAATAACGAATGGAATAACAAAAGAATTCACCAAGATGCGATGAATCGCATAGACGAGAAGTTATTCTAATAGAATAAAAAATAATGGAACCGTGTAAATGCGTAAAGGATGTAAAGGATGTTCCAACGGAATAATAAATAATTGAACCGTGTCGTGCGTAAAGCACGTGCAGGATGTTCCAACAGAATGATAAATAATGGAACCGTGTCATGCGTAAAAGCACGCAGACGAGGATGTTCCAATGAATGATAAAGAATGGAATAATAGAAGAATTTCACCATGTATGCGAAGATTGCATGAGCAAAAGTTATTCCAACATAATAACAAAGAATGGAATAATGTAAGAATTTCACCAAGTATAGTGGTAGTCGCAGATACTGAGTTATTCCAACAGAATAATAAAGAATGGAATAACATAAGTTCTCTTCATGAATACGAAAGAAATAATACCCCTTACCTTAGAAAAATTGAATACTGGAGTAGTGAAGTAGCAGAATACTTTTCTTCTTTCTCTCTATAGTTTCTCTCTCTAGAGTTTCATTGAATTCATAAGAAATAATGAAGGAATACGCTTCTATTTATAGAAGAATTGAAAGTAGCTCTTGGTCTTAACGAAGGGTCTAAATGACTCTTGGTAATATTGAAGAGACAACTACTATTTGCGAAGGGACAATTAACTCTTGGAACACCGAAGAGACAAGTAACTCTTGAAAAACCGGAGGGACAAGTAACTCTTGGAAAACCGAAGGGACAAGTAACTCTTGGAAAACCGAAAGGACAAGTAACTCTTGAAAAACTGAAAGGACAAGTAACTCTTGGAAAATTGAAAGGACAAATAACTCTTGGAAAACCGAAAGAACAAGTTACTATTAAAACTTTAAACCAACGATCCATATTGATTTATTATTATAATTTCAACCAACTGTCTGAAAAACTATCACATCTTCTCATGGAATAATATTGTACTCAAAAATGATTTGGACCGAAAAAAAATATATTTTTCGGGTGAATAGTATCCCGTGAATAGTACTTCAGGAATAGTACCTCGTGAATAGTACCCCGACACGAAAAGTGTCCCAAATACCCGAGTGAATAATATTCGGGTGAATAGTAACCCGTGAATAGTACTCCGACACGAAAAGTTCCCCGAATACCCGAGTGAACAATACTAGAGTGAATAGTAACCGAGTTAATAGTAACTCGTGAATAGTACTCCGACACGAAAAGTGCCCCGAATACCCGAGTGTCAATATAACCTCCAGACATCAATTATTATCGAAATAAATATCGATTTCTACTAACACTAATAATTCTCACACAGTGGAACTATCAATTTCATCTTTAATCAACATGAACTTATTCATCATTAATATTATAATTCATAATATTTAACAACCAGATCATTCCCAGGAAAGAGGGGGCTTTCCGATAAGGATTTCTCCTTATTGGCGCGCAATTAGATGACCAAACCTCTCCTTGACAGAACTTTTAGACATTGTAAATATTGCAATTTAATAATATGAATAACTTTGTCGTCTCGATTATTGATTTAATAATATATCATATTATGCAGATGATACTATGACAATAATTGAATCAATATTGTGACAATTGTAACCCGTGAATAGTACTCCGATACGAAAGGTGCCCCGAATACCCAAGTGAACAATACTAGAGTGAATAGTAACCGGGTAAATAGTAACCCGTGAATAATAACCCGTGAATAGTACCCCGACACGAAAAGTGGCTCGAATACCCAAGTGTCAATATAACCTCCAGACATCAATTATTATCGAAATAAATATCGATTTCTACTAACACTAATAATTTCCACACAATGGAACTATCAATTTCATCTTTAATCAACACGAACTTATTCATCATTAATATTATAATTCACAATATTTAACAACCAGGTCGTTCCCAGGAAAGAGGGGGCTTTCCGATAAGGATTTTTTCTTATTGGCCGCAATTAGATGACCAAACCTCTCCTCGATGTAACTTCTAGACATTATAAATATTGCAATTTAATAATATGAATAACTTTGTCGCCTCAATTATTGATTTAATAATATATCATATTATGCAGATGATCTTTGTGACAATAATTGAATCAATAATATGAGAGATATGATGCAAGAATTATCGTGTAGCAATAATTGAGTATAACGAGTGACTTCTCACGTAAGCATCAATAATCAATACTGAGTGTGCTACTACGCGACGACACGCCAGACATCGTTCTTTTACTACCGGGTAGTTCAACAGATTAATTGTGAAAACTTTCGCCGTTATTTTCATAAAATATTTTTATCGCTTTTTTCAATCAAATAATAATTCCAAGTTATGGGGTCCACCAATGATTGTCTTGGTTGTCACGAATATTACCTGCTAAAACGAATATTCCCCGACCAATTGAATATTATATAACAACTTACGTACTTCGAAAAATTTATAAATATTACCCATAACTATAACATTATATCAAATCCACACCATAATATTCAAAAAAATATTTCGAGAAATTTAAATCTTTATTCATAAAATTTGGGGTCTCACAGAAATCAACAAAGGGGAGAGTCTAAAGTAAATTAATGATGTTTGAAAATATAAATGTTTGTAGAAAATAATTTGGTAAATAAAGAACTTGGTTTTTGTGATCATTCTTCAACCTCAAGTAGCGACCTAGATTTGATTTTGTTTTAAGTTCTTTCATTTGAATTTCATTGTAAAATAAAATTTATTATATTTTTTAATTTATGGAGCGCATGTAGAAAATTTTGGACTGCTATTATAAACTACTATTATTATACATATACATATACATATACATATATATATAGAGAGAGAGTCGGATCTTAAGTTTCACTCTTATCCAACTCACCCAAACTCACCCTTTTTTTTAATGACGGATTTTTGGAGTTGATTCGGTTATACAATCGTCGCTTTATACTTTTAGCGACGGACAACATATAGCGTCGCTAAAAGTATAGACGACGAGTTTATAATTAATCGAACTGTCGCTGTGTCCGTCGTTAAAGGGGGTGAGCTTGAGTGAGATTGGATAAGAAACAAACTTAAGATCCGCATCATATATATATATATATATATATATATATATATATATATATATATGTATGCTATCGACTATTAATATATAGTGCATGCGTAATTACGGCTTAAACCCCCCCTTGGTTCCGCCCCATGACAATACGTGAATTAGGTCATGATCTATTAGAACATATATGTACTCAATCTTTATTCTTATATTTCGATGTGAGACTTTACTATCATGTGGTACATCAACAGATAAACATAACAAAATATTTAAAAGATTTGTCCTGACATTTTAATTGAAAATATTTTTTTATATAAGAATGGAAATATGTTTTACAAAAAAAAAAGAGTAAAATACATTGGCATCCCATATAGATAATCATAATAACACTCACCACCCCTCTAGTTTTTCAAATAACAGTCGGTACTTCTCTAGTTTATAATATATAACATTCACTACCCCTAGTGTGGTTGACCAACTAATATCTAAAAATATTTTTAATATAATGTCTAATATATCCTTCAAGTCATAATGTTTAATATATCCACTAAATATAAATTTGTATATTATAATTTTACTTAACTTGATCTAATTAATTAAATTATGAACTTGTGCAATAAATAACATAAATGTCAAAAAATAATAAAAATTCATTTTATCGTAAAAAATAAAGTCGTAGACTTTTTGCTAATTAAATTTCTCAAAAATTAAAATTTATGTAATATACATTCAAATATATATTTTTTGTAATTAAAAGGTAAAAATTTAATACCCATAAAAATTATAAATTATTATCAAAAAATTATAATTATTTTTCTCAAATATTAAAATTTACGTAAAACAAACTTATTATTACTGTAACAAATCTTATTATTCATATAGAAAAGTATTAAAAATTATATTAATAATTTTCTCAAATATTAAACTAAACATAAGTCGCACTTGGGCATAATTATTTACAAATAAAAATGACAACCAAAAAAAATATAAGAGTAAATATGCAACTTTAAATAATACATATATATATATATATATATATATTATGTTTATGAATTCAAATTTAAATAATATATATATTATTATGTTTATGTTCCTAATTATTTGACGTTTTAGAGTTTTTTATTTGTCCCTAATTATTTGACGTTTGTTCAAATCTAGGAGAATTTATAATAATTTTTTCAAAATTACCCCTCATTACTCTATTTTTTTGATACGTTACTCTTTTTCTCTCCTTATCCCAATAAAACTCTTCTTATTTTAACAAAAGATTTAAAGATATTATAGACAATTGAGTACTATATTTAATGTTTTTCAATCATTATCTTAATTCTTATGTCCACCTCTAAAACGTCAAATAATTAGGGACGGAGGGAGTAACATACAAGAGTAAATATGTAATTTTATCTATTTAGTCAACCCAAAAAACTTGTAGGGTTAATAGGTATTATTTAAAAAACTAGAGGGGAAATGAGTATTATTATGATTATCTAGAATGAATGTCACTGTATTTTACTCAAAAAAAAAAATCAATCAAATTAAAAATAAATAAAAACATGATTAATCAATTTGAGTTTAAAATCCCCCAAGTGTTTTGAGTTTATGATTGTAGTTGGTTATAATAACTTGGCCCATTCAGATATTATGAGAGAAATGTCTAATAAATATAGTCCTCTTACATAATACTCCCTCCGTTCCTTAATATAGGTCGTTTTAGAGTTGTGCACAAGTTTTAAGGTAATAATTATATAACAATAACTACAATATCAATTGTCTATATAACTCTTATATTGGAATAAGAGATTGTTATTTATTAGACAAAAAATAATACGAAAATTAAATTTACATTTAATACTTGGGATAATATTGAAAACTAAGCAATTAATGCTTACTTAAAATTCTCAAACGACTTATATTAAGAAACAAGAATATTTCTCTAAAACGATTTATATTAAGGAACGGAGGGAGGGAGTATATTTTGTAATTGTAATTCGGAACTCTTCTTTTTATAAGTTATCTTTTGTACACTGAAAATTAGAAATAACAATATTCTAGAGTTGTGCAGGAAAAAGGATGCTCCGTCGTCAGATGATTTTTTTGGTTTGGGGAGGCGAGGGGGAGGGAGGGGGGGGTTGGGGGGGATTGCAGGCAGCCTCACACTTATAATCAGTTCAATAAACTCGAATGACCAATAATTTAAATAATAAAAAAAAGAAGAGGAAAATCCCCCCATAGGTTCCTAACTAGATGCAGAAAGCCGAAAATATTTCAGTATAAAAAGGAAGATGAATCATATTGAGTGTGGCCTATACTTGCCCAAGTGATGGACTCGTTAGGACAACACACAGCCGGGGCAAAAAATATTACCAAAAGCCTTTATGTGCTATACTATAAAGCCTCTACAAGGTTACAGCAGTATAATAAAATGAATCATTTTCCTAGTTCAAGAAAAATTTCACCTCCTGATCTAAAACTCGAAAGGAAGGACAAAAGGGTCAAATTGAATATTTTTTTTGGCAAGCAAAACAAAAACTAGATAGTATTCATCCATCGGAACATGAACTGATACAATTCCTGTACAGACTTTTATGCAATTTGGACTTCATATATACAAGAAGCTAGATATATGAACGAGTTTACAGAGTTCTGCATACAAGTATTGAAACCTTATTGTATTTACCCTTTGTGAAAATTTGTTAGTGCAGATAGTTCCTTATGAAGGCTGGAATATCATTTACAGCATAATGACAAAATGGTAGCTTACCGTGAATCATTTTCACTCCCAGATAATTCTCATTGCCTTTTTTCCCATCTGGTAATGTATATTCAGTAAATCCGAAACCAGAAAATAGATAGGTAAGCCACAGCACTGAGGGTTATAATATTTGGAAACTGGGAAACTAACAATTGCCCACTGATTCCATCTGCATAAAGGAAAAAATAATAATGAGAAACTTAGCAATCAGTAAATATCCCCTGAATAAAGTTTCAAAACATGGCCCGCCCAACATGGCTACTAGAACATGAAAAATCCATACAAGATTATTGATAGAATCAATTCTAGTTTCACAATCTTTTAAAGTGCATGCCCTGATTTAACAGCAACAGGTAAAGAAATCAAAGGGCAGTATTCAGCCCAACAATAGCTTCATGAGCTTATAACACTACACTAAACAAGGATATATCTAAATATGCCAGAGAAAATAATCACCATGTTTGAGATTAATATCATTTTAAATAGAGACAGCCATATCGTGTCTTACCACACACAATTGTCTCTAGGAACACTCAAGGCACATCAAGCATGAAAGTATTAAAATTCCCCCTTAGGATTTAGTCTAATATAATCTTTTTTAAAGGTCCAGTAGTGATCTAGTCTTTAATATGATAATATAATATCTAAAAGTGGTTCATGATATTCACCTCTTGCTACGCAAATCAGTATGACGCTTTTGATTGAAGGAATGGAATGGATGAAGGAATGAATGATTTTAACATATTTCAAGTGCATGTTTGATTATCGGTGGTGGTGATGGTGTAATATGATGACAAAATTATCACATATATCCATTCCATCCGTCCAAAATGGGAATGGGCTAGGGTTATGTTCCACAACCTCCCACATGGATTTAAAATTAAGGGGATGGAATGAATTTTCATTCCAATTGGAATGATTTATCCTCCAAAACTGATCACAGCAGCTGCACTATTTTTCATTTAATTCCTTCCTCCATTCCATATTTCCATTCCCTCAACCCAAACTAGCATAGGTCTTCAAATTTAGCATTGCCTCATTACATTATCAGTTGTGCAGAATAAAACATATTTCAGCTAGTAGGTCAAGACCTACTTATCTTTAAATACAATACCTTGGCCGGTTGGCCCAAATACTGAAATTTAAAGATAAAGAGTCCCAAACTCAACTTTTAGCGAAGAAAAAATATTTATAGCTGGCACAAATGTGTGAGACTATGTACTAGGTTTAGGATTCAAGGACCGAGTGAGAGTGAGTGAGAGTGAGTGAGAGTGAGAGTGAGAGTGAGAGTGAGAGTGAGAGTGAGAGACTGTGAGAGAGAGAGTCGGCCTTCTAAGACTTAAGACTTGGGACACCGGGTATTGTTAACAAATAGAACCCAAATCACTTGAAAACAAATTATTTGTGCCACTAAGAGAGGGGTACAATCTACAAGATTAAGGCCTCCAGTGAAGGCCTTGTAGAATTTATACACTCTTGAATTCTAAACTTTGAACAAATAAAGTTACAGTAAAATACAGCATTATTAGATCCTACACAATCTTACAGATTTATTCCACATATGAGGGACAAGAAGACCAGTAACTAAAAACCATGTCCATAAGTTATGAAATTGCTAAGAAACTCTACACTTGGAACAATTAATACAATTTTTCCTTAGGACTAGCTTTTGTCATGTGGATCGCTCCTGCATCAACCAAAAGAGAGGTACAGTTCAGGCTCAACTAGGAGAAGAAACTCATAATTTTAGCCATTCAAGTGAGAGAAAAAACCCTGCATCTAAAAAGCAAATACCGATAATAATTTCTTCACTTCTTATTTTCTTGAAGTGAAATAAATTATATACAAGTTGATAAAGGTTGCTTGACATATGCAAGATGCACCTTATGCAGTTCTTACATACTTGCAGCGAAAGTGGACTAAATGTTCTACTGAGATAAAAGGAAAGTGGATAAATGTGATTAATTAAGAGATTGCAACGGTGGTGGCTGCATAACTGAGCAAAAAGAAAACAGTGATCTTATTAGTGAACAAAATCTTCTCAGTTAAAATTCTTCTACTAATTTCGCAGATAGTATTATTTTAGAAGACATTATATGAATTAGTAATAGTATTAATATCTCTATTTTTTTAAAACTACGAAAGAATCCTTAGAAGAATCAAGAAGAATCCATGAATACTTGCTTAAGCAAATTGATTGGATTCTAAAATGTCCATTTTAATATACAAAAGTTACTATTTTAGAGTAGAGTATATTACATTAACACGAGATAAAGGTTTTTTTTTTGATAAAAGAAGAAATTTTATCAATAGAAAAAAAAGGATACAACAAACGGGGGAACAAGAAGTCCAACCTCAACGGACAACAAAATATATATATATAAGAATTTAAAAAAATAACACTAAAAAAAGTGCATCCCTCATAGTCTCACAGAGATACCTCTAAAGTCCCCCATAGAAGAAGACCAAAGAGAAGTAAGAAAAATAATCTTATCACTTTAACAGCTTAAAAGATAAGTAACTTTCTTTAAACAGCCTAGCATTACGCGCATTCCAAATTTCCCATAAAATAGAAGGGAAAAAAAGACGCTTCCATAAAATTTTGGCATCCTTCTTGTTTCCAAATCCTCGAGAACAAATTAGCAACATATCTTTCACTGAAACACACACTCACTCGTCTCCTAACACACCAAGAGAGCTCCACAAGCCCCAAGCAACAAGACAATGCAAAAATAAATGAGCATGAGTCTCATTACTCCGCCTGCGCATTAAACAAATGTACGAAGATGGAACTTTGCAAGACCTACTATTTTGATAGAGATCATTAGTATTCAATCTTTGTAAAACCAGAGACAACATAAAAGCCTCGACTTTAGAAGGGATTTTAGCTTTCCAAATATACAAAGCCAATGGAAATGGATTGGAAACAATAGACCGAGTCAAAAAATAGTAACTCTTACAAAAAAAGAACCAATTAGGTTTAAAGTCCAGATGCGCTTATCAAAAGAGGAGGATAAATGAACCAAAATCAAGCAAGATAAGTAGAGTGAGATTCCTGAAGAAATATAAATCCCAATAAAAAATCCCCTTCATGTTTTATGAAATTAGAAATGAGAGCCTCGTGTAATGAAAAAATACAATACAAACGATTAAAAGCAAGAGAAAAGTGAGTACTTCCCAACCAAGAATCCTCCCAAAATCGAATCCGATTATCCCCAACCCTGTATCTCAAATAACGAATAAATGTAGTATAGCTTCAAGGACTTGCATGGCATCCCACCCATTCACATGTATACTGAACTTGCTCCTAATAACCTTATGACAAAGGGAATGAGGTTCCAAAAAAAATCTCCAAAGCTATTTACCAACTAGAGCAACATTTTTAAGAACCAAATTACCCAACCCCAAACCTCCCTCCTGTTTAGAAAGACGCACCATTTTTCACCCAACCAAATGATCCTTCCTCTCAACGCTAGTTCTTGACCAAAGAAAGTACCTCGTTAACTTCTCTAAGGGGTCAACTACACTAACTGCGATTCTAAACAAAGAAAGATAATAAAGGGGAATATTATACAAACAAGCCTGAATCAAAGTAATTCGATCCCCTAATGAAAAATGCGCACCTTTCCACCTATCTAAACGTTGAGCCACTCTTCCAACAACAGGATCCCAAAACGAACTGGCCTACGATTCCCACCAGGTGGAATGCCAATATAAGCAAGCGGGAAGCTCTCAATAGTACAACCAGTTAGAGACGAATAGGCTAAAAAGGTCCTCTATAGCTATTAATCTCTGCTAAACTGCACTTAGACAAATTAATCCTTATACCAGAAACAACCTAAAAAACTTGACGAATTTTAAACATTTTTAAACCCTTAGATCACCTCCGAAAGAAAAAGTATAATATTAATAAGCAAATTGGAGGTAAGAAATCCTCACGTCCTCTCGCCCCACTAGACAACCTGCAAGAATACCACTCCTCTTCCCGACTAACCATCCAGCTCAAAACATCAATAACTAAAATAAATAAGAGGAGACAAAGGGTCACCCTGCCTCAAACCTCGCGAAGCCTTAAACCAATATTTGGGCTCCCCATTCACAATCACTGAAAAATGAGAAGAGACAAAAATCTCTTTCATCCAAAAACGCCACCTAGCTCCAAACCCTTTACTCTACAAAACCTTAAACACAGACCCCAACTAACCCTAGCATAAGCTTTCTCAAAGTCTAACTTAAGAACAAGACCCTTTCTCCCTCTCCTATGAACATCCTCCACAACCTCATTAGCAACTAATGTTGCATCAATAATGAACCTTTAACACAACCAGCATCACAAAGGTCAAGTTTGAGTATAAATTGTGGAAATCTATTCCCATAAAACAATGCCAAAAATATGTTTTGAACAACTTAATGACAAGCATGTACTACTTGATGTTTAATCGTGCACACATTTTAAGTTGGTTTTCAACTCCTTTTCATTCATTAGTGCACATTTATTAACAAGTTCTAATAAAATAAATATATTGATTTTTAGACCCAACTACCAATTATTGTCAGAAATTAAGAGGCTTGGTTTGGTTCACTAGTTAAGTGACCAATAACATGGAACAAAAGAGGAAAATCAAGAAAAATATTATTAGTTTTGTATTTTTATTTAGAGATAAATATTAGATTATAAATGTAATTATTTATTACTTATATTAAGTAGGATACTTTAGAAGTTTTAATTATAGTAGTAGAATTTAATTAAGAGAGTAGTTTTAATTATATTAGTAGATTTTAGTTAGGAGATTGTTTTCTTTTTAAATAAGATTTTTTATTATAGTAGTATACTTGGATTAGGAGATTATTTTAAATTATAGTAGTATATCTAATTAGAAGATCTCCTTTTTATATTAGGATTCTTTACTTGTTCATTAACACTCTGCTTCTGAGTTTTGAACAGAAAAGAAAAGAATAGAAAACTTAAATTAGAACAGAAAGGAAAAGAATAAAAAACTTGAAGTTTTCCTTTGTGTTGTTTCTGAGTTTTTAATAGAAAAGAATAGGAAATTTAAAATTGAGAACATGAGTTGTAATTTAAAATTTATTATATTAAAAGTTGAGAATAATATGGAAATTAAAAATATTATTTATTCCAATTTCTTTTTAATTTGAGCGGAACTTTTTGCAGGAAAAGTGATCAAGTTTTCTATCAATTTCTTTTCTTTTCCGTTTATTAAAAAAAATCAGAAACATAAGAATTGGAAAGAAAACTTAACTTTTCCGTCCATTTCTTTTCTTTTCCGTCCATTTTAAAACTCAGAAACAGAGCGTAAGTTGTAGAGTTCCTATATAAAGAGTTGTAATTGTTATTATTTTTCAGATTATTGAATGTATTTTTTGGGATTAAAGTTTCCTGCTTTTGTGTTTTTATTTACCGATTCTCTGTAGGGACTTCTTTTCACCATATCCAATTTTTTGAGATGCAATGAGAATCGTCGTTGTCGTAGTCTCCACCTATCCCACACAAAGAGAGAGATTACAATGTTTTCTTCCAGATTTGATAGAACAAACAAGTGTGACGATACACATTTCTTTGGGATAAAATCAAGCAACTTGAGCATCAAATTTTTGTCATGCACGAGCAAAGGAAAAGGTCGTCTTATTTTTCATATGATTATTGTAAATTGCATACGATAATAGAGAAATATCTAAAAGAAGCCTTACAGATTTCGAGACCCATTACGAGTACGTACTATGTACCACATGCTATGTTCGTTCCTATTTTGTTCCAACGCAAATAAGTGTTCATCCTAATTGGCTTTGCCCAACTAGAGCCCCAAGTTCACAAGAGGAGACCCATTTACATGCTCAAGGGGGTATTGATAAAGAAAAAGTTGTGAATGTTAAACAACTTGAAGATCCAAGGATGGCTAGCAATGAAAATGCATATTTTGAGGATGTTGTGCTGATTGGAGACTCAAAGTGGTTTGCAAATATACATTTCAAAGGTACTTCCAGTGGATAAAGACCTTTAACATAAAAATGAAAAAAAAGACCTTTAACATAAAAATGAAAAAAAAAGACCTTTAACATAAAAATGAAAAAAAGAAGTGGAGACCAGAATGTTGATCTTCTCTTTCCGAATGATATATTTGAGTCCAAGATGCTTCAAAAAAATTCATCATATAATTTCTAGTTCCAAAAATTATGCTTATGAAACCGGAAGATGCGATGCGCACGTTTTGTTGGAAGAAATCTCCCCGATCGTGATTTATTATTCTTCGAAATTTCAAAACTCGAGAACGAGTTTTTTGCAAAGGCGGATAGAATGATGCGGAGCAGAAGAGAGAGATTAAGAAATTTATTATTAATTTTGTATTCTTATTTAGAAATAAGTATTTGATTATTAATGCAATTATTTATTACTTATATTAAGTAGGATATTTTAGAAGTTTTAACTATATTAGTAAATTTTAATTAAGATATTGTTTCCTTTGTAAATAAAGCTTTTATTATAGTATTAAATTTGAATTAGGAGATTAGCTTCAATTATAGCAGTATATTTTAATTAGAAGATTAGTTTCTTTTCATATTAAGATTCTTTACTTGGTGGGTAAGTTGTAGAGTTCCTTTATGATTAAAAATTAACCTTTGACTAAAAGTTAGGAGTCTATTAAAAGAGAAGGTAGCTTCAGCATCTCACTACTAGGCTCTAGAAGAGTTCCTGTATGATTAAAAATTAACCTTTGACTAAAAGTTAGGAGTCTATTAAAAGAGAAGGTAGCTTCAACATCTCACTACTTAGCTCCAGAACCTCAAATAGACTCATGAATATTGATTTAGGGGTATTTATCTGGCTGATCTTTGTATTGCACACCTTCCCTCATTTAAATTGTTTTTTTTCTTTTGCCTTCTTCGGGGGTCCTCATTTAAATTGTATTTTTTTTTTCTTTTGCCTTTTCAATTTGATTCACACACAAAAATATATAGAATGTTTATTTAAAATAGGCAAGTCATAACCTTCAAAATTGATGTTATCACATTTATATCAAATATATAGTTATTTAAAAGTAATTTGTGGAACTTAAAAGTGATATGTTTAATTTGATTATACTTTTCTGTTATGTTACATCGACTCTTCTAAAAGAGAGTGAAGTGCCCGAGTAAGACACCCGGACACAGGCATTTGTGTCAAACATGATGTCCATAAAGAAGAATAAAAAATGAGGGGGGATAAGGGAAAGAAGAAACAGATTTGATGAAAAAGACGAAATAAAGAATTATTTGATCTCGTTTAGATGTCTCATGTGGATGCTAATTACAATGGAATTTAGCTTAAGAAGGAATATAGTTGCACAAATTGTCTAACTTTTTACATAAACGTGGTGTCTACGCACCTATATCCAAATATTATACAGTTTCAGTGCATGCCTAAAGAAACCAACTCTACCAAATCCAAAACTTTAGACTACCCGTACTCAACAGTCCATGTAACATAGTTTTACAGCATTTAATGTATATTTGACTACATTTTATGACATTGTAGATTTTATTGAAATTTTATACTAAAAGTAGAAATTTGCTCATATTTTAATGTCACTTGGTGTTGTAAATTTTACTAAGCATAGTTCATGACCTAGCAGGCTAAGCTTGGGCTTGTTCCACTTGAAACCTGAGCACCGAGACTAGCTTCGGAAGACTGGATTGATGACTCAGTTCATAGACTTGACCTCCCTAGTTGCTCTGACCTGAAAATGTATTCCCATAATATAAATTTTCTACAAATTTCGTTGTCCTGTCATGCCTTTCTTACTCATTGTTCCAGTCTAAGGATCAGATTTTGTATGCCGCACTCACAAGAAATGCCTGCTACCAAATTCTTTCTTTTCCTTTCCTTAAGTATCAATATCTGGGGGGAAAATTAAATAAATAAGCTCCATACTCCCTAGTGACTCTCACGCCAAACTAAATTGATTTCCAAACTATGATTCCATCCAAATTCCTCCCTCATACATTCCTCTCTTCATCACTGTTTAAATATTTTGGTTCAGAGTTTTCATTCACAAACAAGTTAACTCTGCGTCACAAGAATTTGTATTCTAGCCTTGCACTTAAATATCACATAGACATCAGCTGCCTAAAAGTTCTTGCCTTCAAATTTAGAAGATGTGCTACATATCACTTTCCTTTAAAGCTAACCATCCTTGGGCTTCCCAATCTACATCACTAGAATTTCAATTATGAACGGAAAAAATTTCAAGTGATACTTCTATAGCTTATTTCTACCTAGAGTTTCTGACTCTGGCAGATATTACTAGAAGCCTACTGAAATATAGATGAATAAAGTCATAAACAAATTTAGATGCAAGCAAAGAAAGTGGGCTGACATCTTTACTTTTTACTAGAAAGTTAGCAGGGCTACACTCATCGAGCATAGAATTATCTTAAATAATCAACCATACTTCTGAAATTACAGTGATCACCAACTCCCACATCGAATCCAGGATGACCATGTTTTCTCTCATACTTTGCTAAATGGCGTAAAAGTTATAAATTATGAAGGGAAAAAATATAATAATTATATATACACAAAATCAACCAAGATACAATTTTGCTTTAAAACTCCTCTTTATTTCATTTTGATAAGTTAAATTTGGTGGTAAATCTTATATAAACTATCAATTGAAATTGACTTCACCTTCTGCCACGAATTATGAAGGGAAAATAAAGAATATATTAATTATACATATGCAAATCAATCAAGATACAATTTGGCTTTAAATATTAAATGGATGTTCTTAGTTCTTCTCTTGTAGTACCTATTTTGTTGAATTTTTTTTATCATAGGGTATATAAATATATATATATATAACAAGACATAAATATATACATATTTGGTAATAAAATAAGTATTGAATACCCCCGCACCCGAATCATTATAATTTAATATTTAGTGAATCTTCGTAACCTCGTATGACATACTCGTATCCCTGCACTCGCACTTGTATATGTACTTCTTTATCATACGCACCTGTATTCATGCTTCTTAGCTCAGTATACAGCCGACAAGACACATATGGCATACCATAAAATATTGTCAACTTTGGGCTTTTGTTATGTGTATAGTCACCTATATGCCGACGCTATCAAATGAAGCATTTCATAGTTATTGAAGAAAATCAATAATGTCACCAACTGAAAATATAAGCCTGCACTATTCTTAATAAGGTAGCCAATGTATGCATTATGGGAAAACCTTTTTCTTTCTATGTATGCAATATCTAGAAACTTAAATAATATAATACATGGGAAATTGCAACTTCCATATTAAATGTCAGACATCCATGTGGTCATTGCCAGGGACGAAGGGACATAGGACCGAGTGGGGTCAACTGACCACACTACAGAAAAAAATTGTTTTATAATGTACGAAAAAATTAGTAAATTTCGGTAAAATAAATAAATTGACCCTGCTGAAGTTTTATAAATTCTCTAATATACGGGATCAAATTGAAAATTTATAACTTTCTCACCAAATTTCA
This sequence comes from Panax quinquefolius, assembly GCA_020205615.1. Taxonomy (NCBI): domain Eukaryota; kingdom Viridiplantae; phylum Streptophyta; class Magnoliopsida; order Apiales; family Araliaceae; genus Panax; species Panax quinquefolius. The sequence continues at coordinate 31,046,073 of CM035173.1, forward strand.
AACAAATCATCTCCCTATAATCTTCTTAAACTAAATAATAATCTAATTTACATTATTTTTGAAACAATTAAGGAATACATTATTTATGTACAATTTGTGATTAGAAAAGTTTATTAGGGGTCAATTGGGTGTAGATATATATATATATATATATATATATATATATGTGTGTGTGTGTGTGTGCGCGCGCGCGCGCAATGCATATATATATATATAGTTATTATATTATCATTGTAATAAAATATATGTGCTATATATGCAACACAGAAATTGTAAAAGTATTGTTAATAGTTATATATTTTATTGGTTCAGGGCCGCTGCCCCCGAGCCGCCGTGAAATTATTTATAGCCTCATAATAATTTTGACCCTACTGAAACAAAATTCTGGCTTTGTCACTGGTCATTGCACATTATACATTTATACTTCAACTGCCTATAACTACTCCAATCAGAAAAATATGGCCATGATTTCATTTGCGCACAAAATCTCATTTCAAAGAATATCAATATACTGCAAAGAGCAGACACTTTTTCCTGTTATCTTCCAGATATCGTAATGCTATCATGCTAACAGACCACTCAAGCATATATGTTGCAATTCACAATTCCCTTTGTTCGCTCACTGTGGGGTGGAGGTGGAGGGGGGCTTAGGGAAATAGTTTTTAAAGATTGTTAGCAAGATATTCCCATTTGCTTCTTTGAGTATAAACATGGACTCTTGCTCTTCCACTAAACATAATAGAATAAGTAGCAATAGATGATTTATTGCCTAACTTAGAAGTGAAAGCAGAAAGAGTGATATAATTTTGAAGAAAAAAAAATGAGAGCAGAAAGAGTACTATAATCTTGAAAAAAAAAAAATTGAATGCATAGATGAACCAGGGTGGGGGCTCAAAGATCATAAGCAATCCAAATTTTTACCCTTAAAAATAATTAGTTCACTTACAGTTCAAAAAACATTCATCAAAATCCAGGTAGAATGGTAGATACGAAATAAAGAAACAGGAATTTATGAAAATATCAAAGGTCCAACACTTTCCACAAGAGCTAATTGATAATATAAAAGCAAAAATAGATTTGAAAATAAATTTAACATCTGAGAAATATTGCATATTTGCATGGCCAGTAAAAGTATATTAGAAAGACACGCTCGCTTCTCCGTCTCAGAAGTCTATAGGTTCCATCCTCCAGTATATGCTTCACATAGAGATTAACTGCAGTTTGAAATAACACACTGAATAACACGACTCTAGCCTACAGATATGTAACAGGATTCACGCTAAACTAGATCTAGACAATAGCAATATATTATCTTAACCACTCTTCAGCAAAGATTTAATAGCAATCTAATACAGATCAAAATTAAACACCAAAATTAAATTCGCTACCATCATAAAGAGTCAAATAAAAAGTTTTAATTACCTCGGTGCATCAGGTACCCCAAAGATCACATTGCATCACATCCAACTTCTCAAAATCTAGTCAGTTACAGATGGCAAGCTTCCCCGACCATTCATCAGCCACCCCATAATCAAGACTAATCTCCCTCAAGGGAGGGATATTCTCCATTGCAAACAGCATAAGGCGAGGGAACATCACATTATTGTGATCATACAGCACAAACTGAACCATAACATTAGGAAAGTTACTGTGGCTCATGTAACAAGCAACATTCCTCAAGCTTGACACATCCATCGCAAAATCCAGTGGAGGAATTGATGGATGTGATGGGCGCACGTAATTAGAATATATTTGTGACAAATCCCCCCATTCTACCCATCTCTCGGCAAACCGGCTTGGATAAATTAAATTATCACCAACCATGGAAACTACTTGGGCTTGGTCACGAGTGAGAACAACTCCTGCATACTCACAAATGAAAGCACCAGCTTGTATCATGTCCAAAGATCTAACTCCCCAACCAGTTTCCCTTGACCGAAACACTTCAAATCTATTTCTCACACCTTTTTGGGTGACACGATTTCGACAAGTTGGAGGACAACGACAATGTGGGCCACATTCAAATATCAGTGGCTTCCCTCTCACCAAAATCCCCTTATCGTCATAAGGAACCTCGCCCCCATTCTTCATAGCACAAAAACAATCCCCTGAACATCCGGAAACACAATCACACCCCCCATTACTCCCAAGATGATACACATATGGGGGAATAACAGTTCTCACCAAGTACTGATGAGTCATTGGTTCCTGATCATTATCAATGTCATTAAACAGTAAAACCGGTACATTCTCCTTCTTCATAGATATATCAAGACAAACATAACCCACTGGCCTAACTGCCAAAGGTCTAGTCCTAAGATTCTGAGCAAATCTAAGAATTGCACTACCCATTTCAGGCTGATTCTCAATCCTTACAATTTTAAATTTATACACACCAAAACCAGACCTACCGACATCAAACCAAGACTCAACAACTTTGTATAATCCATCATAAACATAGATCTTACCACTAGCACTACCTTCATACCGAAAACCGCGAATTACCCTCACCTCAATTCCATAGTGCATGCTTCTCTCCAACCCAAGATTTCCGCCTTCCAGCTTCTGATGAACACATTGCCTCGAATTCTTATCTTGCCCGCCATGCCCTGTGTATATAATCACATCCCCTGCATCTTCATCGTCTTCATACCCTCCAGAAACAATAATACTAGTTGCAATTGGCTCCCCATTGGAGCTCATGCTCGAAGGCAAGTAATCAATCCCGGCCTGAGCCTGCCCGTGAAGTCCAATAACACATAATTCCATTCTATAAAAGAACACATCCCCAATATCAATACCAGGAATTGCCCCAACAATCCGTTTGTCTCGATTTAACCATAACCCACATTCCTTCATCATTGAAGAAGCCTTTAAATCACCTCGAGTCCGCCTTCCGAACCCTAGAGCAAGGCGCTTGTTGTCATCAGCCGTAGAAAAAATACGAATAGAGTCGAAAATCATCCGAGTTTTCCGTATAATCTCACGAAAGTATCGTTCGTCCTCGGTGGTAAGATCCATAACCCTAACTAATTCCGATGAACGCGGCGCGAACCTCCGACGGGGCGAAATCAAGGCAGCTGAGAGCTGATTTTGGCTTTCATCGGCAACCGGGACAATGGCGAGTGCATTGGGGTCTACAACCTCGGCAGCATCACCCGGTTGCTGCTGCAAGCGTCTGGCGAAAGCAGAGTTAAAAAGGTCGGAAATTCGGTTGAATTCGGAGTAGACGTTGTTGGCCTCGGCTGCATCGAAGTTAGGATCTGGGTTTGGTTCGAATACAGAGGTGCTTGGGTGTGAAAATAGAGTGAAATTAGGGCTAGGACCTGCCGGCGGTGGGTACGAAGGCGACGGTGGCGGTGGTGGGTGAATTTCAGGTGGGCTATCGAGTGCTTCATCAAGTGGCTCAAGTTTGGGTTCCATTCTCGAGATTATGGCGCCGGCTACAGCAGCGGCGCCTGCGCCTGAGGAGGTAGTGCCGGTGGTGGGGTGGGGGAAGTAATTGAGGTCTGGAAATGGAACTAGAGAGCCCATTTCTAGAGAGAGAAAGTGTGTATTTTTACTGAGAGAAAGGTTTAAGGAATTGGAGGTTTAAACTGTTTTCTCAAGGTCTGTTCATGGTGAAGAGAGGAGGAGGAGAGAGAGTTTAATGAAAAAAAATTGAATAACAGAGACATTAATGTAAGAAGTAATGAGAGATGATGAAATGAGAACTTGAGAGAGATTGCAATTAAATTAGCTGACGAAATTGCCCTTAACTGTATTTTGTAGCCTTTTGTAAATATAACACCTCACATTGTCCAATTTTTTTATTAAAAAATCATTACTTTAATTTATTTTATTTGAATACTCTCTCCATTCCAAATTGTATGATACTTCAGGATTGATAATTTAATAAAATTAATTTAATATATTTTTAAATTTAAAATTGATATAATTTATTAAAAAATTTTTAAAATTCTGTTAAAAATAAATATAATTAAAAGTATTTTTAAATAGTCTATTTTAAATAATATTAAAAAACATTAAATTTTATGAAAAGATAAACGTTATTTATCCCCTTTGTAAATGTAAGTATATAACACCTCACATTGTCCAAATTTTTTTATTAAAAAATCATTGCTTTAATTTATTTTATTTGAATACTCTTTTCATTCCAAATATAATCAGGATTGATTTATTTTTAAACTCAAAAAATAATTTAAAAAATTATGAAAAATAAAATGAGTAGTATTTTTTAAGTTTATTAAAATGAAAAATAAATCTTTAATTGATTTTTGAGATATTTTAAAAATTAATAATAATTTTATATTTTTTTAAAAAAACATATAAAAAATTAATATTTTATTTTAAAAAATTATTTAGTGTTCTAATATTAAAAATAAAGCTAATGATGTAATTTTATCATTTTGATTCATGAAAAGCAAAATAGTTTTTATCTTGGAGTATCTAAATTGGTAAAGTATTTTTGTTAGATATTTTCCTTGGGAAGAATCATATAATTTACAAATTAATAGCTACAACATGGAATGGAGTTAATACTATAATAAAGGATGGCATTTTGGTAAAGAAGCATAAAAAACCTCACATATTTTTAGAAAATGAAATAAAAATAAAATATTCCCTCGTAAAAAATAATGTTTAAATCTAAAAGTTGTTGTTTACTTTTCAAAGTAAACCATAAAAGACTAAAAATACTATTGTAATTAATTTGAAATAAATAATTCATAACATAAATAAATAATTTCTATTAATTAAAAATAATTTTAAGATACGACTGTTTTGACATATTATATATATATATATATATATTCAAATTAAATTGATATTAAAAAAAATTATCACAGTAATATTACTCATAGTAAATTATACTCTACTAGTAAAGTCGAATATAAAATTTATAAATAAAAGAAATATCTTAAAATATTTAAGAAAAATATTTCCAAACTAAAATAAAATTAATAAAAGATATTATTTTATATATTATTTATTTAAATTAATTATTTTGTTAATTTTATGGAGTTCAAGCTTATCCAACACTTTAATGGTCAAAGTTTTACCTACTTTTCTTTTTTGTCTTTTGGACCCATAGAAAATGACTATACAATAAATAATGACACTTGTATACAATAAATAGACCTCACTCTTATAAAATATCATGAACTTGACATTAAGTACCATACATGTTCTGATATTAAGTGTCCGTTCCATAATAAGTAATTTTTTAAATTTAATATTTTTTTTCAAAATAAATAATGTGTTAGAATTTCAATACAATTTTTATAATATTTTCTCATATATGCTCTTATACATCTAATAATATTTATTGCGTCTTGCAATCACTACAATTAAATGACATTCATTAACTCTTCAACTTCAAAGAAAATATATTAAGGGTATTTTTGTCATTTTAACTTGTGTATTGGTATATGCGATTTAAGCTAAAAAAATCACTTATTATGGGACGGAGGTAGTACATTCGTTTCTAAAAAATTATTGTTTAAAATTTATGTATATGGATTAAAAAAGTCATTTAATATTATTCCTTTCGTCCATCAATATAGGACGTTTTAGAGTTTCTTAATTATCCCTAATTATTTGATATTTGTTAAAATCTAGGAGAATTGGTCACAATTTTTTCAAAATTACCTTTCATTACTCTATCTAATTTTTTGATAAATTAAAGAATTGAATAAGTTGTTTTATGGGGATGGAAAAAGAGACCAATGAATAAATGAGACTAATGAATTTTTTTTAGGAGAAAATTATGAGAAAACGTGTGAAAGAGTACGAGATAACTATGATAAGATATTCCATCTGTTCCTTAATATAAGTCATTTTAGAGTTGTGCACAAGTATTAAGAAAATTATTATAAAATATTAAATATACTATCAATTGCCCATATTGTCCTTGTATTAGAAAAAAGAGAGTATTATTTATTGGTCAAAAAATAGTGAGAGAACCAAATTTATATTTATTACTTGAGATAATATTAGAAATTAAGCAATTAATGTTTACTTGAAATTCTCAAACGACTTATATTTAGGAACAAAAAAAATTATCTAAAACGACCTATATTAAGAAACGGAGGTAGTAATATTTAAGGGTATTATAGACAATTGATATTCTATTTAATGTTTTTCAATCATTATCTTAATTCTTGTGCAACACTCTAAAACGGCATATATTAAGGGACAGAGGGAGTATCATTTAACAATTAAAACTTGTTTGAAATTTTATCACCATCCCTTTATGAGAAGTTGAAAACTATTAATACAAGAGATAGAATTTCTTGGGACAGTGAGAAAAGGTAGGAGTGATATAGGAAAGTAAATAATTTATTATTCTAAAAAGTTGTAAACAACAAATAAATTGGAACAAATTTTTTATTTTAAAACGATAATTTTTTAGAAACATATGGAGTAATAATTCTTTTATTATTATTCATAAAATTTAGGTGAAAATTGTTGTAAGATAAAAGTGATTTGAAGCTTATTTTCTTAAATAATTTTAGAAATTTTAGACTTTAATTCAAATGTGATATAAAAATCATTAAAATTTAACTTAACTACCCTGTATTGTATTATTATTATTTTGTTTGACTTTTGACCTATAGAAAAAGGTTAACACAATAATTCATGATAATTACATGCAATAAATGGATCTCACTCTTATATGTAACATAACATGAACTTGACATCACATATTATATTAAGTGACCTTTTGACTAAACATTGTTATTTAATAAATTATTTTTTTATATTTTACATAGTTTTAAAGTGAGAAACTTATTTTCTTAAATAATTTTAAAGTTTTTAAGCTTTAATTCAAAAGTGATTTGAAACTTATTTTCTTAAATAATTTTAAATTAATGACACTTTTTAAGCTTTAATTCAAAACTGATGTACTTTAAAAATCACTAAAATTTAATTATTAACTACTATGTGTAAGATTTTTATTTTATTTTTTTTTGTCTTTTGCTTTAACCCATAGTAAAAATCACTAAAATATAATAATTAATGACTTTTTTATTTTACTTGGACCCATAGAAAATGTCTAATAAATAATTAATGACACTTGTATGCAATAAATGGGCCCTACTCTAATTTGTAACATATCATGAACATGACTACATACTTTACATGTTACGATATTAAGTGTCTTTTGACAAAACGTTGTTATATAGTAAATTATTTTTATTATACAAAATTCTATGTTAAAGTTGTAAGATAAAAGTGATTTGAAACTTATTTTCTTAAATAATTTTAAAGTTTTTAAACTTTAATTCAATAGTGATGTAAAATATTAAATTTAACTTAACTTTTTTTTTTTCTTTTCTTTATATTTTTTTGTCTTTTGGACCTATAGAAAATGTCTAATACAATATAATTAATGACAATTGTATGCAATAAATGGACCCCACTCATATATGTAACATCTAACTTATTATGATCATGACGCGGCATACTATACATGTTATGATATTAAGTGTCTTTTGACGAAACATTTTTATATAATTAATTATTTTTATCATACAATTTTTTTTTTTGTTAAAGTTGTAAGATATAAGGGATTTGAAACTTACTTTCTTAAATAAATTTAAAGTTTTTAAACTTCGATATAAAAATCACTAAATTTGACTTAACCCTTTAGTACTTTTCTCTTCTTCTTTTTTTTTTTTTTGTTTTTGGACCTATATAATAATTAATGACAGTTGTATGCAATAAATGGACCCTACTCTTATTTGTAACATATCATGAACATATATTGTTGGAACTTGTGACTCATAACTGAGAAGTTTTCGAAAAATGTCAAGTGCGGAGCGTAGCGTAGCGAAGCACTGGCCCATCGATTTTTGAACCGAAGGTTGGGGTGTGAGCCCCAAAGTATGGTACGGTGTTACAAAGACATTATAGGTATTTAGGCTATAATGTGAATTAAAATTAGAATAGAAGTAACAGTTATAAAATATATAACTCCACTCCCGTGGGCGTACATAAATTGGGAAACCATGTAAATTTATATGTTAATTTTTTATTGTCGTGTTCGTATGTGTGATTAAATTCTAACACATACTATACATGTTATGATATTAATTGTCTTTTGACGAAATGTTGTTATATAATAAATTATTTTTAGTATACAATTCTAGGTTAAAGTTGTTGTAAGATAAAATGATTTGAAACTTATTTTTAAAATAATTTAAAGTATTTAAGCTTTAATTCAAAAGTGATGTAAAAATCATTAAAATTAAACTTAACTACTTCGTACTTTTTCTTCTTTTTTCTCCCTTTTTTGTCTTTTGAATCCATAGAAAAAAACTATACAATAATTACTCACAGTTGTATGCAATAAATAGACCCCACTCTTTTCTGTAATATATCATGACCTGACATAAGGTAATATACATGTTTCTACCTCCGTTCTTAAAAGATTGTCGTTTAAGATTTTTATATATGAATTATGAAAATATCATTTACTAAGTAAAATTTATTTAAAATTTCATCACTATCCCTTTATGGGAAGTTGAAAACTATTAATACAAGGAAGAAAATTTATTGGGACAATGAGAAAAGGTAGGGTAATATAAAAAATAAATAATTTATTCTCTTCGAAAGTTGTTAACGACAAATTTTTTAAAATAAATTTTTTCTTCTAAAATGACAATCTTTTAGGAACGGAATACTATGTTAAGTGCCCTTTTGACGAAACGCAATTATATAATAAATTATTTTTATTATACAAAGGTTTTAGGTGAAAGTCGTAAGATAAAAGTGATTTGAAATTATTTTCTTAAATAATTTTAGAATTTTTAAGCTTTAATTTAAAAGTGATGTAAAAATCACTACAATTTAACTCAACTAATTTCTACTTTTTTTTAAACTCATAGAAAAGGTTTGTACAATAATTAATGACGATAACGGGATTCCACTCGTATTTGTAACATATTATGAACATGATGCCACATACTATACATGTTACGATATTAAGTGTCGTTTGACGAAACGTTATTATATAATAAATATTTTTATTATACAAAAATTTAGGTGAAAGTTGTTGTAAGATAAAAATATTTGAAACTTTTTTCTTAAATTTTTTTGAATTTTTAAGCTTTAATATGTGGAAATCACTAAAATTCTTTTAGCACCGGTGTAGTATTGTAAAGCATAAAAAGTAGCACTTTTTTAATATCATAGACGAGGGAAGGGGTTAGAATGAAGTTTATTTTGGGGTAAGTTGGTCAATTGATCAATAGAATATTGACACGCAGATAAAATTTTATGTGTGTCAGTATTCTATTCTATTGATCAATTGACAAACTTACTAAAATAGTAACCGGATCCATAGACGTGAGACTAAAGATGATTGAGGTATCTTATTTCAAAAAAATTTAGCTGCCAGGTATTTTATTTTATTTTTTAATTTATTATAATAATTTGTCTTAAACTCTTAATTTAGAGGGTCTACGTTCATAACCTGTTGTCAACGATTATTAATATATGTATTTAAAATCATACATTTAATGGTTTTTTAAAATCACACGTGCCGAACGGAAAATTGATATTTTCCCTCTCATTTTTTTTGTCAATTATTGTAATAAATTTAAACAAATTCATGAATTTTAAGATAGTCATAAATGGCAATACATAAGCATATTTTATTTTAATTTTATAAAGGCAAACGATTTTAATTTACTTTTAAGGGCAATGTCATTCATTTTATGCTACCTTTGAATAAAACAATGAAACGGAATAATGAATAAAATGATTTTAACTTTTAAGTATCTCAAGTGTATATTTAATTTTTTAAGAGCCCCATTTTAAGGTATACAATATAATTTTATAATCAAATATATCGTCACTATTACAATATCAATAAAATCGAAGAATTAATAAAATAATTTTAAGTATCTGAAGTGTATATTTAGCTTCTTTTCTTTCTTTTTTAAAATCCTCATTTTAAGATGTACAATGCAATTTTATAATCAAGTGCATCATTATTGTAATATCAATAACTAATCAAACGTTATAACGTTATAGAATTGAAATAAACCAACCCACAAACATGATAAGAGATCATCCCATATATATATATATATATATATATATATATATATATATATATATGGTCTGGATCTTAAGCTCACTCCTTATCTAATATACCTTGCTCACTCCCTTTAGCAATGGACCGGACGACGCTTCGGTCCGACGCTATATATAGAACCGTCGTCTTAGCTTTTAGCAACGGACAACATATAACGGCAGACTGAATTGTCCCCCGGTCCGTCGCTAAAGGGGGGTGAGCAATATGTTAGATAAGGGGTGAGCTTAAAATTCAGACCGTATATATATATAATGTGACGCCCCCAAAATAGGTATACATCACCCATCTTGGGTCGCCAAATACATGGTATTGAATATAAATACAAACTTAATTATACAATATGAGCAGAGAGTTTTATACTAATATCAATATCTGTATAATATCCAAACTCAAATAGAGTCCTCATTACATTTATTGGCACACTATTTTATAGAATAGTGAGGACTACTATAACACTATCTCTACCCATCACTCCGCTTCCCCGACTAGTTTGGCCATTCTCATTCCCCAAGAGAACAATGGAAGTAAAAGGGTGAGCTCAACTAGCCCAGTAAGAAATATTATGACTAAGATAATGCAGAATAAGTTATCATTAGCCTTCAACAATGTTAAACTGATATAATATAATAGACAACAAGTTTAACTGCAGCGGTACAAGTAATCTATTAGAAGAGTCAAGTAGAGCATGATATCTACTATCTTATATGATTTAAAAAGTTTATCATTAACTTTATTGCTGGGACTCAACTTAATAAATAGATCACATCATCGAATCATCCCTGCACTACGGGTCAAGGATATTCATTAGTATCACGTCCACAAATTATTCTTGCACTACGAGCCAATAATTATTCGTGTAAACATCAATGGTCATGACTATACCGAATTATCCCTGGTCATAATCATACCAATCAAAAGTCCATCTATGCACGTAAGCCAAAGATGACTTTCATCACAATATAAACATGAGGATGATGACAATGATATAAGAATTCAATTAAAAGAAAGTAAAGGATAAATTTTTAAAGATTTATAATTTAATTTATCCAGAATTCAATAATGTCCAAATTTTCAATATGATACTGCTTTGTAGAGTAAAATTCAAGAATAATATCCATGTATCAAAAATAATTTGGACAAAAAAGAAATAAATTTTTTGGTGAATAGTACCCCGTGAATAGTATCCTATGAATAGTACTTCGGGAATAGTATCCCGTGAATAGTAAACCGACATGAAAAGTGTCCTAAATATCCGAGTGAAGAATATTTGAGTGAATAGTAATCGGATAAATAGTAACCCATGAATAGTAACTTGGGAATAGTAGCTCGGCATGAAAAATGTCCCGAATACCCGAGTGAATAATATTATAGTGAACAGTAACCCGTGAATAGTACCATGTGTGTGAGACCCCAGATTTTATAAATAAAGATTTAAATTTCTCGAAATATTTTTTTTAATATTATGGTGTGGATTTGAGATAGTGTTATAGTTTTGGGTAGTATTTGAAAATTTTGCAAAAGTATGCAAGTTGTTATAAATATTCGTTTGGTGGGGAATATTCTTTTGTTTCGGGAAATATCCGCGACGACGATTTAATCATTGGTGGACCCCATAATGTAATAATTGTCGTAGTTAGAAAACGACAAAAATATTTTATGAAAATAACTACGGAGGTTTTACCATTAATCTTTGTTGAACTACCCGGTAGTAAAAGTACGATGTCTGGCGTGGTTGCATAAGTAATACACACAGTATTGATTATTGATGCTTACGTAAAGAAGTCACTCCGGTTATAACCGCATTATTACTTCTAAAGAATTCACGCATCATATCTATCATATTATTGATTCAATTATTGTCACAAAGATCATCGTATGTATAATATGCTATTTTATTAAATCAATAATTGAGACGACAAAGTTATTCATATTATTAAATTGCAATATTTACAATGTCTAAATGTTCTGTCAATGAGAGGTTAAATAATCTAATTGCGCGCTAATAAGGAGAAATCCTTATCGGAAAGCCCCCTCTTTCCTGGGAACAGCCTGGTTGTTAAATATTGTGAGTTATGATATTAATGATGGATAAGTTCGTGTTGATTAAAGATGAATTTAATAGTTTTATTGTGTTGGGATTATTTGTGTTAATAGAAATTGACATCTATTTCGATAGTAATTGATGTCTGGAGGTAGTATTGTTCACTTGAGTATTTGGGACACTTTTTGTGTCGGAGTTACTATTCACGAGTTACTATTCACGGGTTACTATTCACCGAAATTACTATTCACTCTAGTATTGTTCACTCGAGTATTTGGGACACTTTTTGTGTCGGAGTTACTATTCACCAAAATTACTATTCACTCTAGTATTGTTCACTCGAATATTTGAGACACTTTTTGTGTCCGCATTTATTATTCTGTTGGGAATAACCTGTCTGTGCGGTCTCTATCGCATGCATGGTGAATCCTTCTGTTATTCCATTCTTTATTATTCTGTTGGAATAACCTGCCTACGTGGATTGCCACATGCATGGTGAATGATCCTTTGTATTAATTCCTTATTAAATTGTGGAAATGATCTGTATACGTGGATTACCGCATGGCGGGTGAAAATTCATTTGCAGCTTTATATATTCTTTATTATACTCGGTTGGTTAAAGTTTTGACTTGATACTCCATGAAATTAGTGGAATATCCTCGATATTTGCGCTTCATCCAAAGATCTCTTTCATGGAAATATTCTTCCGAGAATTCTTGAATTTTACTCTACGTAAGTATCATGTTGACAATTTGGACGTTATTAGTTCCTGAATAATTTAATTCGTGAACTTGTTTTATTGAATTCTTATAACATTGTCATCATTCTCATGTTTATATTATGTTGAAAGTCATCTTTGGCTTACGTGCATAGATGGACTTAGTATGATTATGACGAGGATCATTCGGTATAATCATGAACCGTGATGTTATAAGTGATGTGGTAAAAGTCCTCGGTGGCTTTGTAATGCATTGATGGGACGCTTTTGGTATGATTATGACCGAGGATTATTCGGTATAGTCATGGTAGTGGATGATTTAATGAATATCCTTGGCTCGTGAATACGGGGATGATTAAAAGATGTGGTTTATTTATTAAGTTGAGTCTCAAATGATAAAAGTTGATGAAAACATTTTTAAATCATAGAAGATAGTAGGTTTTATTCTCTACTTGACTCTTCTAATGAATTGCTTATTCCACTGCAGTTAAACTTGATGTCTATTGTATTTTATCAGTTTAACATTGTTGAAGACTATTGATAATTTATTCTGCATTATCTTAGTCATAATATTTCTTCTTTGGGCTAGTTGAGCTCACCCTTTCTTTCCTTTGCTCTCTCGTGAAATGAGAATATAATTTGGGACGAGTCTGGGGAAAGGAGTGATGGTCCAGAAGATAGCATTAATAGTCTTCACTATTCTGTTAAATAGTGTGACAATAAATGCAATGAGGACTCCTTGAGTATGGATATTGTCTAGATGACAATATTCCTATTAGAACTCTCAGTTTATGTATTGTTGTATGTTACACGACAGTTGTATAATTAAGTTTGTATTTGTATTCCGTATCATGTATTTGGCGACTCAAGATGGGTGATGTATACCTAATTTTGGGGGCGTCACAGTTGGTATCAAAGCTTAGGGATATGATCCCTGGCTGAGATGTGAGATAAGAACTAGGTGAAAGTAGTATGCACACAAGCCAATCATATTTGATGATAAAGCATATACTTTGTAACAATCTTATTCATTTATTAATAAAGAGTATTAATTTATTAAAGGCTTTTAAATTATCTACATGATGCTGTTTTATAATATGTGATAAACCCGTAGTTTTAAGCAATGCTTTTAGAATAATGATGATGATCATTCTAATGAGATCTAAATTCTTAAAAGCTTAAAACTAAAATAGTTCCCAATCGATGGATTACTAAATTGGGGATTAGTGAATCAGGATAGATTGGTACATACGTTAACTTGCTTCGTTGGATGAGGATGATTGATCTCATGATCATTTGTGTGGAGACACTAAAGCAAGTATGTAGGTGCTTATTAGAGAATAAGTTCAATTGAACGTGGCTCGCTAAGGAATACCTAATGGAGTTTTACTTTTCGTCAATAGGAATTCTCAGAGTAGATGAAGTAGACAAGTGATCCTTGGACTTGAGATCATCATAGTATCTTGTGTATAATGAGTTATACTTTGACTTATTCCTTAAGACCCTTAGGGTATATCAAATGGTATGCTTGGGTATAATAAGTTGTATACATGGAGATAATGTATGATCAATAAAGAATCTACCACTTCTAGTAAAAAAGAGAAATGTCTATGTGATTCGATAAATGACAACCCAATAGTCCTTGGGTTATGGCGAGAATGAAATTAGAAAAGAGTTTCTAATTTCCATTATTTGAGTCATGCATTTAAGGATCGAAATACATATAATTAAATAAAATAAGACTCGACAGTAATTCTCATCTTATATTTAATTGGGACATTGTATGGTGGAAGGATTGAATCAGACGCAGAACTATTTACTCAAAGGTTCTTTTATGATTAATGTTGAAATCTATATTATCTGGAAAGTTGTTGATCGCTAAGGAGGCTTATCCCTATTGTTGAATAAATATTATTTATTTAAATAAATTAATTATTTAATTTATTTATTTAAATAAGATTAGAATTGTTCTAATTGATTTATTCACAATAGGTTTAATATGGAGAACCTAAAGGGTCACACCATAAAAGGAAGAATAATTATTTAAGAAGTTAATGGCATAATCGTAATAATATGTTAAGTATATTTAATTTAATCTATGGTGATAGAATAAATTAAATAGCTTAATATTTATTATTTAATATTTTAAAATATTAAATATAAATTAATAAGAGGAGTCTTATTAATATTATTACAATTATTATTATTTTAATTTCTAAAAGAGTTTAGGAATTAATTTATATATAAGTACTTCATTTATTCCTAATAGGATTAGGAGGTTAAATTAATTAAAAGAGTTTAATTAATTATCCCTAATAAGATAAGGGAGCTTAATTAATTAAAGGATTTTAATTAAATAAAATAAAACCCAATTCCTTAATTGTTAAGGAGGGTTGCCCACATCTATAAATAAAAGGAGTCTTATTATGGGTGGTGGGGGTTGTTGACTTTTACAACATACGTAATTCCAATAGTTGGGAGAGTACGCTCTTTTCTATAGAGATAGAAAACTAGGGTTTTGCCAAATAATTGCCTTCAATTCTTCTTCTTCCTTGGTGGATCACCCCAGAGGCCAAACACTTGGGTGGCTAACGTTGATCGAAAGGAAGGAACCAAACCCGGTGAATTCAAGTTGAACGTGAAAGGATTTGGAGGTGAACTTGTACTTGAGGAAGCTCGATCTTAAAGGGTATGATTTTATTCTTTATGTTTTCGTTTAATTAATAATTGTGCATAAAGGGTGATCCGGGTATATGGTTTGTAAAATTTTAAAACTCTGATTTTACACGTTTCCCCTTATTTTTGCAATTTGATTGCGTTCATGTATATTACAAACCTAACAGTGGCATCAGAGCCAAACCTTTATGCGAATTATTAATTGTTTTAATTTAATACATATATTGATATGTGTTTAGAATAATTTAATTGGGCATAATTTTGTTGTATAAAATTTTTAAAAAAAAATCGCAAAATCCATTTTGAATCCGTGACCGAGACTTGGAGAATAGTATACTAACTTGAAGGCTTGAAGCACGTGACACAAAATGGGTTAACAGGATCACGTGAATTTCATTTTAATCATATATGATAAGGATTCTTAGTAATTATATATATTATATATATAAGGAAGCATCTCCTGGCCGTTTTATATATATGTAATATATATATTATTTTAATTATTTTATTATTAAAATAAAAGTTTATTTTAATCTTAAAATAAAAGGTTTATTTTAATATTAAAATAAAGAGGTTTATTTTAATTTAATTTTAATTTTAAAATTAAATTTCATGCTAACTAATTAGAGTTGGAATTAGATTCCATGATAACTAATTGGAGTTGAAATTGGATTCCATGTTTTCTTAAATAAAGGAGTTTATTTAGATATGAAATAAGATTTCATATTATTCAAAATAATGGAGTTTATTTGCATGAATAGGAAAGTGAATCCATATTTTCTTAAATAAAAGGGTTTATTTAGATATGGAATAAGATTTCATATTATTCAAAATAAAGGAGTTTATTTGTGAATAGGAAAGAGAAATCGCGTTTCCTTTAATAAAAGTTTTTTTAACTTGGAATTGGATTCCATAATTAATTAAAATAAAGGAGTTTATTTTGATCAAAATTTTGATTAAAATAAAATAGTTTATTTTATTCAAAATAGGATAAATTAAAATAAAAGAGTTTTATTTTGATTTAAATTTGGATTAAAATAAAGGAGTTTATTTTGATTCAAAATTAGATTTTATACTAACTAAATTTGCCCATTAAATGATATCAATATATATATTGAATGTTTATTATTCATGAGATGAATGCTATTTATTGATGCATATGGTGATGTGTATGATAATAAATAGGATTGATTATGGACTATTGACCAATGTGATTGGATTTTATTTTAGTTGGATGCATAAATGTAATTAAATGGGGTTACTGTATAAATCTTCTCTAAATTTTTCTTAATGTAAATTCTATCTTCCTCCTATGTACTTTCCTCGATCACGATCAAGGTTTCTATTTATTTTAAATAGTTTTATAATAGGAATAGTTATAATTAATTTTGAAGAATTGGAGATCAAGGTCTGAGGATATTGAAGACCCGTTTGTAATGGAGCCGGGTTTAAATGTAATAGTTATATTTAAATATTAATTCTTGCACCCCTAGGGTTTGACCTTTTGTAAGACCCCAACTTATTATTAATGAAATTTAATTTTCTATTTATTATTTTGAAATAGTAAGGGTTGATTTGATTAATGTGGATAGTTAGGGTAAAATACGTAAATATTTCAAAATAAGCAAGTGGTTATAAAATATTCATTGTTGTCGGGGAATATTCGTTTTTGGTCGTGGAATATTTGTCTTGCTCGGGGAATATTAAATATTTACTACAAGCACAGCCCATATGTGGGCCCCATAACTGAAAGCGATTGGATGAAGAAAATGATAAATATAAGTGGTTTAAAAATAGCGGCAGTAGTTATTACTGATATTATACCGTTAAAATACTCGGTGGTTAAAACACACGAATACACCAGATTGCACCAATTATTGATTCTTACGTAAGAAGGCACTACTTAATAATGGTTCTGTAATTCTTTATTCGAAATTATTTTATTGATTTAATAATTGATGCGTTGATATTTTATATTCATTGTTGTTTCAATAATTGTCATTACACAGTATTTTTCATTATCGAAGCAATAATTCATATTATCCGAATAATATTATTAGATAACATTATTGGCAATGTCTAGAAAGTTACATCTAAGGAGAGGTTTGGTCACCTAATCAAGCGCGCCAATAAGGAGAAATTCTTATTGGAAAGCCCCTCTTTCCAGAAGCTGCACGGTTGTCAATATTATGATTCAGTAATATTATTTGTGAATAATTAATTATTGATTCATATGATGAGGAAAATATTAATTTTATGTAGATATAGATGGAGAAAAATTTTAATGTGACAATTGTTGAAAATTGAAATTTTATCTTTTTCTCGATAAGATAATTCATTTAAATGTATTATTATATTTTAAATATATAATAATGGTGATATTTTTACAACGAATGTGGGATATATGAGTATACGAGGAGGAAGAGTTTTTTTGTTGCAATAAATGTTTAAAACATGTTAAACATGCTCGGTGGACCCCATTTATCGATCGAAATTTGATTATATGTAAAAAAATCGCCTGTTTGTGGATTTGATCAATTTTCGCATTTGGAATTTGGAAAAACTTTCTTCTATAAAGTTGTAGAGAATTGAATTTTCTATAAAAAATCACGAGATTTGAATTTTCGATAAAAGGGCTATTTATTGTGAATTATTGAAGTTCAAGCTCAAATAATTGATTTTGGAAGTTTTAATTATTATTTTAAAGAAAAACATTTTTTGCATTTAAGTGGGCTAACATGTGATATTAATTGCTGAAATCAGATCTTCAAAGATGGGCTAATTAAATTTATAATATATATTAATATTTTATTAAATTTTACGCTTTGGTGTTCTAAAGATTTTCCTATAAATAGGTGCTTAGGTTAGAATTGAAAATCACACCGTAAACCCAAGTTTTCTCTCTATATTATCGAGCGTATTCTTGTGAGTATTTTGAGTATAATTTGAGTATTGCTATACTAATTGCAAGTTCAAGTCATAGCTTTATATCCCAAGTGTTTCATTTAGAAATCCGATCTTTCGAGGTAAGGGATATTATTTTTTTAAATGATATTATTTATTCTAATATCATTATGCCGAAATATTGATCTCGAACTTTTTAATCAAATTTTGAACTTTTAGTGTGGAGTTCTTATTCACGATACTGAGATTATTCACGATACTTGATCTTATTCACGAATCACGACCTAATTATTCATCGAAAAATAAAAATTTTTCTTTTCGTCCAAAATATCTATTGTGGATATTAGCTTTGATTGTATCCATATTTTGATCATTCTTGAATTTTACACCACTATGATTATTTTTGAGGTATTTTTGGACATGGATAAAACAAAGTACGAATCCTTAATCCTTAATCCTTGTCATTTTGTTTCACTGGATTCGTTTCTTTAAAATATTTTTCATCATCCTCGTCTTAAATGATGATATTATTGAATATCTTCATTCAGAAAGTGCAAAGATGAATGATTTTCGATGAATATCTTTGGCCCGTAGTGCAAAGATGAACAGTGTTTAGATGAACATGACCAACTAATGAATATCTTTGGCCTGTAGTGCAAAGATGAATATTTGATTCCAGATGTATGTTGATTGATGTTACAGGATAAAAGATAGCGATGAACTTTAAAATTCATATATTAAAGATAGTAGTTTGCATTCTCTACTTAACTCTTCTAATGAATTATTATTTCACATGCGAATATTGATTTAAAACTTGTTGTCTATTGTATTCTATTAGATTTTTTCTGTTGAAGACTAATGATAATTTGTTGTATATTATCTTAGTCATAATATTCTTTTATGGGCTAGTTGAGCTCACCCTTTTCCTTTTTGTTCCATTTTTCTTCTCGTGAGGCGAGAATATAGCGAGTATTTAGTGGGGTATGGAATGAAGGTTCTAGAGAGAGTTGTTTAGTAGTCCTCACTATTTTGTAAAATAATGTATCAATAAATGTGATGAGGATTTATTTGAGTATAGATATTGTCTAGAAGATAATATTTGTATTCAAACTCACAGCTTTTCTTGTTGTAATAATAAAGTTGTAGTTGTTTCGCACATGTATTGACAACTCGAGAATGGGTGATGTATACCTATTTTGGGGGCGTCACAGTTGGTATCAAAACTTAGGGATATGATCTCTGGCGGAGATCGGGGAATAGAACTAGGAGGGGAGAGACGAGTAAATCCTTCTCTAATGTGTCCTACTTAAGCTTATTTGTTAGTTGGTCAGTATATAAGGATATTATGTGATATATTGATTTCCTTAATTAACCTTTGTTTTATGACAGTATTTGAGAATGTCGACTGAGAATATTAACAATGGAAATGAGACTGTGGAGACACATGTACTCACCAACGAGGAGAACGTGCAACAGTGGCAATGTTCCTCCTGTGAACAACACCATGGCGAGATGATGAGCGAGGGATGTTTAGAAGCTTTTTGCAGTTCATGCAAAATCGACGAGGAGACTCTGCTCAAAATACTGAGGAGGAAATGATAGCAATTCACGGGTTGTCACAACCCAAGCAGTTCAAAGAGTTGGGACCACACGAATTTAAGGAAAGCGAGATCCGATCACGGCGGAAACATGGGTCAAGCAAATTACCAAGATATTCGATGTCTTGGGATGCACGGAGAACGAAGGTTCCATTCGCCACCTTTATGTTCGTGGTGGAAGGCGGAGACTATTGGTGGGAGTCGTGAAGCGTACTCCATCCAACAAGACTCAAAGATGTCTTGGGAGACATTTTGAGAAATTAGTTAATGACAAATACTTTCACGAAAGTGTCCGCCATATGAAGGAAGTGGAGTTCAACAGATTAGAACAAAACAACATGAGCGGTGTCTCAAAGACGAGGCAAAGTTTGCGAGAGTTATCCGTGTTTGTACCTCATTTAGTGGAGAATGAGGAACATATGACGCGGATGTTTACGAGAGGTTTGAAACCCTAAGATACGACAATATCTCATTTCTCATAAAATTTCTCTCTATTCAGGATGTTGTTAATGTGGCTCAATTGTTAGAAGCGAGATAACGAGTATGTTCAATCGAGGACCATAACGAGGATCGTATGCGGAGATAGCGATCAATGTAATAATGATAACCAAATGGAGAAAGAAACAGACGGACAAAAATGGTAACCACACTGGTGGTAATCATGGCCATGAAAATAGAAGAAGCGAGTCAGGAGGAGATTTTAAAAAGAGGAGATTTAACAACGACCATGTGAAGACGATAAAGCGGTGCAGAAGAAATGGTTCTAAGGGAGGAGAACGACCACCCATTATATGCTACAAATGCGGAAAAGAGGGACATATCGGTCAACCGCCCACAACAGTTCAAGGTATGCTATAATTATGGAAAGGAAGGACATATCGCCGAGATTATACGGCAGCGAAACCTAGTTCAATGGGGAGACGGTGACTTAAAAGATCATCCCGAGAAAAGTCAAAGTCAACGATTCCGGAAGAAGCGTTTGTTGTGATGGTTAAAATGCGAGGAACCCAAACGAGGTGATCACGGGTAAGCTATTTATAAATTCTTGCGAAGTTTATACCTTACTTGACAACCGGTGCTACCCATTCATTTATCTCTCCGCATGTGCTCAACGTTTAAACTTGACTCAGGAGAAATTAGACTTTGACCTATCTGTGGAAACTCCGTTAGGAGAAACTTTCATCACATCCATTGTTTATAAATCTTGTTTGATTCAAGTTGGCACCATCACCTTACACGTTGACCTTATCTCTTTAAAGATACTTGCTTTTGATGTGATTTTAGGGATTGATTGGTTAACTACTCATCATGCCAAAATTGATTGTTTTCGTAAGGTTGTTAGTTTTCATATTCCTAACCAACCTTTGTTATGACGAATTCAAGCAACTAAACCATTAAAATCAATCAACGTCATATCTAATCATAAAGCTATTCGTTTATTGAAAGACGGATGTCAAGCTTTCTTAGCCCATGTTATGGATTTGAATAAAGACACGTCAAATTTGAATAATATTCTGTTGTTATTGACTTTCCGACGTATTTCAAGAAGAACTTCCCTTGCCTACCCCGTAACGTGAAGTTGAATTCTTTATTGATCTTGAACTTGGTACAAAGCCCATTTCTAAAACCCCATATCGAATGGCTCCTATTGAACTTGAGGAGTTAAAGGTCCAACTACAGGAATTGTTGGACATCGGTTTCATTAAATCTAGTACATCTCCTTGGGGTGCTCTGTTTTATTCAGTAAAGAAGAAAGAGCGGGAGTATGCGACTTTGTATTGACTATCGGAATTGAACCATGTCACCATCAAGAATAGGTATCCTCTACCTCGTATTGATGACTTGTTTGACCGATTGCAAAGGGCACAATTCTTTTCAAAATCGATCTTCGATTCGGATATCATCGTGAAGATTAGGAACCGAGGATATTCCAAAGCGCCTTCCGAACTTCGGTATGGGCATTATGAATTCTTAGTCATGTCTTTCGGACCGACTAATGCTCTAATGACTTTCATGGATATGATGAACCGAGTATTCAAGGAATATTTGGATCGGCTTTGTTGTTGTCTTTATTGATGACATCCTCATATATTCCAAAAGTCGTGAAGATCATGAGCACCGTTTGAAGTGGTACTCCAAAGGCTTCGTGAAAACAAACTATATGCCAAATTGAAGAAATGCGAGTTAAAATTTGGAGGAAGTAGCATTTCTTGGGCGCAATGGTGTCAAAACATAGAGTATCCGTGGAACCCGTGAAGATTGAAGCAATCTAAAGTTAGAGCAAACCAAGAAGTCGGTGGCCGAAATCGAAGCTTTTAAAGTCTAGTTTGGTTATTATCGGAGATTCGTGGAAGGGTTTTCTCGAATCGCTACTCCATTAACCCAAATTTAACTTGGAAAGATATAAAATTCGTTTGGAGCGAAGAATGCGAGAAGAGTTTCCAAGAGCTTAAGAGAGACTTATTTCTAAGACTGTTCTAACAATACCATCCGGTTCGGATGGATTTGTTATCTACAAATGATGCTTGTGCAAAGGGTTAGGATGTGTTCTCATGCAAGCGTGGGAAAGTCATAGCCTATGCCTCATGACAACTTAAAGAGTATGAGAGGAATTATCCTACTCATGATCTAGAGTTAGCGTGATCGTTTTCACGCTTAAAGATATGGAGGCACTATCTATATGGGGAGAAAGTGGAGATATATTCGGACCATAAAAGCCTTAAATATTTCTTCACTCAAAAAGAACTCAATATGCGGCAATGACATTGGCTCGAGCAATTGAAAGACTACGACCATACTATTCAATACCATCCCGAAAAAGTGAGCGTGGTAGAATGACGACGCGTTGAGTAGAAGATCATATATGAACGAAAGTGCGATGATGTCAAGTATACGTATAGAGCCAACTTTAATAGAAAAAGTTAAGGTTGCTTTCAAGCCACCGACCCAGGAATCGATGCGTATGAAGAAGAAAGTACAAGAAGGAGCTATTAGGGGCGAGAATTGATGAAGAAGGAATACTTGAGTCCACTCTAGACTTTGTGTCCCTAACGACTCGATTTGAAGTACAAGATTATGATGGAGGAACACAATACACCATTTGTAATCCATCACGGAAGTACTAAAATGTATCGTGATCTTGACATACATTTTGGTGGAACAATATGAGAGAGAGATTGCAAAGTTTATCTCAATATGTTTAACTTGTCAACATATAAAGGCGGAGCATCTAGTACCTAGGGGTCCGTTGCAACCACTTGAGATTCGAAATGGAAGTGGGAACATATTACCATGGATTTTTCGTTACGGGTCTTCCTACGGTTTCTCAAGGCATCAATGCTATTTGGGTTATTATTGATAGATTAACCAAGTTCCGCTCATTTCTTGCCGATCACGGAGACTTATTCCTTGAACGTCTTGCTAGTATGTACGTGAATGAGATTGTGAGGTTGCATGGCATGCTGTATCCATAGTTTTGGATCGTGACCCAAGATTCACTTCAAGATTTTGGGTTAGCTTGCAAAAAGCTATGGCACGGATTTATGATTGATTCGGCATACCATCCTCAAACGAGACGGACAATCGAAAGGACTATTCAAACTCTTGAAGATTTATTAAGACTCGTGTCCTAGACTTCAAGAGGCGGTTAGGATAAGTATTTACCATTGGTGGAATTCTCCTACAACAATGAGTTATCGTGCAAGTATAGGTGTGGCTCCATTTGAAGCATTATATGGACGAAAGTGTAAGCTCCAAAGTATGTTGGGACGAGGTGGGTGAAGTAACATTGTTGGGACTAGAGAGTTTGGTACGTATGACTCTGAAAAAGATCCAAATGATTCGACAACGTATACAAAGCGGCACAAGATCGACAAAAGAGTTATGCGGATCTTCATCGAAAGGACGTGAAATTTAGTGTAGGGGATCATGTATATCATGAGTTGCTCCATGGAAGGGAGTTACAAGATTTGGGAAGAGAGGAAAGCTCAATCCACGATTTATTGGTCCATTTCAAATTCTTGACCGAGTAGGAAATGTAGCCTATAGACTCGCGTTACCTCGAAAGTATGTCTCGTGTTCATAATGTGTTTCACATATCTCGTACTTCGTAAATATGTGAAAGACCGAACCACGTTATTGAGTTAGAACCAGGACGAGATAGCCGAAGACTTAACGATTTGAGAGAGGTACTGTCAAGATCTTGGATAGGAAGGAGCATGTCTTACGCGCAAAGGTCATATCACAAGTTAAAGTTTTGTGGAGGAATCATGCTTTATAGAGGAAATGACACAGGGAATTGGAAGCGGAAATGAAAGCGAGGTATCCTCACCTTTTCAAACACACCAGTATCGTCACGTCAATTTCGAGGACGAAATTTCATAAGGAGGGAGGTTGTAAGACCCCAACTTATTATTAATGAAATTTAATTTTCTCTATTTATTATTTTGAAATAGTAAGGTTTGATTTGATTAATGTAGATAGTTAGGGGTAAAATACGCATAAATATTTCAAAATAAGCAAGTGGTTATAAAATATTCATTGTTGTTCGGGAATATTCGTTTGGTCGTGGAATATTCAGATCTTGTCGGGGAATATTAAATGCTATGACCACGACCATATGTGGGCCCCATGCTGAAAGCGATTGGATGAAGAAAATGACAAATATAAGTGGTTTAAAAATAATGGCGTAGTTATTACTGAATTAATTTGTTAAAATACTAAATTGGTTAAAACACAAGAAGACGCCAGATTGCACCAATTATTGATTCTTACGTAAGAAGGCACTACTTAATAATGGTTACAATAATTAATTATTCAAATTATTTTATTGATTTAATAATTCTTTGCGTTGATATTTTATATTCTTTGTTGTTTTGATAATTGTCATTTACGGTATTTTTCATTATCGAAGCAATAATTCATATTATCTGAATAATATTATTAGATAACATTATTGGCAATGTCTAGAAAGTTCATCTAAGGAGAGGTTTGGTCACCTAATTGCTTGCGGCATGAAGGAGAAATTCTTATTGGAAAGCCCCTCTTTCTGGGAGCTGCACGGTTGTCAATATTATGATTTCGTAATATTATTTGTGAATAATTAATTATTGATTCATATGATGAGGAAAATATTGATTTTATGTAGATATAGATGGAGAAAAATTTTAATGTGACAATTGTTGAAAATTAAAATTTTATCTTTTTACGATAAGATAATTCATTTAAATGTATTATTATATTTTAAATATATAATAATGGTGATATTTTTACAACGAATGTGGGATATATGAGTATACGAGGAGGAAGAGTATTTTTGTTGCAATAAATGTTTAAAACATGTTAAACATGTAAATTGGACCCCATTTATTATTTGAAATTTGATTATAGCTTTTGTAAAATTGCCCGTTTGTGGATTTCGTTCAATTTACATTTGGAATTTGGAAAAACTTTCTTTCGCAAAGTTGTAGATAATTGAATTTCCTATAAAAATTCACCAGATTCGAATTTTACGATAAAAGGGCTATTTATTGTGAATTATTGAAGTTAGAAGCTCTGAAATAATTGATTTTTGGAAGTTTTAATTATTATTTTAAAGAAAAAATGTTTTTTGCATTTAAGTGGGCTAACATGTGATATTAATTGCTTTGAAATCAGATCTTCAAAGATGGGCTAAGGAAATTTATAATATATATTAATATTTTATTAAATTTTACGCTTTGGTGTTCTAAGCATTTTCCTATAAATAGGGTGCTTAGGTTAGAATTGAAAATCACACCGTGAACCCAAGTTTTCTCTATATTATTGAGCGTATTCTTGTGAGTATTTTGAGTATAATTTGAGTATTGCTATCTGATTGCAAGTTCAAGTCGCCTTTATATCCAGGTGTTTAATTTAGAAATCACCGATCTTTCGAGGTAAGGGATATTTTTTTAAAATGATATTATTTATTCTAATATCATTATGTCGAAGTATTGATCTGAACTTTTTAATCAAATTTGGAACTTTTAGTGTAGGGGGTTCTTATTCACGTATATGACCTTTATTCACGATATCTGATATTATTCACGAATCTAAGACTATTCATCGAAAAATAAAATTTTTCTTTTTCGTCCAAAATATCTATTGTGGATATTAGCTTTGATTGTATCCATGTTTTGATCATTCTTGAATTTTACACCACTATGATTATTTTTGAGGTATTTTGGACATGGATAAAAATAAAGTACGAATCCTTAATCCTTAATCCTTGTCATTTTGTTTCTTTAGATTCGTTTCTTTAAAAATATTTTTCATCATCCTCGGTCTTAAATGATGATATTATTGAATATCTTTGGCTTTTGTAGTGCAAAGATGAATGATTTCGATGAATATCTTTGGCCCGTAGTGCAAAGATGAGCAGTGTTTAGATGAACATGACCAATGATGAATATCTTTGGCACAGTAGCAAAGATGAATATTTGATTCGGATGTATGTTGATTGATGTTACGGGGATAAAAGATAGAGCGATGAACTTTAAAATTCATACATAGAAGATAGTAGTTTGCATCCTCTACTTAACTCTTCTAATGAATTATTATTTCATTGCGAATATTGATTTAAAACTTGTTGTCTATTGTATTCTATTAGATTTTTCCTGTTGAAGACTAATGATAATTTGTTGTATATTATCTTAGTCATAATATTCTTTCTTGGGCTAGTTGAGCTCACCCTTTTCCTTTTTGTTCCATTTTTCTTCTCAGGAGGCGAGAATATAGCGAGTACGAGTCGGGATATGGAATGAAGGTTCTAGAGAGAGTTGTTTAGTAGTCCTCACCATTTTTGTAAAATAATGTATCAATAAATGTGATGAGGATTTATTTGAGTATAGATATTATCTAGAAGATAATATTTGTATTCAAACTCACGCTTTCTTGTTGTAATAATAAAGTTGTAGTTGTTTTTGTACCATGTATTGACAACTCAGAATGGGTGATGTATACCTATTTTGGGGGCGTCACACTTTTGGTTCACTTTGTAGCTCTAGTGAACCAAACTAGAATAAAAGTCCATAATCAATCCAGGTAGAATATAGTATTCTATATGTGCATGCTTATACTATATATATATATATATATATATATTTTATATTATGCAAACATGCTTGGCATGTTAATTAATATGACGCGTATTTTATATATATATATGTACTTACTAAACAAGATGAGACAAATTAATAACAAACCCCTCAAATTTTTTATATTAAGTCCTAAGCGTTCAAAGATATTTAGAATATCGAACGTCGCCTTCTAGCATGATAAAATTAATAGAGTATTAAATATTTAATATGAGTTTGTTGTGTCACCACAAGGCAAGTATTAAGTATTTAAGATATTAATTTATCACATTTGATGCTTATAAAGAAAATTGAACAATATTGTTTTGTTGTGTCACCACAAGGACAATATTTTTCTTTTTTGAATATATGGAGTGCTAGGTTGGACTTAAATTTGATAATTTTGATTCGGACGTGCCACCACTTGATCAAAATAATCTAAGAGGCAAAATACAAGGAGTTGCATAGTTGATGTAATTGACAAGAGTTGTCTACCTATTTATTTATATATAGTTTATTGTGTCACCACAAGGCTATATACATTTGAAATGGGATCCTTATTCTCACTAGCAAATCTTTAATTAGATTTTTCTTAGAACTATATATATTGAGGTAATATAGTTTGAAGAAAATAGTGAGAGATACCAATTTAAAACAAGACCTAATTTATTTTGGTAATTAATAAAAGAATGTATGCTAAAATGTTGTTAATTACAAATTCATTTACATAATTTTATAATGTCTAAATCACTATCACTGCGAAGCATATTAGGTGCTATTTGATCGGACCGAATTAAACGGATTGGTTAAGGAATTGAGAAAAGTTCTCACAGCTGAAAAGCTATCTTATGTCCTTAATACGCCTATCCCTGCATGGTTGCAGATAATGCCTCTGAGGAAGAGATTGCTACTTTTAGAAAGTGGCAAGATGATGCATAGTTGGCTCAATGCATCATGCTCGCATCCATGAGTAACGAGCTTCAGCGTCAGCATGAAACTATGGATGCTCCTACTATATTCCCGCACATCAAGTAGTTGATGGTGAGGAAAGTGGGACCGATAGATATCGAGATATCTAAGGAGCTCTTTCGATCTAGAATGACCCAGGTGACACTCTGATACATATAAAAGTCCTTAACATTATCAATTTGATTGATCAATTAGATGACGAGGTTTTGTCATGGATGGAGAGTTGAGCCAATATTGATCTTGCACTCACTCCCCGGACTCCTTTCACAATTGTTGTGAATTTTTCATATGAACAAGCTAGATATCAGCCTCGCTGATTTGCTTAACATGTTGAAAAATGTTGAGAGTCACTTTCCAACCATGAAAGACCAAGTCTTACTAGTAGGGGACAAAGGATCTTCTGAAAAGCAGAACGATTCAAAGAAGGTAAATAGAAAGGCAAAAACAAAGGATAATAAGAACAATCTTCGACGTCGGGCTAGCAAAGGAGTTTTGCTTCCACTTTCGCAATAAGCGAGGACCTTTGGAAAAGAAAGCGTGAGAAGCATCTTGCAGAGGCTAACCAAAAGAAGCTTAGTGAAGTTTCGGTTACAAATACAAATTTATTCATGATTTAAAATAAATTTTTCTTTAAGTCAAGGTTCTACTTGGGTATTGGATACCAGCTTTGGTTATCATAAATATAGATTTATGAAGGGACCAAACAGAAGTAGAAAGCTAAACAAAGGATAAGTAATCTTATGTGTGGGAAATGAAGCAAAGGTTGCTACATTAGACATAGAAACTTATAATTTAGCAATGCCTACGGGCAAATCTATTAAGTCAATAAGTTGTTATTGTATTCTAGTTCTTGTTAGAAACATTATTTCCATTTTTGTTGTTGGACAATGAAATCTTTGGTATTATATTTAAGAACAATTGTTGTTCTATTTATAATAATAATGTTTTGTATAGAACTGGAATATTACTTGATGGATTGTGTACTTGACTTATGTAAAAATTATTTTGCAAATTGAACAAACTAGTATAAGAAAAAGGAGATAATTATTTAAAAAGTTGAATGTGTGTATTTGCTGAAATACAAGTGTGAATTATTTGAAAGGTTCAAAGAATTCAGAAGTGAAACAAATTGACAGAGTATTAAGATTCTTTGATTAGATCAAGGAATAAATACTTGTGCAATGAGTTTCTAGATCATCTCAAATGGTTTTCTCACAATGGACGCCTCCTAATACGCAATAATTGATTGATGTATCTGAAAGGAAAAATTGTACCTTGTTGGACATGGTGCATCCATAATGATTTTACCAACATTCCAGTATCCCTCTGGGGTCATGCCCTAGAAATGGCTGCATATCTACGAAAAGGTAACCTCAAAATCCAGCCTCAAGACTCCATAAAAGTTATGGACATGGGGATTCCTAATCTTAAGTATGTTGAGATAAGGGGTTGTCCAACTTATGTGAAAAGGTTTCAAAGGATAAGCTTGGGACAAGATTTGACAAGTGTTGATTTGTGGGACATCCTAAAGTAAGTTTAGGGTATGTGTTCTATAATCCTACTTAGCAAAAGGTGTTTGTTGTGAAACACGCTGCCTTCTAAGATAAAGGTGTTTATCATTAAAGGGGCTAGTGGGAGGATAATAGAATCTTGAAGAGTTCAAGAACCACAAAACACTATAAGTCAAATATGAGGAACTTGTAGATAGACCTATTGTACCACAATCGAATCATAAATCTGGAATAGTACCGAATATACCTAGGAGGTATGGATTCATCATGAATGATGATGATGAGGTACGTATCATAGAAGATGATGATCCAGTTACATACGATGAGGTAAGAGTTATAAACACTCAGAGAAATGGATTGAAGCAAGCTTCTCAAAAATGGAACATTCGTTTTGATAAGACAATCAAAAGAGTTTGATTTTATCAAAAACAAGAATGAACCTAGTGTGTACAAAAGGATCAGTGGGAGCGTCGTGATATTCCTAGTATTATATGTTGATATACTGCGGATAAGGAATGACATGCCAATGCTAGAATCAGTAAAGATAAAGTTGTCTAAACATTCCTCCATGAATGATTTGGGAGGAGTATCATAATTAGGGATACAAATCTATATAGATAGATTCAAAAGGATGCTCGGATTAACCCAAGGAATGTATATTCATTTGATGCTAAAGTCGTTTAGCATGGCAAACTCTATGGGATGTCTCATGTTCATGAGCCATGGAGTGTATCTCTCTTAATAGTCCCCATAGACTCATAAAAGAGAGATCACATGAGTAATTATCATGTATGCAATGAAATATACGAGACCTGATGTTGATCAGTCATATTCTGGAGAAGTTCACTATGAGTCAGTGAAAAACATCTTAAAGTACTTAACCGGCACTAAGGATGTGATCATATACATGGTGGGTCTGAATTAAAACTAGAGGGCTTAACATAATCAAGTTTTTCAAACAGACCAAGATGACAGAAAATCCACTTTAAGGTAAAGCGTTACCTTGAACGGTGGTGTAGTGAATTGGAAAGGTTCCAAACAACAAAGAGTTGCTGGTTTAGTGCTAAAGACAAAGTATATAGCTGTAAATGAAGCTGCAAATTGATTGTTTGGATGAAAAGTTCATTACAGAACTAGGAATAGTTCCTAAGTCTCATCTTGGATCTAAACATGTGTTGTGGCACTTTCATTTGATTATAGGAATCATTGAAAGATGGGAAAACACTATAGAGATAGTGAACTATCAAGAACAACATTATATATTCATTAACTAAAGCTTATCCAACAGCAGGATAATCATCACTTAGAGAAGAAAGGTATGAGAAACCATGACGATTGGCTTTAGTGCAAGTGGGAGATTGAAAGTAGTATGCACATAAGCCAATCATATTTGATGATAAAGCATATACTTTATAACAATCTTATTCATTTATTAATAAAGAGTATTAATTTATTAAAGGCTTTTAAATTATCTACATGATGTTGTTTTATAATATGTGATAAACCCGTAGTTTTAAGCAATGCTTTTAGAATAATGATGATGATCATTCTAATGAGATCTAAATTCTTAGAAAGCTTAAAACTAAAATAGTTCCCAATCGTTGGATTACTAAATTGGGGATTAGTGAATCCGGATAGATTGGTACATACGTTCTTGCTTTCATTGGATGAGGATGATTGATCTCATGATCATTTGTGTGGAGACACTAAAAGCAAGTATGTAGGTGCTTATTAGAGAATAAGTTCTTTGAGCATTGGCTAGCTAAGGAATACCTAATGGAGTTTTACTTATGCATCGATAGGAATTCTGTAGTAGTGATGATAGTCTAGTGATCCTTGGACTTGAGATCATCATAGTATCTTGTGTATAATGAGTTATACTTTGACTTATTCCTTAAGACCCTTAGGGTATATCAAATGGTATGCTTGGGTATAATAAGTTGTACATGGAGATAATGTATGATCGATAAAGAATCTACCACTTCTAGTAAAGAGAAATGTCTATGTGATTCGATAAATGACAACCCAATAGTCCTTGGTTAAAATGATTGAAATTAGAAAGGAGTTTCTAATTTGCATTATTTGGAGTTGTGCATTTAAGGATCGAAATACATATAATTAAATAAAATAAGACTTGTGGTAATTTCACATCTTATATTTAATTGGGACATTGTATGGTGGAAGGATTGAATTATACGGTAACTATTTACTCAAAGGTTCTTTTATGATTAATGTTGAAATCTATATTATCCGGAAAGTCGTTGATCATTTGGGGAGGCTTATCCTTATTGTAGAATAAATATTATTTATTTAAATAAATTAATTGTTTAATTTATTTATTTAAATAAGATTAGAATTGTTCTAATTGATTTATTCACAACCGATTTAATATGGAGAACCTAAAGGGTCACACCATAAAAGGAAGAATAATTATTTAAGAAGTTAATGGCATAATCGTAATAATATGTTAAGTATATTTAATTTAATCTATGGTGATAGAATAAATTAAATAGCTTAATATTTATTATTTAATATTTTAGAAATATTAAATATAAATTAATAAGAGGAGTCTTATTAATATTATTACAATTATTATTATTTTAATTTCTAAAAGAGTTTAGAAATTAATTTAATATAAATACTTTCTCATTTATTCTAATAGGATTAGGAGGTAAAATTAATTAAAAGAGTTTAATTAATTATCCCTAATAAGATAAAGGAGCTTAATTAATTAAAAGATTTTAATTAATTAAAATAAAACCCAATTCCTTAATTGTTAAGGAGGGTTGCCCACATCTATAAATAAGAGGAGTCTTATTATGGGTGGTGGGGGTTGTTGACTTTCTGACAACATCGTAATTCCAATAGTTGGGAGAGTACGCGCTTTTCTATAGAGAGAGAAAACTAGGGTTTTGCCAAATACCCATCTTCTTGAATTCTTCTTCTTCCTTGGTGGATCACCTCTGAGAGGCCAAACACTTGGGTGGCTAACGTTGATCGAAGGAAGGAACAAACCCGGTGAATTCAAGTTGAACGTGAAAGGATTTGGAGGTGAACTTGTACCTGAGGAAGCTCGATCTTAAAGGGTATGATTTTATTCTTTATGTTTTCGTTTAATTAATAATTGTGCATAAAGGGTGATCCGGGTATATGGTTTGTAAAATTTTAAAACTCTGATTTTACACGTTTTCGCTTATTTTTGCAATTTGATTGCGTTCATGTATATTACAAACCTAACACTAGGAGGGGAGAGACGGGGAATTTCTTCGCTAGTATGACCTACCTAAGTTTATTTGGTATTTAATTGGTCGGTCGAGTATAGGGATAAAATGTGATATGTTAATTAACCCTTTTTTGTGATGATGTTTGAGAATGGCATCCGAAAATCTTTGAGATAAGCAATGAAGCACATGAGAGTGTTGATTCAAATTTCAAGCAAAAGGTAACGACCAACAACACGATAATAATCATCTTTGGTGACAACGGCTATCGAACAATGATAACCATCGTGGGGAAATTATCATGCGAGAATGGTAACCACTTGGTGGTAATCACGGCAAAGAAAATAGAAGTGGAAATTGCAAGAAAGAAGGTCATTTAGCCCAATTTTGTGCGTGCACCAAAGTCAAGTTCATTTGGGATGGTGGCACCAAAGGCGGATCTGGACAAAACAAAGTCGTTGGTTTTTAGGAAGGCGTTTTTCATGACTTCTCAAAAGCGAGTAAACCAAACGAAGTTAAGCAGGTTAGTTAATTATAAATTCTTGCTTGAAGTTTATACCTTATTAGATATCGGTTCTACCCATTCTTTTTATCTCTTTCTTGCGTTCAACATTTAAATTTGACTTAGAGAAGTTAGACTTTTACTATCGGTTGAAACTCAGATAGAGAAACCTTTATTTCATGTCTTTATCCAAGTCTTGGATGAGAGTCAGCGATTTTGAATGATATTTTATTGTTAATAAATTTCCTGACGTATTCTTGAAGACTTCTTAAACTACCCCTAGAGCATGAAATCAAATTTTGTAATGACCCCAGTACAAAACCCATTTTAAAACCCTCAAATATTTCATCAACTAAAAGGATCTGGTTATGTTGATTATGATGAGAGTCATAATAAAAGCGTTGAACTGATGAAAATCATGGGTATATGTAGTATTAGTAAGTGTTATGATGAGTTATGTTGGTTATTATGTGAAAATATGAGAGTTTCTTAGAAATCACAAAGGGTTGAAAATCAGATTTTGGTGAAAACAGAACATGAAATTCAATTGATCATATCTCCTGTTATATTTCGAATTTTTGAGTGTGGTCAAGTCCTAGAGTTAGATCTATGAGTTTTGTAGCTTATCTAAGTGGAATCACTGGAAAAGAAGTTGTAGATTTTCGTGTGGACTGATTTTAGCAAAGAAGAGCAAAGGTCGCGTGGTAAAGTGATTGATAACCCCATTATTTATTATTACATTGGAACATCACATGCGTGCGTTTACATGACTGGTTCCATTATTTATTATTCTATTGGAATATCAGATGTAATGCGTTCTGAATGACTGGTTCCATTATTTATTATTACATTAGAATATATCGTATACGTGCGTTCTACGCGTGACTGGTTAAGATTATTTATTATTACATTGGAATAACACATATGCATGCGATCTATCGCATGCCTGGTGATTTCTTTTGTTGTTCCATTCTTTATTATACTCAGTTGGTTAAAGTTTTGGCTTTTATACTCCATGAAATTAGTGGAATATCCTTGATATTTGCGCTTCATCCAATATCTTTTCATGGAAATATTCTTTTGAGCATTCTTGAGTTTTACCCACAAAGCGATGATCGTGTTGACAATTTGGACGTTATTGGTTCCTGAATAAATTAATTCTTAAACTTGTTTTATTGAATTCTTATATCATTGTCATCATCCTCATGTTTATATTATGTTAAAAGTCATCTGTGGCCTGTAGTACATAGAAGGACTTGGTATGATTATGACCGAGGTGGATCGGTATAATCATGATCGTAATGTTACAAATGATGTGGAAAAAGTCCTCATTGGCCCGTAGTGCATTGATGGACATTTTTTGGTATGATTATGGCTATGGATTCTCTTCGGCCAAGGGTACAAAGATGAATCATTTTATGGCATGATCAGGACCGTTGATGAAAACACGATTATCTTTGGCCCGTAGTGCATGGATAATTCGTGGTCGTGATACTAAATTATATCATTGGCCTGTAGTGCAGGGATGATTTGATGATGTGGATTATTTGTTAAGCTGAGTCTCAGCGATAAAAGTGATGAAAAACTTTTTAAATCATAGAAGATGGTAGATTTTATTCTCTACTTGACTCTTCTAATAGATTACTTGTTCCGATGCAGTTAAACTTGATGTTTGTTATATTATATCAGTTTAACATTGTTGAAGGCTAACGATAATTTATTCTGCATTATCTTAGTCATAATTTTTTTACTGGGCTAGTTGAGCTCACCCTTTCTTTCACTATTCTCTTCAGGAAATGAGAATATAGCTGGGACTAGTCGGGGAATGGATTGACGGTCCAGATGGTTGCATTAGTAGTTCTCACTATTCTGTGAAATAGTGTGATAATAATTGTAATAAGATTGGATTTGAGTGTGGATATTGTGCTAGAAGACAATATTCGTATAAAACTCGATTTATGTTTTGTCGTATTTTACTGGAGACGGTTGTATAATTAAGTTGTATTTGAATTCTATACCATGTATTTGGCGACTCGAGAATAGGTGATGTATACCTATTTTGGGGGCGTCACGATTAATATCAAAGCTTAGGATATGATCCCGGTTGAGATGTGAGACAAGAATTAGGAGGGAGAGAGGGAATTCCTTGTTAGTATGACCTACCTAAGTTTATTTGGTATTTAATTGGTCGGTCAGAGTATAGGGATAATATGTGATATGTCAATTAACCCTTGTTTTGTGACAGTGTTTAAAAATGGCATCTGAAAATATTGAGATAAGCAATGAAGCAAAATAATATGACCGTATCACAGTACGAGGCTAAGTTTACGAAGTTATCCCGGTTTGCATCCCATTTGGTCGATAATGAGGAGTGAATGACGTGAATGTTTCTAAGAGGTTTGAAACCCGATATACGTCAATACCTCATTTCTTATAAACTTTATTTATATTCAGATGTTGTGAATAGGGCTCGGTTATTAGAAGCGCGATAATGAGTCAAAGACAACCAACCAAAGGTAATGACGAAACACGATAATAATAATCGTCATCGTGTGGCAGCGGTCATCGAAACAATGATGACCATAGTGGGGAAATTATCATGCGAGAATGGTAACCACTTGATTGGTAATCATGGCCAAGATAATAAGTAGAAATTTCAAGAAGAGAAGGTCATTTAGCTCGATTTTGTCATATAGTGAAGTCAAGTCCAAATTTGGGGACGGTGGCACCAAAGCGGATCACGGACAAAACAAAGTCGGTGGTTTTTCGGGAAGAAGCGTTTTTCGTGACTTCTCAAAAAAGCGAGTAAACGAACGAAGTTAGTACGGGTTAGTTAATTATATTTTTTTGCAAAGTCTATACCTTATTAGATACCGGTTTTATCCATTCTTTTATCTCTCTTGCTTGCGTTCAACGTTTAAATTTGACTCCAGAGAAGTTAGACTTTGACTTATCTATTTAAACTCCGTTAGGAGAAACCTTCATTATATGTGTTATCCAAGTCTTGGATGAGAGTCACAGTTTTGAATGATATTTCTATTGTTAATAAATTTTCTGACGTATTCTTGAAGACTTCTTAGCCTACCCCAGAACGTGAAATAGAATTTTGTATTGACCTCAGTACAAAACCCATTTCTAAAACCCTTAAATATTTTTTTACCTAAAACAATCGTATAATGTGCCAAAGACGTTGGCTCGAGCTGTTGAAGATTACGATCGTACCATTCAATATCATCATGTGAAGAAGCGAGCGTGGCGGTGACGCGTTGAGTAGAAGATCGTATGCGTTCTGATGCGATGTTGTTAACACAAAAACCCATTTCGTATAACTTACAAATAATGAAGATAGAGTTAAAGACTCTAGGGACCCACGTGAAGATAACAAATATACAATTAGAATCGACTTTAATCGATAAAGTTAAAGCCACTCAATCTTCACACCCGAATTTGATGAATGTGAAGAAGAAGTTTCAAGAAGGCGTTATCTCAACCCTCGATTTTATTGGCCCATTTAAAATCTTTGATCGAGTAGGAACTGTGGCCTATAGACTCGTTTTACCGCCAAGTATGTCGCGTGTTCATAAAGTTTTTCACGTATCGATGTTACGTAAATATGTGGATGACCTGAACCACGTTATTAAATTAGAACTAGACGAGATAGCAGAAGATTTAACGTATGATGAGATACGTGTTAAAATCTTGGATAAGAAGGATCGTATTCAACACTCAAAGGTTATACCTCAAGAGTTAGAACTGACGAGGTATCTTCATCTCTTCGACATACCAGGTACGTACGTAAATTTCGAGGGCGAAATTTTATAAGGAGGGGAGATTGTGAGACCCCAAATTTTATGAATAAAGATTTAATTCTCTCGAAATATTTTTTTGAATATTATGGTGTGGATTTGAGATAATATTATAGTCGTGGGTAGTATTTATAAATTTTACAAAGTACGCAAGTTGTTATATAATATTTGATTGGTCGGGGAATATTCGTTTTAACAGGGAATATTTGTACGACGGCACAATCATTGGTGGACCCCACAACAAAATTATTGCCGGATTGAGAAAACGATAAAAATATCTTTTTATGAAAATAACGGCGGAAGTTTCACAGATTAGCTTGTTGAAACACCCGGTGTTAAAAAAACGATGTCTGGCGTGGTTTGCATAGCTTTGCGGTATTGATTATTGATGCTTACGTGAGAAGTCACTCATTTTGTTCAATTATTCTTTGCGATAATTCTTTGCGTAGTATCTCACGTTATTTGATTGATTATTGTCAATATTTTATATATTATTAAATCAATAATTGAGATAACAAATTTATTAATATTATTATTTGCAATATTAACGATGTCAGAAGTTACATCGAGGAGAGGTTTGGTCACCGCTTTAATTGCGGCGCTGATAGCGAGAAATCCTTATTGGAAGCCCCTCTTTCACAGGAACTACAGTGGTCGATTAATATTGTGAATTATAATAAAGGTGATAAGTTTTGTTTTATTATTATTATAAATGTAATAAAAGCGAATTTTTTATATAAAGCGAAAACTTTTTATAAAGTTTTGTTTTATTTGATTATAAATAGAATATATTATATTTTATTATGCATAGTGTTTTGCATAATAGTACTGCATAGTGTTTGCGTAGTAAAATCTTTTTATATAAAGCAGAATACTTTTATAAAGTTATTTGTTTTATTAGACTATAAATAGAATATATAATATTCTATTATGCGTAGTGTTTGCATAGTACTGCGTAGTGTTTGTATAGTAAAATATTTTTATATAAAATAGAATACTTTTATAAAGTTATTCGTTTTATTTGATTATAAATAGAATATATTATATTATATTTAAAGGATTTTGTTTTATTAGAATATTTTATTAATCTTTGCATAGTAAATCAATATGAACCATCCAGTTTAAAAGTAAATCAATTTGGACCGATTCATAAATTAGTTACTTATTAGGTCCATTCTCTATAAATAGAAGCTCATTCCTTCATTATTTTTTACGAATTCTTTGAAACTCTAGAGAGAAAACAATAGAGAGAAAGAAGAAAAGTATTCCGCTACTTCACTACTCCTATATTAGGTTTCTTCTAAGGTAAGGGATATTATTTGTTGTACTCGTAAGGGTGTTATTTCTTTTTTATTCATGAAGAGAACTTACATTATTCCATTCTTTATTATCTTTATTGGAATAACACTTTTGTATCTGTGAAACAACCCTATACTTGGTGAAAATTTTCTATTATTCCATTCTTTATCATTATGTTGGAATAACTTTGTTTATCAAATCCGCATACGGTGAAATTCTTCTACATTATTCCATTCTTTATTATTACATTGGAACATCACATGCATGCGTTTATGCATGGCGTGGTTCCATTATTTATTATTCTGTTGGAATATCACATGCATACGTTTACGCGACTTTGGTTTCATTATTTATTACATTGGAATATCACATACATGCATTCACGCGTGACTGGTTTCGTTATTTATTATTCTATTGGAATAACTTTGTTTATGCGATCCATCGCATGCACGGTGATTTCTTTTGTTGTTCCATTCTTTATTATACTCGGTTGGTTAAAGTTTTGGCTTTTATACTCCATGAAATTAGTGGAATATCCTTGATATTTAAGGCTTTCATCGATATCTTTTCATGAAATATTCTTTTGAGCATTCTTGAGTTTTACCCCACAAATCGGTATTATGTTGACAATTTGGGCGTTATTGGTTCTGGATAAATTAATTCTTGAACTTGTTTTATTGAATTCTTATATCATTGTCATCATCCTCATGTTTATATTATGTTGAAAGTCATCTGTGGCCTGTAGTGCATAGATGGACTTGGTATGATTATGACCAGGGATTATTCGGTATAATCATGACCGTAATGTTACAAATTATGTGAAAAAAGTCCTCATTGGCTCGTAGTGCATTGATGGATAGTTTTTGGTATGATTATGGTTATGGATTCTCTACGGTCAAGGGTGCAAAGATGAATTATTTTATGGCATGATCAGGACCGTTGATGAAAACACGATTATCTTTGGCCCGTAGTGCATGGATAATTCACGGTCGTTGTAAGACCCCAACTTATTATAAATAAAATTGAATTTTCCTCTATTCATTATTCTAAATTAATAAGGGTTAATTTGATATAATGCTTTGGTTATGGGTGAAATGTGCAAATTTTACAAAATAAGCAATTGGTTATAAAATATTCATTTCTGTCGGGGAATATTCGTTTGGTCGTGGAATATTCTTTTTATCGGGAATATTCCGTATGACGGCGCAGTCAATTGTGGGCCCAATAACAGAATAACTGTCGAATGAAGAAAATGACAAAGTTGAGTTTTTATGAATAATGACGTAATTATTACAGATTAACCTTTGTTGGAATACCGGTGGTTAAAATACGATGTCTGGCGTGGTTGCAGATATTATTGTTGAATTATTGATTCTTACGTGAAGACACTACTCAATAATTATTACGATGAGTTCTTATTCAATATTTTATTTATTGATTTAATAATTGATGCGTTGATAGTTTATATTATTGTTGTTTTGATAATTATCATTTACATGATATTTTCCATTATCGGATCGATAATTCATATTATTTGAATAATATTATTAGATTGCATTATTGGCAATGTCTAAAAAGTTACATCGAGGAGAGGTTTGATCACCTAATTGCTTGCGCCGAGAAGGAAAAATTCTTATTGGAAAGCCCTCTTCTCACAGAGGCGTCTGCGGTTGTCATAATTGTGATTACGTAATATTATTTGGGAATAATTAATTATTGATTTATATGATAAGGAAATATTTATTTGATGTGGATATAAATGATGGATTTATTTATTTTATATGGTTATTAATGAAAGAATTAATTCTGAGATGTTTTATCAGTATTTTGTCTGATTGGAGGCATTAAAAATCACCCGTTTGTGAATTTCGGATATTTCTGTTTGGAATTTGGAAAAACTTTCTTCTGCAAAGTGGTAGAGAATTCAATTTCGTGTGGAATGAACATAAAATTTGTATTTTTCTGATAAACAGGCTATTTTCTATGAATGATTAAATTTCTGATTATTGTTTAAATGATAAAACATTTTGGAAAATTCTAAAATTGGTTGGTGAGAAATGTGCTCAATTGAATTTCAAATGTGGTGGGTGGAAATAGTAGCGAGAGTAAAGCCATCGTGAGTAGCTTGGTCAAAATGCTTCGATGTGATAACATTTTCCTATAAATAGAGGGCTAAGTTAGAATTGAAAATCACACCAGAAACAAGTTTTCTCTCTTTCTCTCTCTATATTATCGAGCATTTTGTGAGTATTTAGATACTTTGACAGTTGTTGTTCAGTACAAGTTTCATTCAGCATCATATTCGATATTTCATTCAGGAAATCTTGTTTCTTTGAGGTAAGGGATGTTATTTTCTTCATATATGATATTATTTCTTTCGATATCATTATCTTAGAAGTGTTGATCGAACTTTTAATCAAATTTGGAACTTTTTTTTGTGTCGGGTTACTATTCACGTATCGACTCTATTCACGTGAGCGACACTTATTCACGAATACGGCACTATTCATAGAAAAATGAAATTTTCTTCTTTTTGTCCAAGATGTCTATTATGGTTACTTATCTTTGATTGTATCCATGTTTTAGTCTTTATTTTTGAATTACATTTCAAAATTGGTTATTATAAAGTATTATTGATCTTGGATAAAGCATGTCTGAATCCCTAATATTTGTCCTTACGTCTCCTTTGGATTCGTTTTCTTTAAATTATTTTCATCATCCTCGGTCCTAAATGATGATATTCTTGAATATCTTTGGCACGTAGTGCAAAGATGAATGATTAATTGATGAATATCTTTGGGCGTAGTGCGAAGATGAACATGTGTTGAGATGAACATGATTATTTGGTGATATAAATGAATATCTTTGGCTTTGTAGTGCAAAGATGAATATTTGATTAAAGATGTGTATTGATTATTGTTACAGGGATAAAATATTGATGATGGACTTTTAAATCTTAGAAGATAGTAGAACTCATTCTCTACTTGACTCTTCTAATGGATTGTTGTTTCCGCTGCAGAATATTGATCTAAAACTTGTTGTCTATTATATTCTATCAGATTTTTCCCTATTGAGGACTAACGATAATTTTTTGTATATTATCTTAGTCATAATATTCTTTCTGGGTTATTTGAGCTCACCCTTTTCCTTTTTGTTCCATTTTTCTTCTCAGGAGGTGAGAACATAGCAGGATCTAGTCGAGGTATGGAGTGATGGTTCTAGAAAGATGTTTTAGCAGTCCTCACTATTTTTGTAAAAAAGTTTTTGAATAATGTAATGAGGACTTAATTTAGTTGTGGATATTATCAGAAGACAATATTTGTATTTAAACTTACAATATATGTTGTGTCGTATTTTTGCGATAATTGTATTATTAAAGTTGTAGTTTGCTTTCTGTACCATATATTTGGCGACTCGGAATGGGTGTTGTATACCTATTTTGGGGGTGTCACAGTTGGTATCAAAGCTTAGGGATATGGTCTCTGGCGGAGATCGGGGAATAGAACTAGGAGGAGAGATGATTAAATCCTTCGCTAGGGTGTCTATCTAAGCTTATTTGTTGGTCGGTCGTAATATAGGGATATTATATGATATGTTAATTTATTTAATTAACCCTTGCTTTATGGAAGTATTTAAGAATGGTCATTGAGAGCGTTAACAATGGAGTGTATGAGGCGTGGAACAACCTTTAGTCACAAACCGGGAGAGCGTGCAGCGGGAAAGCAATATTCCTCCTATAAACAACTTATCGAGCAAGCGATGAATGATGGAATGTTTAGGAGCTTTTTTTGCGGTTCATACAAAATCGACGAGGAGACTCGTGTACAAAATATGGGTGGAAGTGATGGCAACACGCGGCGATATCATCACGACCAAGCGATTCGAGGAGTTGGGACCACGATTTACGGGAAAGATCCGATCAATTAAAGAAAGCGTGGATCAAGCAAATTACCAAGATATTCGATGTCTTGGGATGCGGAGGAACGAAGGTTCCATTCGCCACCTTTATGTTCCGTTGAGCGATTCTTGGTGGGAATCAGTAAGCGTACCCGACCCGGTACTTTTCAACATGTCTTGGGAAAGATTTGAAGCGTTCAATGACAAGTACTTTCACGAAAGTATTAAATCGTATGAAGGAGGTAGAGTTTATTAGGCGGAGCGAACAACATAGCGGTGTCTCGATGCGAGGTGAAGTTCGCGGAGTTATCGGTTTGCACCTTATTTGGTAGAAAATGAGGAACATATGGCGTGGATGTTTACGAGAGGTCTAAAACGAGAGATTCGTCGATACCTTATCTCTCATAAATTTTCTCTGTATTCGGATGTTGTCAACATGGCTCAATTATTAGAAGCGAGATAATGAGTATACTCGACCAAGAGGACCCTGACGAGGTCATACTTAGGTGACAACGATCATCGAGGCGATGATAACCCGGCGAGGAGGAAAAATAAGGACAAAGCGGTAACCACTCGGAGGAGATCGCCGCTAGTTAGATGTTACAAATGCGGAAAAGGGACATATCATTCAAATTTGTCCACAACAATCAAGATATGTTATAAACATATTGTGGAAAGGAGGGCCATATAAGCTTGAGAAGCGCTCTGTAGCAGCGAAAACCAAGTTCGGCGAGGATGGTGACTCAAAGGTTGTCCGGATAAGTCAAAATCGGCGGTTCTGGAAGAAGCGTTTATAAATGGCCAAAAGCGTGAGGAACCCGAGCGAGGTGATCACGAGTAAGATAATCTTGAATTCTTGCAAAGTTTATACCTTACTGAATCTGGGGTTCTACCCATTCTTTTATTTCTTACGCTTGTGCTCAGCGTTTAAACTTGACTCAGGAGAAATTGGACTTTGATTTATCTGTTGAAACTCAGTTGGGTGAAACCTTCGTTACATCTACAGTTTATAAATCTTGCTTAATCCAAGTTGGCACTATCACATTACCTGTTGATCTTATCTCTTTAAAGATACTTGC
This sequence comes from Panax quinquefolius, assembly GCA_020205615.1. Lineage (NCBI taxonomy): Eukaryota > Viridiplantae > Streptophyta > Magnoliopsida > Apiales > Araliaceae > Panax > Panax quinquefolius. Next base: position 31,089,493 of record CM035173.1, read on the forward strand.
TTTTAATGTGATTTTAGGAATTGATTGGTTAACCACTCATCATGCCAAAATTGATTATTTTCGTAAGGTTGTTAGTTTTTATATTCCTAACCAACCTGTCATACGAATTCAAATAACTAAACCACTAAAATCAGTCACCATCATATCAAGCCACAAACTATTCGTTTATTGAAAAATGGATGCTAAGCTTTCTTAGCCCATGTTATGGATTTGAACAAAGACAAGTCAGATTTGAATAATATTTATGTGGTTAGAGAATTTCCTGATGTATTTCCTGAAGAACTTCCCGGTCTACCCCCAGAACGTGATGTTGAATTCTTTTTTGATCTTGAACTGGGTACAAAACCCATCTCTAAAACCCCATATCGAATGGCTCCTATTGAACTTCAGGAGTTAAAAGTCCAACTACAGGAGTTATTAGACATCGGTTTTATTCGTCCTAGTACATCTCCTTGGGGTGCTCTGTTTTATTAAGTAAAGAAGAAAAGGCGGGAGTATGCGACTTTGTATTGACTACCGAGAATTAAACCATGTCACCATCAAGAATAGGTATTCGCTACCTCACATTGATGACTTGTTTGACCAGTTATAAGGAGCACAATTCTTTTCAAAGATCGACCTTCGTTCTAGATACCATCAGCTGAAGATTAAAACTGAGGATATTTCAAAGATTGCCTTCAGAACTCGGTACGGGCATTATGAATTATTAGTCATGTCTTTTGGATTGACTAATGCTCCTGCTGCTTTCATGGATATGATGAACCGTGTATTCAAGGAATATTTGGATCAGTTAGTTGTTGTCTTTATTGATGACATCCTCATCTATTCAAAAGCCGTGAAGATCATGAGCACCATTTGAAGCTAATACTTGAAAGACTTTGTGAAAACAAGCTATATGCAAAATTTGAAGAAATGCGAGTTACGGCTTGAGGAAGTAGCATTCCTTGGGCGCGTGGTGTGAAACATGGAGTATTTGTTGACGGCGAAGATTGAAGCAATACAAAGTTGGGAGCAAACGAAGTCGATGTGATGAAATCTGTGACTTTACGGGCTTAATTTGGTTATTATCGGAGATTTGTGGAAGGATTTTCTCGAATCGCTACTCAGATTAACTCGGTGACTCGAAAAGATACAAAATTCACATGGAGCGAGGAATGCGAGAAGAGTTTCAAGAGCTCGAGAGGAGACTCATTTCGGCACTGTTTCTAGTATACCATCTGGTTCGGATGGATTTGTTATCTCTGATGATGCTTGGACAAAGGGTTAGGATGTGTTCTCATGAAACATGGGAAAGTCATAGCCTATGCCTCACGACAACTCAAAGAATATGAGAGGAATTATCCTACTCATGATGCGGAGTTAGCGTGATGATATTCGTTGAAGATATGGAGACTTTACTTGTATGGGGAGAAAGTGGAGATTTATACGGACCATAAAAGCCTTAAATATTTCTTCACCGAAAAAGAACTCGACATGCTGCAGCGACGTTGGCTTGAGTACATTGAAAGATTACGATCACACTATTTAATATCATCTGAAAAGCGAGCGTAGTAGGCGGCGCATTGAGTAGAAGATCATATCAGAAATGCTGAGTGCGATATTGTCAACGTATGAGGCCAATTTTGTATAACTTGCAAAGGATGGAGATAGAGTTAAAGACTCCAGGGACCCACGTGATGATGGCGAATATACGAGTAAAACCGACTTTAATCCATAAAGTTAAAGCTGCTCAAGCTACGGACCTGGGGCTGACGCGTATGAAGAAGAAAGTGCAAGAAGGAGCTATTTCAGAAGCAATAATCGATGAAGAAGGAATACTTCGAGTCAACTCTAGACTTTGCATTTCTAACAATTCTAACTTGAAGCATAGAATCATGATGGAGGCACACAACACCCCATTTGTAATTCATCCTGGGAGTACCAAAAAGTATCATGATATTCGACATACATTTTGGTGGAACAATATGAAGAGAAAGATCGCGGAGTTTATCTCGAGGTGTTTAACTTGTTAACATGTAAAGGCGGAGCATCAAGTACCAAAAGGTCCATTGTAACCACTTGAGATTCCAGAATAGAAGTGGGAACACATTACTATGGATTTCGTTACGGGTCTTCCCAAGGTTTCTCAAGGTATAGATGCGATTTGGGTTATTGTTGATAAATTAACCAAGTCTGCTCATTTCTTGCCGATACGTGAGACTTATTCCCTTGAATGTCTTGCTCGTATGTACGTGAAATCGTGAATGAGATTCTGAGATTGCATGGCATGCCAGTATCCATAGTTTCGGATCGTGACCCAAGATTTTGGGTTAGCTTGCAGAAAGCTATGGAGCACGCAGTTCTGATTGCCAAACATACCATCCTCAAATGGACGGACAATCAGAGAGGACTATTCAAACTCTTGAAGATCTATTAAGACTCTGTGTTCTAGACTTCAAAGGGAATTGGGATAAGTACTTGCCACTGGTGGAATTCTCCTACAACAATAGTTATCAAACAAGTATAGGCATGGCTCCATTTGAGGCGTTGTATGGACGAAAGTGTCGTTCTCCAGTATGCTGGGACGAGGTGGGAGAAGCAACGTTGTTGGGACCAGAATTAGTAGGCATGACTACAGAAAAGATCCAAATGATTCGACAACGTATTCAAATCTCACAAGATCGACAAAAGAGTTATGTTGATCTTCATCGAAAGGACGTGGAATTTAATATTGGGGATCATGTACTATTACGTATTGCTCCATGGAAGGGAGTTACAAGATTTGGAAAGAGAGAAAAGCTCAATCCAAGGTTTGTTGGGCCATTTGAGATTCTTGACCGAATAGGAAATGTGGCCTATAGACTCGCATTACCTCCAAGTATGTCTCATGTTCATAATGTTTTCCACATATCTATGCTTCGTAAATATATGAAAGACCCAAACCATATTATTGAGTTAGAACCAGACGAGATAGCCGAAGATTTAATGTACGAGGAGGTACCTGTTAAAATCTTGGATAGGAAATAATGTAAGACCCCAGCTTTTATAAATAAAGATGAATTTTTCTATAAATATTATTTTTGAATATTATGGAATAAATTTGATATAATGTTATAGTTGTGGGTAATATTTATAAATTTTGCAAAGTATCTGAGTTGTTATAAAATATTACGTTTGGTGGGGAATATTCTTTTTGTTAGGGAATATTAAATACGATGGCTCAATCATTGGTGGACCCCCCTAATGAAATTATTGTCGGATTGAGAAAAGCGACAAAAATATTTTATAAAAATAACGGCGGAGGTGTTACTGAATTAAAAGCTGTTGAACTACCGGTGGTAAAAAATGCGATGTCTGGCGTAGTTGCGTAGTAGCAGCTGCGGTATTGATTATTGATGCTTACGTGAGAAGTCACTTTCATTTATGCTTTCGATTATTGCTTCTGATAATTTTTGCATCATATCTCTTATATTATTGATTGATTATTGTCACGGTATCATCGTATAATATGTTATAGTATTAAATCAATAATTGAGGCGACAAGTTATAAATGATTAATAATTGTTGAAAGATTAAATATGTGTTGATGAAAAAAAAATGATTTGTGGTAAGTTTGATTATTTTATGGGGGCTATATATGTCATCATCTAAGAGTCTCTTCGTCGATAGTAATTACCTTCGTCGATAGTAATTACCCTTGTGAATAGTATTTACCTTCGTCGATAAGTAATTACCTTCGTCGATAGTAATTACCCTTGTGAATAGTATTTACCTTCGTCGATAGTAATTACCCTTGTGAATAGTATTTACCTTCGTCGATAGTATTTACCTTCGTTAATAGTAATTACCTTTACAGACGTCGAACCACTTGTCGTTTCACATTCTGAGCGTCGAACCACTTGTCGTTTCACATTACTGAGCGTCGAACCCGATTCGTCAAGCCACTTGCCTTTTCACACGGCGGTCTTTAAGCTAGAAATCTTCTATAAATAGAGGCCTAGGGCTTCATTATTTTCACGAATTCATTGATCTATAGAGAGAAAATATAGAGAATAAGAGAGAAAGAAGAAGAGTATTTTTTTATTCTTACTTTCTTTGCGATATTCAATCTTCTACCAAATGTAAGGGGTGTTATTCTTTCTTATTCATGAAGAGAAGCTGTTGTTATTCCATTGCTTATTATTACATTGGAATAACTTTTTATATGTGGTTTACCTATACTTGGTGACATTCTTCTATTATTACATTTGGAACATCACATACGTGTGTTTTTACTTTGGGACTGGTTAAAAAATCTTTATTATTACATTGGAACATCACATGCGTGTGTTTTTTACAGGACTGGTTAAAATCTTTATTATTACTGTTGGAACATCACATGCATGTGTGTTTTTGGGACTGGTTAAAATCTTTATTATTACATTGGAATATCTATCGTGTGTTTTTACAGGATGCAGTTCCATCTTTATTATTACATGTTGGAACATCACAGCCGGTGTGAATTTCACGACACCTGGTTAGATTATTTATTATTACATTGGAATACACATGCATGCGATCTATATCGCATGTATGGTGATTTCTTTTGTTATTCCATTCTTTATTATACCCGGTTGGTTAAAACTTTGACTTTATACTCCATGAAATTAGTGGAATATCCTTGATATTTGCGTTTCATCGATATCTTTTCATGAAAATATTCTTACGATCATTCTTGAATTTTTACTCTACAAAAGCAGTATCATATTGATAATTTGGGCGTTAATAATTCTGGATAAAATAATTCTTGAACTTGTTTTATTGAATTCTTATATCATTGTCATCATCCTCGTGTTTATATTTTTTTAAAAGTCATACGTGGCTTTGTAGTGCATAGATGGACTTGGTATGATTATGACCGAGAGACTATTCGGTGTAATCATGGGTAGTAATGTTACAAATGATGTGGTAAAAATCCTCGATGGGTAGTAGTGCATTGATGGGACGATTGTTGGCATGATCATGACCATTAATGAATACACAAATATTCTTGGCGTGAGTGCGTGAATAATTGTGGTCGTGATCTTAAAGAATATCCTTGGTAGTAGTGTGCGGGGTGATTCGATGATGTGGAATATTTATTAAAAGTGAGTCTCGGCTATACTTGATGATGAAAAACCTTTTAAAACCTAAAAGATAGTAGACTTTATTTTCTCTTGACTCTTTTAATGGATTGCGTATTCAAGCTGCAGATTAAACTTGGTTATCATTGTATTTTATCGGTTTAACATTGTTGAAGACTATTGATAATTTATTACGCATTATCTTAGTCATAATATTTTCTTCTTGGGCTAGTTGAGCTCACCCTTTCTTTTCTTTATTCTCTTGAAATGAGAATATATTTGGGACGAGTCGGGGAAGCAGTGATGGTCACGAAGATAGCATTAGTAGTCCTCATTTATTACGTGAAATAGTGTGATAATAATTGTAATGAGGACTCCTTTTTGAGTTTGTATAATATCTAGTAAGCGATATTTGTATTTAAACTCACGATTTATGTCGTATTGTACCACAGCAGTTATGTTAATAAGTTGTATTTAAATTACATACCATGTAAGTGGCGACCCAAGATGGGTGATGTATACCAAATTTTGGGGGCGTCGCGGTTAGTATCGAGCTTAGGGATATGATCACTGGCTAAGATGTGAGAATAGTACTAGGAGGGAGGCGGGGAATACCTTGTTAGTATGACCTACCTAAGTTTATGTCTTTATTTTATTGGTTGGTGGGAAGATAGGGATAATTTGTTACATGTCGATTAACCTTTTGTTTTGTGGCGATGTCTGAAAATGACATCGAGAATGTTGAGAATAATGATGGGCCTTGAGCGATCGTTGATTCACCACATATGAATAATCGAGGATAATGTGCATCGGGGAGGCGACAATCCTCATACTGAAACAACAACTTGACCAAATGATGAATGATCGAATGTTAGGAGGCTTTATCACGATTTATCTGACAATGATGAGAGCGACTCTGTCCAAAGCGTGGGGTGGAAACACGGAAAACTCTCGGCGGTCACATTTAAACAATTCAAGGGCTGGGACCACCGGAGTTTAAGGGAGAACCAAAACCACTTTGGCGGAAGCATGGATAAAGCAGATTACCAAGATATTTGATGTCTTGGGATGCTCAGAAGAGCAAAGGTTCCCTTCAGCCTTTATGTTTTGCGGAGAGGCGGATTCTTGGTGGGAATCGGTAAAAAGCGTACTCGACTTCTTTGTCTTGAAGATATCTTGGGAGAAGTTCGGGAGGCATTCAGCGACAAATACTTTCTTGAAAGTATTCGCCACATGAAGGAGGTGGAATTTATCAAGTTGGAACAAAACAATATGGCCAGGTGTCCATGATACGAGGCAAAATTTGCGGAGTTATCACGGTTTCGTCCCACTTGTGGATAATGAAGAGAAGAATGGCGCGAATGTTTTTAAGAGGTTTGAAGCGAGGAATCGTCGACATCTTATTTCTCATAAAGCTGTGTTTGTATTCGGATGTTGTAAATAGGGCTCGATTAGTGGAGCGCGATAATGAGTCAACCTGACTAAAAGAGAAGCGGACGTGCAAAATTATAATACCGGTGAGAGTAGTCATCGAAGCGGTGACAACAAGCGTGGAGGGAATCAACGGGCGGAGATATGGTAACCACTTGGTGGTGTCGGGGCAAAAACAATAGAATGGACATTTCAAGAAAGCGGAGATTCAATGATGGTGGAAAAGGCGTCGGCACCGGCACCCGTTGTTAAGGAAGGAAAGACCACTATCGTATGCTTCAAATGCGGAGAGAGGGACACATCGATCCAAAGCTGCGTCAATGTAGTCAAAGCATGTTATAATTGTGGAAGAAGGTCACTTAGCTCGATTTTTGTCGTTTCTAGAAGACAAATTAAATTTAGGATGGAAACACCAAAGGCCGTCGAGAAAATTCAAAAGCCAGTAGTCTGAGGGAGGCGTTTGTTGTGACCTCCCAAAAAAGAAAGGAATCCGAATGAGGTCATCACGGGTAAGCTTATCATAAACTCTAATGAAGTCTATACTTTATTTGATCTGGGTTCTACCCATTCTTTTATTTTCTCTACTTGCGCTCATCGATTAAATTTGACTCAGGAGAAATTAGACTTTGACTTATCTGTGGAAACTCAGTTGGGAGAAACCTTCATTACATCCACTTGTTTATAAGTCTTGTTTGGTTCAAATCGGTACCCTCACATTACTGTCGATCTTATTTCATTAAAAATACTTGCATTTGGCGTGATTACAGGGATTGATTGGTTAACTACTTATCGTACAAAAATTGATTGTTTTCGTAAGGTTGTTAGCTTTCATATTCTAATCAACCTATTATCGAATTCAAACGACCAAACCATTAAAATCAATCACGGTCATCTCAAGCCGTAAAAGCTATTCGTTTATTGAAAAGCGGATGTCAAGCTTTCTTAGCTCATATCTGATTTAAATAAAAATAAATCGGTTTTAAGCGATATTCTATTGTTAATAAAATTTTCTGACGTATTCCAGAAGAACTTCTGGCCTACCCAGGCGTGAAATTGAATTTTGTATCGACCTTGAACGGTACAAAACCTATTTCAAAGCCCATATCGAATGGCTCTATTGAACTTGAGGAGTTAAAGACCCAGCTGCGAGGAATTGTTAGACATTGGCTTTATTTCGTCTAGTACTTCTCCTTGGGGTGCTCTGTTACTATTCGTGAAGAAGAAAGATGGGAGTATCGACTTTGTATTGATTATCGGGAGTTGAATCATGTCACCATCAAAAATAGGTATCCATTGCCGCGTATTGATGACTGTTTGACCCGATTGCAAGGAGGCAAATTCTTTTCAAAGATTGATCTTCGTTAGGATATCACCGATTGAAGATTAGAACCAGTGACATTCAAAGGCGGCTTTGAGGAACTCGATGCGGGCATTATGAATTCCTAGTCATGTCCTTTGGATTGACTAATGCTCCTCGCCTTCATGGATATGATGAGCCAAAGTATTGAGGAATATTTAGATCACTTTGTGGTCGTCTTTATTGATGACATCCTTATTTATTCCAAAATAGTGAAGATCATGAGCAACACTTGAGGTGACACTCCAAAAGCCGTGAATATAAGCTTTATGCGAGTTGAAGAAATCGAGTTACGGCTTGAAGAAGTAGCATTCCTTGGGCACGTGGTATCAAGTCGTGGAATATCTGTTGACCCAACAAAGATTGAAGCTATTCAAAGTGGGAACAACCTAAATCGATAATAGAAATCGTAGCTTTCTCGGTTTATTTGGTTATTATCGGAGATTCGTGGAAGGATTTTCTCGAATCGCTATTCCATTGATTTCGGTGACTCGAAAGATACAAAGTTCGGTTGGAGGCGAAGAATGTGAGAAGAGTTTTCAAGAACTCGAGAGGAGACTTATTTCGGACTGTTACGACAATACCATCGGCTCGGAGGATTTGTCATCTCTGGTGATGCTTGGGCAAAGGGTTGGGATGTGTTCTCATGCGACATGGAAAAGTTATAGCTTTATGCCTCGCGACAACTCAAAGAATATGAGAGGAATTATCCTACTCGTGATCTAGAGTTAGCATTTGTTATCTTTTGCACTTAAAATTTGGAGGCATTACTTGTATGGGGAGAAAGTGGAGATCTTTACGGATCATAAAAAGCCTCAAATATTTCTTCACTCAAAAGGAACTCAACATGCGACAACGGCGTTGGCTAGAAGCATTGAAAGATTATGATCATACCATCGATACCATCACGAAAAGCGAGCGTGGTGGTGGCGCATTGAGTAGAAAATCATATGCAAATCTGAGTGCGATGTTGTCAACGTATGAGCCCATTTTGTGTGACTTGCAAAGGATGGAGATAGAGTTAAAGACTCGGGGACGCGTGTGATGATAAGCGAGTATCTGAGTAGAAGCAAACTTTAATCGATAAAGTTAAAGGCTGCTCAAGCTACGGACACTGGAGGTGATCGTATGAGGAAAAAAGTGCAAGAAGGTGCTATATCTAGGAAGCAAGAATCGATGAAGAAGGAATACTTGAGTCGACTCCGGACTTTGTGTTCTAACGATACGATTTAAAGTATAATATCATGATGGGCGCATGACACACCATTTGCAATCCATCACAGGAGTACCAAAATGTATCGTGATATTCGTCATACATTTTGGTGAAGCAATATGAAGAGAGAGATAGCGTTGTTTATCTCAAGGTGTCTAACTTGTCAGCGAGTTAAGCGGAGCATCAAGTACCAAAAGGTCCATTGCAACCACTTGAAATTCCAGAATGGAAGTGGGAGCACATTACCATGGATTTCGTTCTGGGTCTTCCTAAGGTTTCTCAAGGCGTTGATGCGATTTGGGTCATTGTTGATAGATTGACCAAGTGCGCATCATTTCTTACCAAATCTGAGAAACTTATACACTTGAGCGTCTTGCTCGTATGTACATAAGCGAGATTGTAAGGCTGCATGGTATCTTAGGTATCCATAGTTTACGATCGAGACCCAAGATTCACTTCACGATTTTGGGTTAGTTTGCAAAAAGCTATAAGCGCGGACTTACGATTTAGCTCGGCATATCATCCTCGAGACAGACGGACGATCGGAGAGGACTATTCAAACTCTTGAAGATCTATTAAGACTACTGTGTCCTTGATTTGAGGGAGTTGGGACAAGTTCTTACCATTGGTGGAGTTTTCTACAACAACGATTATCAAGCAAGTATTGGCATGGCTCCATTGAGCGTTGTATGGAAGAAAGTGTCGTTCTCGGTATCTTTGGGATGAGGTGGGTGAAAGCAAGCGTTGTTGGGGCCGGAGTTGATGCGTATGACTACGAAAAGATTCAAACGATCGAAAACAGCGTATAAAAACCTCACAAAATCGACAAAAAAGTTATCTTGATCTTCATCGAAAGGGCGTGGAATTCGATATAGGAGATCGTATGTTGTTAAGAGTTGCTCCATGGAAAGGAGTTACAAGATTTGGAAAGAGAGAAAACTTAATCCTCGATTCATCGGTCCATTTTAATCCTCGATCGAGTAGGAGCGTGGCTATAGACTCGACTTTCTGCTTGAAATATGTCTCGTGTTCATGCGTTTTTCACATATCTATATTACGTAAATATGTGAAAGACCGAACCATATTATTGAGTTAGAGCCGGACGAAATAGCGGAAGATTTGACGCGTATGAAGAGGTTCTGTTCAAATTTTGGATAAGAAGGAACATATTCTACGCTCGAGGTTATACCTCAAGTCGAAAGTTTTGTGGAGGAACCACGATGTTGAGAAATGACTTGGGAGTTAGAATCGAAATGAAATCAAGGTATCCTTACCTCTTTGACATACCAGTCGTACCCTAATTTGAGGTGAAATTTCATAAGAAGGGAGGTTGTAAGACCCCGACTTTTATAAATAAAGATGAATTTTTCTATAAATATTATTTTTTGAATATTATGGAATAAATTTGATATAATGTTATAGTTGTGGGTAATATTTATAAATTTTGCAAAGTATGCAAGTTGTTATAAAATATTAGTTTGGTGGGGAATATTCTTTTTTTTAGGGAATATTAAATACTGATGGCTCAATCATTGGTGGACCCCTAGCGAAATTATTGTCGGATTGAGAAAGCTTGATAAAAATATTTTATTAAAATAACTTGGCGGAGGTATTCTGAATTAAAAGCTGTTGAACTACTAAATTGGTAAAAATGCGATGTCTGGCGTAGTTGCGTAGTAGCACGCGGTATTGATTATTGATCTTACGTGAGAAGTTACTCAATTTATGCTCGATTATTGCTCTGATAATTCTTTGCATCATATCTCTTATATTATTGATTCAATTATTGTCACGATTATCATACATATAATATGTTATAGTATTAAATCAATAATTGAGAGGCGACAAGTTATAAATGATTAATAATTGTTGAAAGATTAAATATGTGTTGATGAAAAAAAAAAATGATTTGTGGTAAGTTTGATTATTTTATGGGGGCTCGTATGTCATCATCTAAGAGTCTCTTCGTCGATAGTAATTACCTTCGTCGATAGTAATTACCCTTGTGAATAGTATTTACCGCCGTGAATAGTAATTACCTTCGTCGATAGTAATTACCCTTGTGAATCGATAGTATTTTTCGATAGTATTTATCGTCGATAGTAATTACCCTTGTGAATAGTATTTACCTTCGTCGATAGTATTTACCTTCGTTAATAGTAATTACCTTTACAGACGTCGAACCACTTGTCGTTTCACATTCTGGGCGTCGAACCACTTGTCGTTTCACATTCTGAGCGTCGAAACCGATTCGTCAAGCCACTTGCCTTTTCACACGGCGGTCTTTAAGCTAGAAATCTTCTATAAATAGAGGCCTAGGGCTTCATTATTTTTTCACGAATTCATTCAAAGCTATAGAGAGAAAGTATAGAGAGAATAGAGAGAAAGAAGAAGAGTATTTTATTACTTTACTTTCTTTGCGATATTCAATCTCTCTACCAAATGTAAGGGGTGTTATTCTTTCTTATTCATGAAGAGAAGCATTGTTATTCCATTTGCTTATTATTACATTGGAATAACTTTTTGTATCTGTGGTTTACCCTATACTTGGTGACATTCTTCTATTATTACATTTGGAACATCACATGCATGTGTTTTACAGGACATTAAAATCTTTTTATTATTATTACATGTTGGAACATCACATTAAATCTTTTTATTGTGTTTTCACAGGACACTGGTTAAAATCTTTATTATTACATTGGAACATCACATGCATGTGTTTTACTGGGACACAGTTAAAATCTTTATTATTACTGTTGGAATATCTATCGTGTGTTTTACAGGATGCTGGTTCCATCTTTATTATTACATTTGGAACATCTGTCGATTGTGAATTTCACGACACGGTTCCGTTATTTATTATTACATTGGAATAACACATTTGTCTGCGATCTATCGCGTGCGTGGTGATTTCTTTTGTTATTCCATTCTTTATTATACCCGGTTGGTTAAAACTTTGACTTCTATACTCCATGAAATTAGTGGAATATCCTTGATATTTGCGTTTCATCGATATCTTTTCATGAAAATATTCTTACGATCATTCTTGAATTTTACTCTACAAAAGCGATATCATATTGATAATTTGGGCGTTAATAATTCTGGATAAAATAATTCTTGAACTTGTTTTATTGAATTCTTATATCATTGTCATCATCCTCGTGTTTATATTTTTTTTAAAGTAAATACGTGCTTTTGTAGTGCATAGATGGACTTGGTATGATTATGACGAGAGACTATTCGATTGTAATCATGGTAAGTAATGTTACAAATGATGTGGTAAAAATCCTCGATTAGTAGTAGTGCATTGATGGGACGATTGTTGGCATGATCATGACCATTAATGAATACCACAAATATTCTTGGCCGTAGTGCATGAATAATTGTGGTCGTGATCTTAAAGAATATCCTTGCGTAGTAGTGCGGGGGTGATTCGATGATGTGGAATATTTATAAAAGTGAGTCTAAATTTATATACTTGATGATGAAAAAACCTTTTAAAACCTAAAAGATAGTAGACTTTATTTTCTACTTGACTCTTTTAATGGATTGCATATTCATTGCTGATTAAAGCTGGTTGTCTATTGTATTTTATCGGTTTAACATTGTTGAAGACTATTGATAATTTATTACGCATTATCTTAGTCGTAATATTTCTTCTTGGGCTAGTTGAGCTCACCCTTTCTTTCTTTTTTTCTTCTTGAAATGAGAATATAAATTTGGGGACGAGTCGGAAAGCAGTGATGGTCTGAAGATAGCATTAGTAGTCCTCACTATTACGTGAAATAGTGTGATAATAATTGTAATGAGGACTCCTTTTTGAGTTTGTATAATATCTAGTAGGCGATATTTGTATTTAAACTCACGATTTATCGTCGTATTGTACCATGAGCAGTTATGTTAGTAAGTTGTATTTAAATTACGTACCATGTAAGTGGCGACCCAAGATGGGTGATGTATACCTAATTTTGGGCGGCCAAGGTTATCACAAGTTAAGATTTTGTGGAGGAACTATTCTATTGAAGAAATGACCTGGGAGTTGGAATCAGAAATAAAAGCGAGGTACCTACCTCACATTTGAACGCTTGAGTGCGTCGCGTCGATTTCGAGGACAAAATTTTATAAGGAGGGAGGTTGTAAGACCCCAACTTATTATAAATAAAATTGAATTTTCCTCTATTCATTATTCTAAATTAATAAGGGTTAATTTGATATAATGCTTTGGTTATGGGTGAAATGTGCAAATTTTACAAAATAAGCAAGTGGTTATAAAATATTCATTTCTGTCGGGGAATATTCGTTTGGTCGTGGAATATTCTTTTTATCGGGAATATCCAAATGCAGTATGTGCGATCAATTGTGGGCCCATACTTGAGAATAAGCGTCGGATGAAGAAAGCGACAAAGTATGAGTTTTTATGAATAACGGCATAATTGTTGAATTAACACCATTTGAATACCCGTTGGTTAAAATAAAATGTCTGGCGTGGTTGCACAGTATTGTTGAATTATTAATTCTTACGTGAAAACACTACTCAATAATTGTTACGGTATTTTATTTTATTGATTTAATAATTCTTTGTGTTGATAGTTTATATTATTGTTATTTCAATAATTGTCATTGAACGATATTTCCCATTATCGGATCAATAATTTATATTATTTGAATAATATTATTAGATAACATTATTGGCAATGTCTAGAAAGTTACATCGAGGAGAGGTTTGGTCACTTAATTGCGGCGCTTGATGAGGAGAAATCCTTATTGGAAAACTTCCTCTTTCACAGGAGGCTATGCAGTTGTCATAATTGTGATTCTGTAATATTATTTGGGAATAATTAATTATTGATTTATATGAAAAGGAAATATTTATTTGATATGGATATAAATGATGGATTTATTTATTTTATATGGTTATTAATGAAAGAATTAATGCTGAGATGTTTTATCAGTATTTTGTCAGATTGAAGGTATTAAAAATCACCTTTTGTGAATTTCGGATATTTTCTGTTTGGAATTTGGAAAAACTTTTTTCTGCAAAGTTGTAGAGAATTCAATTTCGTGTGGAATGGACATAAAATTTGTATTTTTCTGATAAACGGGCTATTTTCTATGAATTATTAAAGTTTCTGATTATTGTTTAAATGATAAAACATTTTGGAAAATTCTAGAATTGGTTGGTGAGAAATGTGCTCAATTGAATTTCAAATGTGGTAGGTGGAAATAGTAGCAGGTAAAGCCATCAGGTAGTAGGTCAAGTCTGCTTCGACGTGCTAACATTTTCCTATAAATAGAGAGCTAAGTTAGAATTGAAAATCACACTAGAAACAAGTTTTCTCTCTTTCTCTCTCTATATTATCGAGCGCATTTTGTGAGTATTTAGATACTTTGAGAGTTGTTGTTCAGTACAAGTTTTATTCAGCATCATATCCGATATTTCATTCCGAAGTACTGTTTCTTTGAGGTAAGGGATGTTATTTTCTTCATATATGATATTATTTCTTTCAATATCATTATGCCGAAGTGTTGATATGAACTATTAATTAAATTTGGAAATTTTTGTGTCGGGGTTACTATTCACATATACGACACTATTCACGTAGACGACACTATTCATGAATACGGCACTATTCACCGAAAAATAAAATTTTCTTCTTTTTGTCCAAGATGTCTATTATGGTTACTATCTTTGATCGTAACCATGTTTTGGTCTTTATTTTTGAATTCTGCTTCAAAATTAGTTATTATGAAGTATTATTGATCTTGGATTAAGCGTGTCTGAATCCTAATATTTGTCCTTCTATCTCTTTGGATTCGTTTTCTTTAAATTATTTTTCATCATCCTGGTCCTAAATGATGATATTACTAAATATCTTTGGCTTTGTAGTGCAAAGATGAATGATTATTGATGAATATCTTTGGCGTAGTAGCAAAGATGAGCAGTGTTGAGATGAACATGACTTATTTGGTGATATAAATGAATATCTTTGGCCTATAGTGCAAAGATGAATATTTGATTAAAGATGTATATTGATTGTTATTCTGAAGGATAAAATATTGATGATGGACTTTTAAATCTTAAAAGATAGTAGAACTCATTCTCTACTTGTTTCTTCTAATGGATTATTGTTTCCGCTGCAGAATATTGATCTAAAACTTGTTGTCTTTCATATTCTATCAGATTTTTCCATGTTGAGGACTAACGATAATTTGTTGTATATTATCTTAGTCATAATATTCTTTACTAGGTTAGTTGAGCTCACCCTTTTCCTTTTTGTTCCATTTTTCTTCTCAGGAGGTAAGAACATAGCATGATCTAGTCGGGGTATGGAGTGATGGTTCTAGAAAGATGTTTTAGCAGTCCTCATTATTTCTATAAAATAGTGTTTGAATAATTGTAATGAGGACTTATTTGAGTGTGGATATTGTCTAGAAGACAATATTTGTATTTAAACTTACAGTATGTGTTGTCGTATTTTGCACGACAATTGTATTATTGAAGTTGTAGTTTGCTTTCTGTACCATGTATTTGACGACTCGGAATGGGTGTTGTATACCTATTTTGGGGGCGTCACAGTCGTGATACTAGAAAATATCATTGGCCTGTAGTGCAGGGATGATTTGATGATGTGGATTATTTGTTGTCGAGTCTCGTGATAAAAGTGATGAAAACTTTTTAAATCATAGAAGATGGTAGATTTTATTCTCTACTTGACTCTTCTAATGGATTGCTTGTTCCGATGCAGTTAAACTTGATGTTTGTTATATTGTATCACTTTAACACTGTTGAAGGCTAACGATAATTTATTACGCATTATCTTAGTCATAATATTTCTTCTTTGGGCTAGTTGAGCTCACCTTTTCTTTTTCCTTTGTTCTCTTGAAATGAGAATATAATTTGGGACTAGTCGGGGAATGGATTAATGGTCCAGATGGTTGCATTAGTAGTTCTCACTATTCTATGAAATAGTGTGATAATAATTATAATAAGATTGAATTTGAGTGTGAATATTGTCTAGAAGACAATATTCGTATTAAAACTCCCAGTTTATGTTTTGTCGTATTTTACACGACAGTTGTATAATTAAGTTGTATTTTAATTCTGTACCATGTATTTGGAGACTCAGAATAGGTGATGTATACCTATTTTGGGGGCATCACAAATAACATACGAAACTACAAATGGATTTTCACCTGTCATATGGTACGTAATCCGTTTAGACAGGTTATTCTGACATATTAAAGGATGAATACAAAAAAATAGTATTCCTTATGAATACGAAAGAAATAATACCCCTTACCTTAGTAGAAAGCTGGATACTGCAAAAGTGAAGTAGCAGAACACTCTTCCTCTTGCTCTCTATAGTTTCCCTCTCTATAGTGTCTCTTATGAATCTCAGTGAATTGGTGAGAATGAAAGTAGAATTAAGCTTCTATTTATAGGAGAATGGACTAAATAGTAACTAATTCACGAACGGTCTAGATTGATTCACTATTAGAACGGACGATCCATATTGATTACTATTAAAACCACAACCGAACGGTCAGATTGATTTACTTTTAAAACCACCACGCAAGCTGATGCGGATTGATTACTTTTAAAACCACCACCCAAGCGGTCCAGATTGATTACTTTTAAAACCACCACCAAGCGGTCCAGATTGATTACTTTTAAAACCACCACAGATGGTCCAGATTGATTTACTATTAAAACCACCAAGACGGTCAGATTGATTTACTATTAAAACCACCATCAATGGTCAGATTGATTTAACTTATTACACTTTAGTAACCCTAAAGTTTTTCAAGTTTGTATTATTCCCTCTAACTTTTCTAATTCACTTATCTTGATAAACACATTCTTAATACTTCAACAATTATTCATCATTAATATTATAACTCACAATATTTAACAAACAGGTCGTTCGAGGAAAGAGGGGCTTTTCAATAAGGATTTCTCCTATTAGTAGCAATTAGGTGACCAAACCTCTTCTTGATGAACTTACAGACATTGTCGATATTGCAAATAATAATATGAATAACTTTATCGTCTCAATTATTGATTTGATAATATAAAATATTATGCAGATGATACTGTGACAATAATTGAATCAAATAACGTGAGATATTATGCAACAATTACTATAGCAATAATTGAGTATAACTGAGTGACTTCTCACGTAAGCATCAATAATCAATACCGTGTGTTATTATGCAACCACACATATTACTATACTTTTACCACATGGTAGTTCAACAGTTTAACGGTAAAACTTCCGCTGTTATTTTTATAAAAAG
The DNA here is from genome assembly GCA_020205615.1 of Panax quinquefolius. Taxonomy (NCBI): domain Eukaryota; kingdom Viridiplantae; phylum Streptophyta; class Magnoliopsida; order Apiales; family Araliaceae; genus Panax; species Panax quinquefolius. Next base: position 31,106,876 of record CM035173.1, read on the forward strand.
ATATTTCTGTCGTTTTCTAACTATGACAATATTTCCGTTGTGGGGTCCACCAATGATTATGTCGTCGTACGAATATTCCCTGTTAAAACGAATATTCCTCGACCAATCGAATATTAAATGACACAACGAATATTTTATATCAACTTACTTACTTTGCAAAATTTTCCAAATATTACCCACAACTATAACATTATATCATATCCACACCATAATATTCAAAAATATATTTTGAGAAAAAATTATTCTTTATTCAAAAAAAGTTGGGGTCTTACATATAAGGTCCCCTTCTCCAGCGAACTAAAAGCGAATTGACTATAGCGACTGTTCGAACTGTTGTCATAGCTATGTCGTCGACTTTATATGCTATAGCGACGGTTTTTTTCTGTCATTATAGCCGGTTCGCTTTTAATTCGTTATTTAAGGTTCGTTGGAGAAGGGGACCATATATATATATATATATATATATATATATATATATATATATATATATATATATATATCTTTGAACATGAGAAGTGGATTTTAGAGAGCAGACACAAATCAATATCATGATGGTTGTGCTAAAAACCACTTTAATGTAAAGAAAAAAGGGGGACCTCTATTTTTATACGTGTTTTTTTTATAATTTCACATGATTCATTCTCATATAAATGTAGAACATATTGTATGCTTATGTGAGAGATGAAAATATCAACAAAAATACATGTAGAAATATCAGTTCCCAAAAAAATTAAAAATTAAAGTTGCCCTCATAAAATAGTGTTTAAATCATAAAGTTGTTTTTCTTTTTTCAAATTAAAATCGGAAAAGAGTAAAAATAGTATTGTAATACTTAATTACGAAATAATATACTTCTTTATTATAAAAGATTATACTAAATATTAAGAACAATGATGATTAGTGAAAATAGAGAGCATTCTTTCATTATATTTGTATATCAACTATCATCCTATTGACAATACTTCTATTTATAAACACATTTACATAAATACTTGAAAGTTTCAAAACTCATAGGTCATGGGAGTTTCAAAGTTCAAAGGTGATTACAATAAAGAGGGGTAGGAATGTATCTAGACATGAGTAGAAATGTATCTAGACATCCACAGATAATGTATAATTTTATAACACTCTCCCTTTAATGTTTATTGTATAGCCATACGCATTGAAAGCTGCCTCATTAAAAACCGTACCAGAAAAAACCCAACGGAAAAAAAACCTTGGTTAAGGGAAAAAGAGTGCAGCGCGTATTAACTCCCCCTCATGAAAGTATCCTTAAGTCTTACAGCTGTCGCATTCTAATATTGCGACACATTCCCTCAAACATTGTAGTTAGTAATGCTTTGGTGAACAAATCTGCTAGATTATCTTTTAAGCAAATTTATTGAACATCAATGTCACCACACTTATCAAGGTCATGTGTGAAAAAAGAATTTCGGTGTATGTGCTTTCTTCTGTCTCCTTTGATGTACCTTCACTATAATTGGGCTATACATGCAGCATTGTCTTTATACAAAATGGATGGAGTTCTTTTGTAGCAATTTTCTAAGAATATGTCTCGTTAAAAACCTTACCAAATAAAAACCCAGTGGAAAAAAAAATTGGGGAAGGAAAAGAGTACAATATTCTTGTACAACTTCTAATGCCTTAGTATTGCCTCATTAAAACCTTGCAAAGGAAAACCCAGTGAGAAAAAACCTTAGCGAAGGAAAAAGAGTACAATCAGCACATATCCTTTTTACTCCCCTTCATAAGTACATAGAATTTCCATTGTTCATGGTAAAAATATCATTAAGTCGAAGCATGCCAATATTGTGCACCATCTTCTTCAAAATCGTAGTTAGTAATGACTTAATGAATATATCATCCAAATTATCACATGATCATATATGCTTGATATCAATATCGCCATTCTTCTAGGGCTCATGTGTATAAAATAATTTTGGTGCAATATACTTGGTTCTATCACCCTTTGGATAAAATAATCCCAAATCAATAGTCTCACGAAGATAACGTAAAATATGTTTAATTTCATTACAATGTCTTTGAGTTGGTGCATAACTATACATTACTAGTAAGTTAATTGCAAATGCTATATTAGGTCTTGTTAAATTTGCAAGATACATCAAAGTACCAATTACATTAGTGTTTCCATTTGTATTTTGGACAGGAGCTACCCTCGCCTGATGTTGCATGAATTGCATAAAGCCTCTGAATGTCCCATCGTTTATCATTTGATCGTTGTTGTTTACCTGAGGATTATTGTCTTCCTGTTGCATATTATCACGGTATTTATCGTAAGTGAGTCAAGCGGTCTCACGTGCTTCATTCGCTTATCTCAACATTTTGGATGCCATTTTCAAATCGCCACAAAACAAGGGTTAATTATCATATCACATATTATCCCTATACTCTGACCGACCATACCAAATAAACTTAGGTAGGTCATACTAGCGAAGAAATTCCCCGTCTCTCCCCTCCTAGTTTTTGTCTCACATCTCAGGCAGGGATCATATCCCTAAGCTTTAATACCAACTGTGACGCCCCCAAAATAGGTATACATCACTCATCTTGAGTCACTAAATACATGGTACAAAATTCAAATACAACTTAATTATACAACAGTCGTGTAAGATACGACAAAACATAATATAAGAGTTTTAATAAGAATATTGTCATCTAGACAATATCCACACTCAATGGAGTCCTCATTACATTTATTATCACACTATTTAACAGAATAGTGAGGACTACTAATGCTATCATCATCGGGACCGTCACTCCGTTCCCCGACTAGTCCCAAATTTATATTCTCATTTCCTGAAGAGAACAATGAAAGCAAAGGGTGAGCTCAACTAGCCCAGTAAGAAATATTATGACTAAGATAATGCAGAATAAATTATCCTTAGCCTTCAACAGTATAACAACTGATAGAATATAATAGACAACAAGTTTTAGATCAACAACTGCAGCGGAATAAGCAATCCATTAGAAGAGTCAAGTAGAGCATGATATCTACTATCTTTTATGATTTAAAAAGTTTTTCATCAAATTTATCGCTGAGACTCACCTTAATAAATAAGCCACATCATCAAATCATTCTTGCACTACGGGCCAAGGATATTCATGTAATCATCAATGGTCATGATTATACCGAATAATCCCTGGTCATAATCATACCAACAATTTTCCATCAATGCACTATGGACCAATGAGGACTTTTACCACATCATTTATAGCATTACGGGTCATGATTATACCGAATAATCCCTAGTCATAATCATACCAAGTCCATCTATACACGTAAGCTAAAGATGACTTTAATCACAATATAAGCATGAGGATGATGACAATGACATAATAATTCAATAAAACAAGTTCAAGGATAAATTTTAAAGATTTATAATTTAATTTATCCGTAAATCAATAACGTCCAAATTGTCAACATGATACTGCTTTGTAGAGTAAAATTCAAGAATGCTCAGAAGAATATTTTCATAAAAAGATACTGGATGAAGCGAAAATATCAAGGATATTCCATTAATTTCATGGAGTATAGAAGCCAAAGATTTAAACAACTGAGTATAAGAGAATATATGAAACTGCAAATGGATTTTCGCCCGCCATGCTGTAATCCACATAGACAGATAATTTCCACAATTTAATAAGGAATGAATACGAAGGATCATTTACCATGCATGCGGTAATCCACATAGACAGGTTATTCCAACAGAATAATAAAGAATGGAATAACAAAAGAATTCACCAGGCATGCGATAGACCGCACAGACAGGTTATTCCAACAGAATAATAAAGAATGGAACCAGATCATACGTAATCACTTACAGGATATGATATTCCAGCAGAATAATAAAGAACGGAACCGGGTCATGTGTAATCCATACGCATGAGGATATTGAGCGTAATAATAAAGAATGGAATAACAACAGAAATTCACCAAGCATGCGATAGAGCCGCATGCAGAAAAGTTATTCCAGCAGAATAATAAAGAATGGAATAATGAAGAATTTCACCATGTATGCGGTACTTAGCGTAGAAGCGAGTTATAATATAATAATAAAGAATGGAATAACAACCCTTACGAGTATTGAAAGAAAATAACTCTCTTCATGAATACGAAAGAATAATACCCCTTACCTTAGAAGAAAACTGGAATAGTGAGGTAGCAGACTTCTCTTCTCCTTTTTCTCCATAATTTTTCTCTATAATAATTGCTCTATAACTTTACTGAATTGGTGAGAAATGAAGGAAGAATGAACTTCTATTTATAGAAAAATATAGTTTCGATAATTGCACATTTTGGGGCTCGAAATATTACAGTATAATACCTTCATCTTTTTCTTCATTTTTAATTTAGTCATCCAAGTATTATCAAACTTGCACCACCTCCCCTAATAGTAAATCATGTGAATTAATAATTCTAGACATGTGAAAATACGAATTACAGCATAGTACCTCCATCTATACCTCCATTTTTAACTTAGTAATGCAAGTATTATCAATCTTGCACCAACTCCCCTAATAGTAAATGAATGTGAATCAATAGTACACACATGTGAACAAATAGTTATAATCATGTGAATCAATAACAATTAATTTCTCATTTATCCGGTTAATTACCTGATTGGTCAATATAACCTCCAGACATCAATTGTTATCAAAATAAATGTCGATTTTCACTAACACTAATAATTCCAACACAATAGAACTATCAATTTTATCCTTAATCAACACGAACTTATTCATCATTAATATTATAATTCACAATATTTAACAAACGAGTGTCGTTCCCGAGAAAGAGGGGCTTTTCGATAAGGATTTCTCCTTATTGGTAGCGCAATTAGGTGATCAAACCCTCTCGATGACAGAACTTTTAGACATTGTCAATATTGCAAATAATAATATGAATAACTTCTTTGAAATCTCAATTATTGATTTAATAATATATCATTTTATGCGGATGATATTGTGACAATAATTGAATCAATAATATGAGGAGATATGATGCAAAGCAATTCTTTGTAGGAATAATTGAGTATAAGCGGTGACTTCTCACGTAAGCATTAATAATCAATATCGTGCTACTTGCAATCACGCAGACATCTTGTACTTTTACAATAGGGTAGTTCAACGGTTTTAATGGTAACACTTTCGCCGTTATTTTTATAAAAGATAATTACATCATTTTCTAACTACGACAATACTTAGTTGTGGGGTCCATAATGATTGTGCCATCGCATACGAATATTCCTGTTAAAAAAAGAATATTCCCACCAATCGAATATTATATAACCACTTGCTTTACTTTGCAAAATTTATAAATATTATCTACAACTATAACATTATATCAAATCCACACTATAATATTCAAAAATATATTTTGAGAAAATTATTCTTTATTCATAAAAGTTGGGGTCTTACAACCTCCCCTTCTTATGAAATTTCGTCCTCGAAATTAGGGTATGTACCTGGTATATTAAAGTGGTGAGGATATCTTGGCTTCATCTCAGATTCTAACTCCCATGTCATTTCTTCCACATCGTGGTTTCTCCATAAAACTTTAACTTGATGTATAACCTTGGAGCGTAGAATATGATCCTTCTTATCCAAGATTTTAATAGGTACCTCTTCATACGTTAAATCTTCCTCTATCTCATCTGGTTCTAATTCAATAATGTGGTTTAGGTCTTTCACATATTTACGTAACATAGATATGTGAAAAACGTTATGAACACGAGACATACTTGGCGGTAAGTCGAGTCTATAGGCCACAGTTCCTACTCGATCGAGGATTATAAATGGGCCAATGAATCGAGTATTGAGCTTTCCTCTTTTTCCAAATCTCGTAACTCCTTTCCATGGAGCAACACGTAACAATACATGATCTCCAATATTGAATTCCACGTTCTTTCGATGAAGAACAACATAACTCTTTTGTCGATCTTGTGAGGTTTTTAAACATTGTCGGATCATTTGAATCTTTTCCGTAGTCATACGTACCAAATTCGGTCCCAACAACGTTGCTTCACCCACCTCATCCCAGCATACTAGAGAAGGACACTTTCTTCCATATAACGCCTCAAATGGAGCCATGCCAATACTTGCTTGATAACCAATTTCCCTTGATGTCAAGGACACAAAGTCTTAATAAATCTTCAAGAGTTTGAATGGTCCTTTCCGACTGCCCGTCCGTTTGAGGATGATATGCCAAACTAAATCATAAATCCATGACCATAGCTTTTTGCAAACTAACCCAAAATCTTGAAGTGAATCTTTGGTCTCGATCAGAAACTATGGATACTGGCATACCATGCAATCTTACAATCTCGTTTATGTACATACTAGCAGAAGGCGTTCAAGTGTATAAGTTAAGTCAGATCGATAAGAAATGAGCGAGACTTGGTCAATCTATCAACAATGACCCAAATCGCATCTATGCCTTGAGAAACCTTGGGAAGACCCGAACGAAATCCATGGTAATGTGCTCCCACTTCCATTCTGGAATTTCAAGTGGTTCTGATGGACCTTTTGGCATTTGATGCTCCGCCTTGACTCGTTGACAAGTTAGACACCTTGAGATAAACCCCGCTATCTCTCTCTTCATATTGCTCCACCAAAATGTATATCGAAGATCACGATACATTTTGGTACTCCCGAGATGGATTCGCAAACGGTGTGTGTTGTGCGCCTCCATCATGATTTTATACTTCAAGTCGAGAATCATTAGGAACACAAAGTCCGGAGTTGACTTAAAGTATTCCTTCTTCATCGATTCTTGCTTCCTAGGAATAACACCTTCTTGAACCTTCTTCCTCATAACGCATCGCCGGCTCCAGTGCGTGGCTTGAAGCGCCTTTTAACTTTATTGATTAAAGTCGGTTCTACTCAGATATTCGCCATCATCACATGGGTCCCTAGAGTCTTTAACTCTATCTCCATCCTTTTAAATCATACAAAATGGGCCTTTGCGTTGACAATATCGCTTTTCGTATCCGCATATGATCTTCTACTTTCGATAAATGCCTCTACGTTCGCTTTTCCAGGATGGTATTGAATGGTATGATCATAATCTTTCAACAACTCAAGCCATCGTCGTTGTCGCATGTTGAGTTCCTTTTGAGTGAAAAAATATTTAAGGCTTTTATGATCCGTATAAATCTACACCTTCTCTCCATACAGGTAATGCCTCCAAATCTTAAGCGCAAAAACAACTGCTGCCAACTCTAGATTATGAGTAGGATAATTCCTCTCATATTCTTTGAGTTTTCGTGAGGCATAGGCTATGACTTTCCCATGTTGTATGAGGACACATCCTAACCCTTTGCTTGAAGCATCACTGTAGATGAAAAATCCCTCCGAGCCAGATGGTATTGTGACGCCCCCAAAATAGGTCCAATCCATCCAACCTATTCTGAGTCGCCAAATACATGGTACAGAAAACAACTACAACTTTATTAATACAATTATCGTGCAAAATACGACAACACATATACTGTGAGTTTAAATACCAACTGTGACTCTGGACACCAACTTGTGTCAGCACCTCACATTGATACATTACATAAAGGTACAGTCAATAACTGTTTTAGAAATTAAAATCTTTGGAAAATGCTAAAGAAAACCTTCGTACATAAGATGTCATAAATCTAAGTTATGATAAATATCATATGACTCGAGAATTATCCTTGGTTGATCCAATAGACCCCAAAGAAAAATGAGAAGATTACTATCATGGTCTTTCCAATGGTGAGTCTTCTCTTGACAGATAACTATCTCCACTATCTGTAATTAAAAATTATATTTCAAGCAAACTCCAAGATTATATAGGTAGTGCTCGTAAATATAATCGGCAAGTGGATGTGCACAACCCTGTCTTATGATAACACGAAGTCGTAGGTCATTAGACATCTTGTGTGATAGTGGCAAAACACCCTTTCAAAGTTGGGTTCACCTCACCCTATTCGGTTCACCAAAATTAAATATCAAATGACGTATAAAATATGACACACTTACCTCAACTTCTTAATAAAATTATTTTCATATTGTTTAGGGAGAACCTTAATAGCTATAAACCATCGTTCTATTTCCCTGTTACCCCCGCTCGACCCAGCTACACTCTTATTACCTGAAAGGAATTGTGAAGCAAAAGGGTGAGTACAACTAGTCCAGTAAAGAACATCATAACTAAATATATTTAAATTATCAATAGCCTTCATCAGTAATAAATCAGAGATTTAGAACATATGGTAGATGATAATTTTCAAGCATAGTTGTAGCAGAACGAGCAATCCATTAGAAAAGTCAAATAGACCATAATGTCTATTATCTTCTCTATGTTAAATGTAAAATCCCAAATTTTACGAATAAAGATTTAATTTTTTCGAAATATTTTTTTTAATATTATGGTATGGATTTGAAATAATGTTATAGTTGTGGGTAGTATTTATAAATTTTGCAAAGTATACAAGTTGTTGTATTATATTCGATTGGTCGGAGAATATTCTTTGTGTTAGGGAATATTAAATTGACGACCTGATGATTAGTGGACCCCACGTGGAATTATTCGGATTGAGAAAGCGATAAAAATATTTTTATGAAAATAACGGTGGAAGTTTTATTATTATCTTTGTTGAACTACTCGGTAGTAAAAGTACTGATGAATGGCGTGGTTTCATAGTAAGTATTACCAGTATTGATTATTGATCTTTACGTGAGAAGACACTCCGGTTTTGTTCAATTATTGCTACAATAGTTCTTTGCGTAGTATCTCACGTTATTTGATTCAATTATTGTTGATTGTTATATTATATATATAAGTTTTGTTTTATTAGTATTATTAGTGTAATAAAAGCGGAAAAGCTTTTATATAAAACAAAATACTTTTATAAAGTTATTCTATAAATAGAATATATTATATTTTATTATGCATAGTGTTGCATGAATAGTGCGTATGGTATTTTTGCATAGTAAAATCTTTTTATATAAAAGCGAATACTTTTATAAAGTTATTCGTTTTATTAGATTATAAATAGAATATATTATATTTTATTTAAAAGATTTTGCTTTAAATCGGACCATCCGTTTAAAAGTAAATCAATCTGGATAGTTCATGAATTAGTTACTTATGCGATCCATTCTTCATAAATGAAGCTCATTCCTTCATTATTTCTTATTTAATTCTTTGAAACTACAGAGAGAGAAACTATAGAGAGAAAGAAGAAAAGTATTCTGCTACTTCACTACTTCTATATCTAGTTTCTTCTATAAGGTAAGGGGTATTATTTTTTTCATATTCATGAAGAGAACTTCTTCCATTCTTTATTATTCTATTGGAATAACCTGTATACGCGGTCTACCCTATACTTGGTGATTTCTGTTGTTATTCCATTCCTTATTATTATGTTGGAACATCCATGCGGTGCAATAATTTTGGTGACACAGTTACATTATTTATTATTACATTGGAACATCCCGCCGCATGCGAATTTACTTTGACACAGTTTCATTATTTATTATTCATTGGAATAACTTGTCACATCAATACCGCATGCATGGTGATTCTGTTGTTATTCCATTCTTTATTATTACATTGGAATATCACATCGGTGCGTATTTACGCTGACCGGTTTCGTTATTTATTATTCTGTTAGAATAACCTGTCAATGCAAAGTACCGCATGCATGGTGATTTCTTTTGTTATTCCATTCTTTATTATACTCAGTTGGTTAAAGTTTTGACTTCTATACTCCATGAAATTGGTGGAATATTCTTGATATTTGCGCTTCATCCAGTATCTTTTCGTGGAAATATTCTTCTGAGCATTCTTAAATTTTACTCTACAAAGAAGTATCATGTTGACAATTTGGACGTTATTAGTTCCTGAATAAATTAATTCTTGAACTTGTTTTATTGAATTCTTATATCATTGTCATCATCCTCATATTTATATTTTGTTGAAAGTCATCTGTGGCCTGTAGTGCATAGATGGACTTGGTATGATTATGACCAGGGATTATTCGGTATAATCATGACTGTAATATTACAAATGATGTGGAAAAAGTTCTCATTGGCGTAGTAGTGCATTGATGGGATGATTTTTGGTATGATTATGGCTATGGATTCTTTTCACCAAGATAGCAAAGATGAATTATTTTATGGCATGATCGGGAATAGTTGATGAATACACGAATATCCTGGCCCGTAGTGCATGGATAATTTGTGGTCGTGATACTTAATGAATATCCTCGGTAGTAGTGTAGTAGGATGATGTGGATTATTTATTAGTTTGAGTCTCGGCGATAAAGTGATGAAAAACTTTTTAAATCATAAAAGATAGTAGATTTTATTCTCTACTTGACTCTTTTAATGGATTGCTTGTTCCACTGCAGTTAAACTTGATATCTATTATATTTTATCAGTTTAACATTGTTGAAGACTAATGATAATTTATTCTGCATTATCTTAGTCATAATATTTCTTACTGGGCTAGTTGAGCTCACCCTTTCCTTCAATGTTCTCTTCAGGAAATGAGAACGTAGCAGGGACGAGTCGGGGAACGGAGTGATGGTCCAGATGATAGCATTAGTAGTCCTCACTATTCTATTAAATAGTGTGTCAATAAATGTAATGAGGACTTATTCTGAGAGTGGATATTGTCTCGAAGACAATATTTGTATTAAAACTCACAGCTCTCTTGTTGTATATTAAAGATTGTATTTGTATTCTGTACCATGTATCTGACGACTCAATATGGGTGAAGTATAACTATTTTGGGGGCGTCACAGTTGGTATCAAAGCTTAGGGATATGATCTCTCGCTGAGATGTGAGATAAGAACTAAGAGGGGAGAGACGGGAAATTCCTTCGCTAGTATGACCTACCTAAGTTTATTTGTTATTTAATTGGTTGGTCAGAGTATAGGGATAATATGTGATAAGTCAATTAACCCTTGTTTTGTGGCAGTATTTGAAAATGACATCTAAAAATGTTGAGATAAGCAATGGAGCAAAATAATATGACCGTATCACAGTATGAGGCTAAGTTTGCGGAGTTATCCCGGTTTGCATCCCATTTGATAGATAATGAGGAGCGAATGACGCGAATGTTTTTAAGAGGTTTGAAACCCGATATACGTCAATACCTCATTTCTCATAAACTTTGTTTATATTAGGATGTTGTGAATAGGGCTCGATTATTGGAGTAGCGATAATGAGTCAAGACAACCAAAAAGGTGACGATCAACAACACGATAATAATTATCTTGGGGTGCGGCGGCCATCGAACAATGATGACTATCGTGGGGAAATTATCATGCCAAGAATGGTAACCACTTGGTGATAAACATGGCCAAGATAATAGAAGTGGAAATTTCAAGAAGAAGGTCATTTAGCTTCGATTTTGTCGTATAGTGAAGTCAAGTTCAGCTGGGACGGTGGCACCAAAGGCGGATACAGACAAAAACAAAGTCGATGGTTACAGGAAGAGCATTTTTCGTGACTTCTCAAAAAGCGAGTAACCCAAACGTAGTTAGCATGAGTTAGTTAATTATAAATTCTTGCGAAGTCTATACCTTATTAGATACCGGTTCTACCCATTCTTTTATCTCTCTTGCTTGCACTCAACGTTTAAATTTAACTCAGGAGAAGTTAGACTTTGACTTATTGGTTGAAACTTTGTTAGTAGAAACCTTCGTTACCTCCACTGTTTATAAATCTTGTTGATTCAAATCGACACTTTTACGTTACTTGTCGATCTTATCTCTTTGAAAATACTTGCCTTTGATGTGATTTTAGAAATCGATTGGTTAACTACTCATCATGCTTTTCGTAAGGTTGTTAACTTTCATATTCCTAACCAACCTGTTATGCGAATTCAAGCAACCAAACCACTAAAGTCAATCATTGTCATATCAAGCCATAAGTAAAGATCCCCGATCCTTTCGTTGTTGACTTCCTTGTATGGAAATGCAAAAGCCAAACTTTACGTGGCGGACGTCGTGAATGACGATGGCAAGTTGATAGGTATCAATGTGACGTCTTATCCAAAGTCATGGATGAGAGTCACAGTTTTGAATGATATTTCTATTGTTAATAAATTTCCTGACGTATTCTTGAAGACTTCTTAGCCTACCCCAGAGCGTGAAATCGAATTTTGTACTGACCCCAGTACAAAACCCATTTCTAAAACCCTTAAATATTTTTTCAACCAAAATGAACGTATCATGCGCCAAGGACATTGGCTCGAGCTGTTGAAGATTACGATCGTACCATTCAATATCATCGTCGAAGAGCAAACGTGGTAGCGGACACGTTTAGTAGAAGCTTATATGTGTTTACGAGTGCGATGTTGTTAACACAAAGACCCATTTCGTATAAATGATGAAGATAGAGTTAAAGACTCTAGGGACCCACGTGAAGATAACGAATATACGATTAGAATCGACTTTAATCGATAAAGTTAAAGTCGCTCAAGCTACATACTCAGAGCTGATGAATGTGAAGAAGAAGGTTCAAGAGGGCGATATTCTAGAAGCAAGAATCGACGAAGAGAGGAAATTTCAACCCTCGATTTAATTATCCCATTTGAAATCCTCGATCGAGTAGGAACTGTGGCTTATAGACTTATTTTACCACCAAGTATGTCGCGTGTTTATAACGTTTTTCATGTATCGATGTTACGTAAATATGTGGACGACCCGAACCACATTGTTGATTTAGAACCGGACGAGATAGCGGATAATTTAACGTATGAAAATGTACTTGTTAAAATCCTGGAATATATTCTACGCTTAAAGGTTATACCTCAAGAGTTAGAATCTGACGAAGTGTTCTCATCTACATTAAGGCATACAGTGCATTACACCTAAATTTCGAGGGCGAAATTTCATAAGGAGGGGAGATTGTAAAATCCCAAATTTTACGAATAAAGAATTAATTTTCTCGAAATATTTTTTTTAATATTATGGTTTGAATTTAAGATAATGTTATAGTTGTGGGTAATATTTATAAATTTTGCAAAGTATGCAAGTTGTTGTATAATATTCGATTGGTGGGGAATATTCTTTTGTCGGGGAATATCCGATGCGACAAAGACAATAATTAGTTAACCATTAACGGAAGTATTGTCGTAGTAATAAAACAACGTAATTATTTACGTAAAAATAACTTGCCGGAAGTTTTACCATTAAAAGCGTTGAACAACTTCGGTAGTAAAGAAATGCGATGTCTGGCGTTAGTTGCATAGTAGCACGGTATTGATTATTGATGCTTACGTGAGAAATCACTCGATTATACTCAATTATTGCTGCATCATATCTCTCATATTATTGATTCGATTATTGTCACAGTATCATCTGCATTATATGTTATATTATTAAATCAATAATTGAGACGACAAAGTTGTTCATATTATTAAAGTGCAATATTTACAATGTCTAGAAGTTACATCGAGGAGAGGTTTGGTCACCTAATTCATGCGCTTGATAGGAGAAATCCTTATCGGAAGCCCCTCTTTCTCGGGAACAACTTTGGTTGTTAAATATTGTGAGTTATAATATTAATGATGAATAAGTTCGTGTTAATTAAAGATGAATTTGATAGTTTCATTGTGTTGGGATTATTTGTGTTAGTAAAAATCGACTTCTATTTCGATGATAATTGATGTCTGGAGGTTATATTGTTCAATTGGGTATTCGGGACATTTTTCGTGTCGGAGTACTATTCACGAGTTACTATTCACGGGGTACTATTCACCCGAACAATATATTTTTTTTCGGTCCAAATTATTTTTGGGTACAATATTATTCCATGAGGAGATATGCTAATTTTTTAGACCGTTGGTTGAATTTATAATAGTAAATCAATATGGATCGTTGGTTTAAAGTTTTAATAGTAAATCAATATGGATTGCTGGTTTAAAGTTTTAATAGTAAATCAATATGGACCGTCCATTTAAAAGTAAATCAATCTGGACCGTTCATGAATTAGTTACTATTCAATTCATTCTTCTATAAATAGAAGCTCATTCCTTCATTATTTCTTATGAATTCACTGAAACTCTAGAGAGAGAAATTATAGAGAGAAAGAAGAAGAGTTTTCTGCTACTTCACTACTTTGATATCTTGTTTCTTTAACGGTAAGGGGTGTTATTCTTTCGTATTCATGAAGAGAACTTCTGTTATTCCATTCTTTATTATTCTATTGGAATAACCTGTATACGCGGACTCCCCTATACTTGGTGAAATCCTTCTGTTATTCCTTTCTTTATTATTCTGTTGGAATAACCTGTATACGCGGACTCCCCTATACTTGGTGAAATTCTTCTGTTATTCCATTCTTTATTATTATGTTGGAATAACCTGTTTATGCGAAGTACCGCATACTTGGTGAAATTCTTCTATTATTCCATTCCTTATTATTATGTTGGAATAACCTGTTTATGCAAAGTACCGCATACATGGTGAAATTCTTCTATTATTTCGTTCTTTATTAATCTGTCGGAATATCACGTCGATCGTGACACGCTTTGACACGGGTTCCATTATTTATTATTACATTGGAATAACTTGCTGCATGCGATCTATCGCATGTATGGTGATTTGTTGTTATTCCATTCTTTATTATTACATTGGAATATCCTATTCATGCATTTTACATGGGACTGGTTCCGTCTTTATTATTCATTGGAATATCTGTCACATCATGCATGCGTTTTTTGGGACACGGTTAAAATCTTTATTATTCTGTTGAAATATCATATACGTGAGAGTTTCTGCCGGGACTTGGTTCCGTATTTATTATTCTATTGGAATTACACTCATGCGATCAATCACATGCTCGGTGATTTCTTTTGTTATTCCATTCTTTATTATACTCAATTGGTTAAAGTTTTGACTTTATACTCCATGAAATTAGTGGAATATCCTTCGATATTTGCGCTTCATCCAAAGTATCTTTTCATGAAAATATTCTTACGAGCATTCTTGAATTTTACTCTACAAAGAAGTATCATGTTGACAATTTAGGCGTTATTAGTTCTGGATAAACTAATTCTTGAACTTGTTTTATTGAATTCTTATATCATTGTCATCATCCTCATGTTTATATTTTTGAAAGTCATACGTGGTTCGTAGTGCATAGATGGACTTGGTATGATTATGACCGAGGATTATTGGTATAATCATGAATAGTAATGTTACAAATGATGTGTGATAAAAGTCCTCATTGGCCGTAGTGCATTGATGGCCGAGTTGTTGGCATGATCATGACCATTGATGAATACACGAATATCCTTGGCCCGTAGTGCATGGATAATTTGTGGTCGTGACCCACAATGAATATCCTTGTCAGTAGTGCGAGGATGATGTGGATTATTTATTAAGCTGAGTCTCAGCGATAAAAGTGATGAAAAACCTTTTAAATCATAAAAGATAGTAGATTTTATTCTCTACTTGACTCTTTTAATGGATTGTTTATTCCGCTGCAGTTAAACTTGATGTCTATTATATTTTATCAGTTTAATATTGTTGAAGACTAATGATAATTTATTCTGTATTATCTTAGTCATAATATTTCTTACTGGGCTAGTTAGTTGAGCTCACCCTTTCTTTCTTGTTCTCTTTGAGAAATGAGGCGTAGCGAGGACTAGTCGGGGAGCGGAGTGATAGTCCGGATCATAGCATTAGTAGTCCTCACAATTCTATGAAATAGTGTGATAATAATTGTAATGAGGACTTATTCTGAGAGTGGATATTGTCTAGAAGATAATATTTGTATTAAAACTCACAGCTCTTGTTATATATTTAAGGTTGTATTTGTATTATGTACCATGTATTTGGCGACTCAAGATGGGTGATGTATACATATTTTGGGGGCATCACATAACTCATCCTCTTCAGGGAATAACTCTTCAAGAGTTTTATTTACAGGAGATTTTTGTTCATAAGTTTTGGATAGATCGATAAATTTTGTAGTCTGTTTTATGGGTATAGCCTCTTTATAGGCTGCAACTTGTTTTTCTTGTACTTTCTTCTTCTGGAAAATTTTATTTTTTAACACCGATAGGTCTTCCACACTTCAGGTGTGGTTTTGATTCATTTGTTGCTGTATAAACTGATTGTCCTACAGGGACTTCAATCCCTGGTAGATTATTAGCAGTTAGAATGTGAGATATCACTATTTTCTTATTATCGGTGACTAATTCTGGTAATTAATTTGTAATTCATTGCAAATGAATAATCTTTTGAACTTCTAGTTCGTATTGATTTGTATAAGGATCAAGATTAAATAACGTTGAAACATTTTAATTAATCTCCCTTCGTGCTTTAGGCAATGATCTCACGTCGTGCTTCAGGCAACGACTTTATCTAAATAATTTTTTCTAGTTATATAATCAGAAAATTGTACTCGCAACCTAATTATTTGAGCAAGAAGCATAAGAAATGCAATATTTTTAGTTAAAAGTAAACATACATGTGATCATCTGGTTAATGCATCAATTAAAACCATAAAATACTTGAATATACCACAATGTGGGTGTATTGGTTCAAATAGATCACCTTGAATTCTTTCTTAGAAAGATAACAATAATTAAATGTGATAATTTGATAATTAATTTACTTTGATATAATCAACAGGTAAATGAATTTTTTGGTTTTTTTTAAGGGATGTTCATGAGAGTTTTCAATAAGTCAACGCAACATTATTGATCCTAGATGATCAATACTATCATAATATTCTCATTTTAGTATAATATAACCCAGAAGAAAAAATATACAGTTTTTCTAATATGAGCTTCTGGCCTGATACTATGAAAGTAATATAAAGAAATTCTTCACTACCTTCGTTATTGGTTTCAATATAATAACCATTATAACGTATATCCTTAAAGCTGAGCAAATTTCTGTTTGTCTTAGAAGAATATAAAGAATCATCAATACAAAGTTTTGTGCGCTTTGACAACATTATAATCGCTCTTCCAGAGACATTAATTAAGTTTGATGAATAATCGCTCTTCCAGAGCCTTTAATTAAATTTGATGGTCTTTTGGCCCATACATCATTATATATGCAAAAACATAAATTTAACTTTATTACTTGAGACCAAAATAAAACATATAATAAATATACTTATTATAATGCCATAATACAATGAAATAAAATAATTAATTGGTATGAACATTTCTATCAACATCATCAAGGAAATCATAGATATCATAATGAGTTATATCCACTCTATTTGGAAAGGCAAGATAATTCATGTGATCTTCAAGATCATTATGATCGTTAAAATTTGTTTCAATTACCTTCCTTTTTTTAATGGAGGCATGGTACAAATCTACCAAATGTTTAGAAGTACAACATGTACATTCTCTTTTCTGTATTGATTGTTCCTTTCATGTCCACGACCACAACCATAATTTCTTCTATGTTTATCAAATGAGGTTCCATTCACTTTAAGGAATGGAGTAGAATCGGTCGGGCGAGATTGTTGGTTTTTCAGCAAAAATTCATTATTTTGTACAACCACTAGAAGACATAATATCACTTCTGGGAACATAGTTTCCTTTATCGCTTTAGGGAATATTTTGTGAATTATGTTCTCGATATTACTGCTGTAGGAGCATATTCGAGGCATGAAATATAATAAATATTTTCTCTAACATGTCTTCATCAGTGTTTTTTTTCATGGAAATAATGGCGAATAAAAATAATTGATTTTGCATGATCCTACAGGGATGCATGTTTGTCAATCTTAATTATATATCCAAAGTTGTCTTTATATGAATATTAGTATCAAGAGTCCATGACAAGTAATTCTTTCTCGATATATATCAAGGACAACAAATTTAAATTCATAAGATTTGACATCTATATAAATATAAATACGTAAGAAATTAAATAACTAAGTATAAATTTATAAGAAGACAATAAAAATATTTACCTTTCTCTAGTCACTTTCAATGTGGGAGAATTGGGAGGTGGAATGATTATTTGTTTATACTAATACTACTACATCACAAAAGTAGTGTACTTACGTAATTTATATTCTCAGAAACTTCAGAGTTGTCCATTATCATTATTGTCTCATGCGTCTTTTGTTAAACAAAATGTTTATATATTTATCAAATTTAATTGTAATGAAACAATACTTACAGTGAGTTGAGAGAACATTTTTTTTCCCAAAATTGCGTAGAGAATCGTGCTGATAACGTATTATAAAAAATTATACTAAATATTAAGAACAATGATTATTAGTGAAAAAAGAGAGCATTCTTTTATTGGGTAAAATGCAAGGTCGACCACTGAACTTTAGGGATTTTTGGGTATTGAGTCTTTTTTTTTTTGTCAACGCAAATCGAGCCCCTTGTATTTTACCCTTCTTTTATTATATTTGTATATCAACTACCATTCTCTTGACAATACTTCTATTTATAAGCACATGTACATAAATACTTGGAAGTTTCAAAACTCATTGGTTATGGGAGTTTCAAAGCTCAAAGGTCATTACAATAAAAAGGGGTAGGAATGTATCTAGACATCTACACATAATGTATAATTTTATAACATTCTTGTAATTAAAGATGCATTCTATCATGAGTTTAAGTGAATTTGAAATAAAATATAAATAAATAATTTTTACTATAATACTCTATTGTCCTCAAACTTAAAGTACAAATTTTCCCCTCAAAATAATGGTTTAAGATATATAAAATAAATGATAAATATGTCATTTAATGTGGTCTATATATATATATATATATATATATATCATATATGTATATATATATATATATATATATATGTGAAGAACTCATAATCTTGTGAGGCTATTAAGTAAGGATAATTTTAAAAAAAAAATCTATTCTTTTTCTCTACTCTACTTTTATTAATTTGTATAAAAAAAATATACTTATGACATCTTTTTTAGAACGAAGAGAGTATTACTCAATAGTAAATTATTATATTCTGCTAGTAGTTAAAATTGACTCTAAAATTTATACATTTACAAAAGTTAATATCTTAAAATATTTAAGAAAATTGTTTTCAAACTAAAATAAAATTAATAAAAATATTATTTATTTAAATTAATTATTCTGTTAATTTAAGTTGACACCCGTAGCCCACCCAACACTTGAAAAGTCAAAATCCCACCTACTTTTTTACTTTTTGTCTTTTGGACCTATAGAAAAAGTTTATAGTACAATAAATAATGTGCAATAAATGGATCCCACTCTTATATGAAATAAGTATGTCTTTTTTGACAAAAAGTGATTATATAATTAATTTTTTTTTGGTGCCATCTTATGATTCTGTTGTACACTGAGGCCTGAGCCTTGTGTAGAGAGCTCATATTGTAAGGTTTTTTTTTTTAAACAATAGTTTTTGACTAAAAATACTAACAATTATAATTTATATGTAATGCATATAGTAGTACTTTTTAATATTATAAAATGGTATCTTCCAGTCTCCCACAGAATAAAAATCAAGGGACCATGCACGTTTGAATGCTAAAAAAAATAAAAAAGATAATAAGAATAGCTAATGTCTATAACAGTCTTCAATGGCATCAATTCAAAAATCTAATATTAAAAAATATTTTGATATTTTATGACAAATTTGGACATAAAACCCTAAATAAAAGCACACTAAACAAATTCATTGAATAATATGAGATCGTCCAATTTATGTCCCTCAAGCATGACATGATAAGGAAATACAAAAAAAAAAAAAAAAAAATTGACACCAATATATCTTTGAACATGAGAAGGGGATTTTAGAGAGCAGACACAAGCCAATGCATGATGGCTGTGCCGAAAACCACTTTAATGTAATATGAACTACTTACTGTATCCAAGGATATGGAAAGAAAAAAATCACCTAAAACAGCACACATATCTCACAAAATCAAACCCCACAAATGCTACTATCAATATACATTGCAGCCAGGAAGATAGATAGATGTACACAGCGACTTAAGGTACAAAGCCAATATCCTTGAAGTATTCGTGCTCAAGAGCACTCCTCGCTGTAATTCTTCTGCTGGGATCCAAGCAAAGCATTTTCTGGAATATAAGATGCAAAAGCATAAAAATTGTGGAGAGCTACATAGTAATAAATGCTTGCCTTGAGTATTTTTATGTGCGCGCATGTGTGTGTTGCATGAACCAATAAATGATTGTCTTTAAAAGCATCATGAGCACAACCCTCAGTTAGGACGATGGCATTACCAGCAAAAAAAGAAACACGAACAACAATGACAGCAACAAAATAATTAGGCAGAGTGGAAGCCTGAAGAAATAATAAAGTAATAAACTGGTAATTTTTTTTGTTTATTTAAGGTACATTAATATGATTAATGATTTTTTTCCCCCAGCACTAGGCAGGTTAATTCATAGTCCTCCTAGTGTTGAGGAAATTTCTACAGCTTGAACATGATCCATCCAAGAAATTTATAGAGCTTCTATATCGATGCTTTACTATAAACAACTTTCTCGAGAGTAAACCAAAAGCACGATACTCTGGTATCATTAACTCGTCTCTAGATGAGGATTTTATTAAACATATAACATTTAAACTCACAGTAAGGAGATCGAGACCAGCCAAATCAAGATTTGAGACCACAGTTGCCAGTTCCTGCAAAGTAGGGATGCATTGATTATTATCCAACATATATGCTGGACCTTTAATAGAAGAGATCAAAGTACTAAACACCAGATGTGCAATAAAGATCACCTTAGATGGCCACTTTGGGAAGGAAGACTTAAAATCAGGCAGAGACGTAACTCCAGGCCATGTATCCTCATTTGGAGTGCCCATGATTCTTCATTGATTAAAAAAATTTAGTTAAAAAAACATTTAGGAACAGAATCAGAAAAATACAATGTAGTATCTAGAACAACTGCTTCATTTGGATTCCTGAAGGAAGATTACCGGCATCTACCACACTCAATTTTGAAAGAACTCTCAAGTATGGAATGCATATAAGCTTTGCAGAAAAAGAAATGAAATATAAGGGTCGGAAAGATGTGGCACCTGAAAATCTTGAATAATTCATCAATCTCAGAATCCCCTGGGAACAATGGCCGCTGGTTCACCATCTCAGCAAAGATACAGCCAACTGACCACACATCAACAGGTGTAGAATAGTGGCGGGATCCAAGGAGTATCTCTGGTGCCCTGTACCAGAGTGTCACCACCTGGAAAGAATCGATGAAAATTAGGAGCCAAAGATAGCAGTAATAAATCAAATGAAAAGGTTTTTGCTATAGTTAGGAGATTCTGGACATGGAGTCGCACGTGATTTGTCAGCCATCTTTGCAACACGATTGAATAACAGGAAAGAATACAAAATCATAAGCCTAAAATATCTATCCGACCTCTAAAACTTCAGTACAGCTTGACATGGGTTGTAACAAATCTAAGCCTCGAACAAATACGCTGTTAATATTTGGAGAATCCTGAACACTGAATAAATATTAGGGCTGCTTCAAGCACGCTCATGATTTGAATTTGGTTGAAACCCCTACTCATTTGAGAGACTCTATCTCATAACTGTACAATTGAAAGAACTGATCCAGATGAAGCCAAATACCAAGCAATTAATACAATTATTACTAAATACTTTACGTTATTATTATAAGTAATTGTAATTTAAAATTATATTTTACTATATTAGGTAGCTTATGATAGAGGTTTTATTTATAGTATAGATTATTAGGGAGGATTTGTTTCTTTTTAAAGTAGATAACCTAGGTTTTTGCTTGGAAGTCAAGTTTAGGGTTTTCTTATTATCATAAACTGATGTAACCTATCGTTTTGATAGAATGAATTGGTAATATTAATTGCCTTGTGCTTTGGTGACTTTCTAGTTATACTACTGTTCCTTCCTCCATTAGTCCTACATCAAGAATTCTTTGGCTGAAGTGCAACCAAAAGAATGCCACATAAAGCTTTTCATTTGCATTTTCTGTTTCTTCAAAGTGTTTCAACTTTCCACTCCTCTTTGAATGAAAAACATAAATATTTGATGTAGTCTGTGCAGTTTGATGCATAATTCATTGTTTATTAAAAGCATATATAAAACAAATTGATTAACAGGGAAATGCAAACAAAATTGCATATTCCTAGAGAGGCACAAATACACAGACGCAATGGTAAATTAACAACACCCAAGCAGACTCATGCACATTATTACCTCGTGCGTAAATGTCCTGACAGGAATACCAAATGCTCTGGCCAGGCCAAAGTCTGCAAGCTTTAGTGCATTGGTACGACGATCTATTAGCAAGTTCTGAGGCTTCAAATCTCGATGCAAAACTCTATGAGAATGACAATAAGCAATACCACGAAGTATTTGATACAGAAACATCTGACATCGAAGCCAAAGTATTAGATAACAAGAATATACACAATTAGAAACCAGAGATTAAGAGAGTGACAAAGAAACAATGCATTCAACAAACATGCCAACATCTCAAAGATGAAGAAGGGTGGAAAATAAGTTTGCTAAATATAATGATAACCAGAAACCAGAAAATCCTTTTACTTAGTAGTAATTACATTTCAATTTTTCTAACTAAATCACTGAAAAAGAAACAACTTGCATAATTAGGGAGTGGAATGTAATCTTTCCAGTTTCCACCCATGCATGATATAACCATTGACTATTATGATTTCTAGTAAACAAACTAAAGTAAAGTCATTAGCAATCTGAGATTTTTTATATGAATTTTATTTATTTATTTGTAAGCATTAGTGTAAATCTCTAAAAGGAAAGAATCAACAATCAATAGTTATAATTTTAACAGCAATTCTAGGCTTGAGCACAATGTGCACCGACCTCTAAGGGGCAAAAAAGCTCACTCACTTTTATCAGACGTGGATCCTTAGCAAATTCTGGACATGAATCCATATGTTTCTTCAAATCCAAGTCCAGATATTCAAATACCAGATACAATCGCTTCTCACTATGCACAACATCCTGTAACCTGTCATTCAAATATTCATCAAAAAATTAACTACATTCACATTAAACACCATTAACTATCACTTCTACTTGTGTACGGTGTATAACCAGTCACTGATATATCTGTCAAATGTTTTCACGTTCACTTTCGATGGTTATGCAACCAAACTATTACTAGTAAGTAGTAAATTGTATTGTTATTACCTAAACATTCTATCAAGCACACATCTCAGCCATAAATTTAACCTTCCCCCCACCCCCACCCCCACCCCCCAAAAAAAACACCCAAAGAAGAGTGCATTAGGACTGTCATATCTCATGCTAGTGTTGGAAGACCAAATGATAAAATGGTATATGAAATCCCCATTGAGCTGTGGCATCACATTCGAAAGTTTGAAAAATGCATGGTGTGAAGATCCTAAAATGTTTGCATAACACAGCGAGTTGATGAAATAACATGGAACAGATGGTACAGTCCTAAGATGCTACAATTCCAACACAATAATATGATGTTGGTTGCAGGAAAGTACTATGAATTGATTTGATTAATGCAATAGATACTTAAACATATACTCGATTCATCCATATTCCCCAATATTCATGTAGATGGATGCCTAAGCACATTATTATGTCTCATAAATACCCAGAACTTTGAGAATGTTAGTTTAATCACTAAACAAATGGCTTCATGAATCTTAATAAGAAAACCATATATGTATGGAAAACCAAGAAAAAGGAATATTTGTTCATCTCTTCGAAGTGTTTCATGAGTATCTCTTACTTTGCGATTTAAACAGGGAAACTAGCAAAAGTGATTTGAGTAGAACAAAAGTTGGTTGGGAAGTAAATGATGGAGACATGTAATGAAGAAAAGGTAGACGAGGAATAGCCGAATAGATATCTGTAGGAAATGAAGCTATTTTCTACTCCTTGTGTGTGGCTGAGTGGGAAGGAATGACAAAAACGATTTCAGTTGATTTACATACAACTTCCGCTTAAATGAGTAAAATGCAGTTATTTAAGAATCAAAAAGGTCAAGAATGTCACTCTCCTGCAGTCCTGCCTCATGTGTGCACTTTGTCGCAAGAAAGCAATTCTCTTCAAGTGAATTCTTTCTCAAACATAGATTTATATAATATGAGCAAAGATATTACATTCATGCAATTAGAAAACACCCAAACTCTTGACTAGCTTCAAAAAGTTTGGTACAACCATACAAGCAGAATAAAGAAAAGACAAATCCCTTCAAATTTGTCAAATTCTCAAGAAAATACCTTGAAATGATAAGCTAATGCAAGCTCTCTAACTCTGCCTATGTGACAGGATAGTAGCCTGAGCCAGATAAAAGTTTACACAGTGCGCCTGTAGGTGATGATTCGCCTATAACCTAAATCAACTCATATAGGGGTTGTTCCAAAAATCAACTGATATTTTACAGAATCCAAGAAGGTGGCTCAAAAGCAAAGATGCACAAGTCCTAGAATGATACAGAAGTTTGAATGATGACCAAAAAATTATTCTACATCTATAAAACAATGCAAAACAATAAATTTTCAGGAGCCATGATCTTACCTTTCATAACGCATGTTAACCGCCATAACCTATGGGCCTATTGCGCACACACAGATAATAAATAAAATCAAAAAGAGTACTATCATGCAGAAGTCAAAAACACATATCCTTTTAAGAACGTTTTAGACAATGCAAATGTAATTTTTTGAGATTTTCAATTGTTTGAAAAGGAGCAAAAAAAAAAGAAAAAAAAAAAGAGAGTTCAAAAAATTGATGTCACTAATTTTTCCTACTGACTTATTATGAAAAAGGCTGAAATATTTATTTGGTAAGGAAAGATTGGCTAATAAGTGGGCAAATATATCCTTTTTGTCCACTGCAGTTTTTTTTCTAAAAAATTATACAAGGCTAATGAAAAAATCACTATTCCAGCTTCTTGAGTAAGTCCCGTTCCCCAGTTTACTTTCAGCTGCATCAGTCAATGAGAAGGAAATCTGAAAGGCACGTATGCTCAATATACCTGACAATGTTTCCGTGCTGCATCTCCTTCAAAAGAGAAATTTCCCTAATAGCTGTGCTTGGCACTCCCTCATCTTCCTGCTCCAGTCGGATCTTCTTCAAAGCAATAGTTTCATTTGTGACACGGTCACGAGCCTTGTAAACCACTCCATATGTTCCTTCACCAATCTTCTCTACTTTTTCATACTACAATTTTTTTCAAATGTCAGTGTTCATTGGAATACAATATAAAGGAGAACTGCCTGTACAATAAGAGAAATTATATTTACCTGGTCCATTCAGTCCACCTCAGACAGACCCAGTGATCACAGAAAGCTCTAGGGTGGAGCATCATGGAAACAATAAATGAAGATTTCAAGAAAGCATATAAGTAACTAATCAACA
Source organism: Panax quinquefolius (assembly GCA_020205615.1). NCBI lineage: Eukaryota > Viridiplantae > Streptophyta > Magnoliopsida > Apiales > Araliaceae > Panax > Panax quinquefolius. Next base: position 31,132,272 of record CM035173.1, read on the forward strand.
TATAGTTCATAAAATTTACTAGAAAAAGGGAACCACCTGCAACTAGAAACATCATACTATGATTCGTGAGAAAAACACACTGAATGCTACACCTCTATCATTTTATGGTTGATAAACTGTCTAAACCAATGTAGTTTATATCAACTATTACGATCACCAGCGTAAACAACTTTTCCCTATCTTACTCTGGTCAAGCTCAAGGCATTATGCTTAATTATTAAAGAGTAATGGTTCATGCAAGCGTTTCATCTAATTAATACACCTCATGATACATCACATTCATATTAAAGTTACTAAAAAACCAATTAACTTATCACTGAATTTCAGAAATACCCTTAATAATTTATGCACCTCGTAATATATCCATCACATTCACATTAAACTTACTAAAACCCCGATTTACTTTTCCATAAACTTCAGAAATAACCTTAAAATATCAGCATTGCAAAATAAAGATACATTTGGAATTTCCCATTATTTTCTTTTTTCTTGTAGGCGCAAGTATATGGATTCAAACCAGTAACCTTGAGGTTATTCCTCAAGATCTCCGCCATTTCTCCCACCCTTTTGGATGTCATTCCTCATAATTAAAGTTGCTTTCACTCATTTTAACATACAATAGCAATAAATCCTAGATATTAACATGTATTTATTCTTAACCATTGTTCCAAGCAGAAGTCGAAATTGAATACTCAGGCCAGTCTAAGTAAAAAATATACCAGAAAGACGTCACATTATTACTAACACAACAAAGGTTTATGTCCAATCAGAAACTATACATTTCCAAAACGACATTTCATTTTACTTCATCACACTATTACCAACACAACAAAGCTTTATGTTCAATCAACGACATTTCTTTTACTTTTTTTTTGTTAATTTTCGAAGCAAACAATCAGAGATTGAGATTCATAAGCTAAATCAACTTAATCAAACACGATAACTAGTGCATATATGATTATTCATATGTATGTATGAGAATGATTCAAACCCTAGTTCACTAGTAAGAGGGAAAAACAGATTGAGATAAAAAGCATTACAAGTAGATGGGAATGCACCTAATTACAGAGCGATTGTTGGCGGAGGGAAATCTGGAGAAATGTTAGTGGGAGAGAAAAGATTGTATCGTGTATGTCTATAAATAAAGAGTGAGGGATAGAATATAGGGACATGGAGTGTGTGTGTAATAGGGTTAGCTTAACTGGGGAATTGGCTCAAACTTTAACTTTGGTTAGCCAAGTCAAAATGTTAGTCAACTCTTAAATTCAATCAATTATTAGTAAAAGCCAGTAAAATAAGAAAGCAGTTGAAGCCGATTAAATGCTCATTTCATTAAAAGTTTGATTCGAACTCGACTCGAAATATAAATGAGTCAAATATGAACACATTTTAAAATTTGATAAATTACTCGAACCTCCTTAAATTATAATTTTCTATTGATACTCGTAAAAAGTTCAAACTGTTCGAGCTCGATTCGGAATCATGTTCGACTCGGTAACTAAATGAACCTCAATCAAACCTTATTTTATACTTGATAAATTTTGTGAACCAAATCTGAACAACTCAATACTCGGATCGACTCAGTTCGTTTACACCCTTAATTATTAGTAATCTTGTTATGTATTGTGATAAATTTATATCGAAATATAATTGCGAAACTTATCAATCTATAAGATTGTAAAAATTATACGAGCGTCACATTTATTACATATCTCTCCGGAAAAAATTGTCATTAATATTTGCTCACGTAACTGACAATTAAAAAATCGATATAAACTTTTGCAATATATATATATATATATATTTATATATATATATATATTTATGAATTATATGAGTGCTCCACACATTATTACAATGTTTATCTACGTAATCAAGTTATCAACGTAAATATTTGTAATGTAAATATTTGTAATATATATAAGTGTTTATGGTCATGCTTATCGGTGTACAACAAATTTATGTTGATATTAAATATCAACACATGGATATATAAGATATAAAAAAATTAAAAAGAGATCTATAGATAATTATTCTATTATATCGTTCAAAATTACATGTTAATCTCAATCTAATTTTATTATAAGAATTATTGACATATATATTATTTTTTTATAAAATATAAAAAGAAACTACAAACCAAAATTATTTTTATTTTTTGTTAGTTGGGGGTGGGGGTGTGGAATTATGAGTGAGGGATAATAAAGATGCATAGATTAAAAAAAAAATGAGTTAAAAATATATATATTAGCAACAACTAGTCTAAAGAGTCCGAAATAACTACCACTCCTGCATTTCTTTAATAATACTCACTCTGTTACTTATTATTATTTCACCTTTTGAAGTCGATTTAAAATACTTTTAAACTCAAAATTGACATATATTTTTTAAAATTTTAATCAATGCAATGTTGAATAGAGTTTTATTTATTAATAATTTTAACGAGTCATTTCAATTTTGAGTTTAAAAATATCTCAAATTAACTTTTAATAATTTAAAATATATATTTTTTACTTTTTATATATTGGATTAATTAGGTGTACGGAAGGTAAGTGATCATTTATGTTACTTGTGTATTACTCTTGAAAAAATGAGAGACAAAATTAATAAAATTAAATATTAGTAGATAAAATATACTTCATCCGTCCTCAAAAGATGATTAAAGATGTAATTTTTTTGTTAAAAGATGAGATAAAGTATATAAAGTGAATGATAAATATTAGTATAATTTTTTTAAAATACTCATTATTTTATATAATCTTGTGGGACCACTTGATGATAAATTTAATTTTTTTATTTTTCTTATATATATATATATATATATATATATATATATATATATATATCGTACTTTACTTTTTATCATTTTTTTTTTAGGAAATATTTCCTCGACTAGGTCTAGGTATATTAGTACAAATTAAAGTTACCATTAAATTTTTAACATACCTAGATAGATCAAATTAAATTAAAATTACACTCTTAAACAGGCCTACTTGTAAGGCAAAATTTTTAAATAAAAGGAATTTCCTTTATTTTGAAATAGTAAGGGTTGATTTGATTAATGTGGATAGTTAGGGTTAAATATGAAATATTTCAAAATAAGCAGTGGTTATAAAATATTCATTTGTTGTCGGGAATATTCGTTTGGTGGTGGAATATTAAATGCATTGTCAAGAGAATATTAAATGCAGACAGTAGCGACCGATGTATGGGATTAGTACATGTGAGCGATTGGATGAAGAAAGCGAACGAATATAAGTTGTTTTTAAATACTTGGCGTAGTTGTTGCTTGCTTTTGTTGGAATCTGGGTGGTTAAAACACACTAATCTGCGTTGTTGAGCGATGTTACTGCGGTATTGCACCAATTATTGATTCTTACGTGAAGGCCTTTACTCGATAATGGTTCTGATAATTCTTATTCGATTATTTTATTGAGTTAATAATTCTTTGCGTTGATATTTTATATTCTTTGTTGTTTGATAATTGTCATTTACGAGTATCTTTCATTATCGAAGCAATAATTCATATTATCTGAATAATATTATTAGATAACATTATTAGCTGATATACAGAAAGTTACATACAGGAGAGGTTTGGTCATTACAATTTACTTTGGCATGATGAAGAAATTCTTATTGGAAATCACATACTCTTTCACGGGAAGCTGCGCAGTTGTCGATATTGTGATTACGTAATATTATTTGTGAATAATTAATTATTGATTTATATGATGAGGAAAATATTGATTTTATGTGGATATAGATGGAAAATTTTTAAAATGACAATTGTTGAAAATTAATATTTTATCTTTTTACGATAAAATAATTCATTTAAATATGAGTATATGAGGAGGAAGAGTATTTTGTGGCGTTAAATGTTTAACACATGTTTTGTGTGTTGGTGGAATATGATTATTAATAGAAACATTGTAAAATCGCTTGGTTTGTGGATTTCGGTCGATTTTGTTTGGAATTTGGAAAAACTTTCTTACGCAAAGTTGTAGAGAATTGAATTTTCTATAAAAACTCATGAGATTCGAATTTTTTCTGATGAAAGAAATTTATTTATTATGAATTATTGAAGTTAGAACAAAATAATTGATTTTTGGGAGTTTAAATTATTTTGTTTAGAAAAACGTTTTTGTATTTTTTGGACATCATTAACATGTGTGGCTGGTGTTTTGACCAAAAGGTGGGCTAAAAGAAAATTTGTATAATTATATTAATATTATATTAAATTTTTACCTTTGATATTCTAGCATTTTCCTATAAATAGGGTCTTAGGTTAGAATTAAAAATCACATGAAGCGAAGTTTTTTCTCTATTTCTCTCTCGATATTTTGAGCGTATTCTTGTGAGTATTTTGAGTATACTTTGAGTATTGCTAGGCGGTGCAAGTTCCTTGATATATATACGGTATTACAATTAAATCTTGATCTTTTCGAGGTAAGGGATATTATTTTTTTGTAATGATATTATTTCTTCAATATCATTATCTTTGAAATGTTGGTTGGAACTTTTATCAAATTTGGAACTTTTTCATGTCGGGTTTACTATTCACGAGTTCTTATTCATGAGTTCTTATTCACGAGATTCTTTATTCACAGTCTTTATTAAGTAAGCGTGAAGATGTTTTTGTGGAATTTCTATCTTTTGGTGTCGGAGATTCTTATTCCGCATATCTGGCCTTTATTCACGTATCTGACACTATTCACGTATGACGATCTTATTCATAGAAAATAAAATTTCTTCTTTTTCGTCAAAACATCTAATACGGATCTTAACTGATTGTATCCGTGTTTTGATCATTCTTGAATTTTACACCACTATGATTATTTTTTGAGGTATTTTTGGCGTGGATAAAACCAATCACGAATCCTTAATCCTTAATCCTTGTCATTTTGTTTCCTTTGGATTCGTTTCTTTAAAAATATTTTCATCATCCTCGGTCTTAAATGATGATATTATTGAATATCTTTGGCTTTGTAGTCACGAAGATGAATGATTTTGAAGAATATCTTTGGCTGTAGTGCAAAGATGAGCAGTGTTGAGATGAACATGGCCAGATTGATTAATATCTTTGGCACATGAAGTGCAAAGATGAGCAGTGTTTAAATGAACATGACCCAGTGATGAATATCTTTGGCACATGGTGCAAAGATGAATATTTGATTCGGATGTATATTGATTGATGTTACGAGGGATAAAATATTGATGATGAATTTGTTAAATTCATAGATTATAGTAGATTTCATTTCTACGTAACTCTTACATGAATTATTATTTCATTTGCGAATATTGATCGAAACTTGTTGTCTATTGTGATTATCAGATTTTTCCTGTTGAAGACTAACGATAATTTGTTGTATATTATCTTAGTCATAATATTCTTTCTTGGGCTAGTTAGCTCACCCTTTTCCTTGTTGTTCCATTTTTCTTCTCGAGGAGGCGAGAATGTAGCAGTCTTAGTCGAGGTATGGAATGAAGATTCTAGAGAGTTGTTTAGTAGTCCTCACCATTTTTGTAAAATAATGAATCAATAATGTGATGAGGATTTATTTGAGTATAGATATTGTCAGAAGATAATATTTGTATTCAAACTCCGCGATTTCTTGTTGTAATAATAAAGTTGTAGTTGTTTACATACCATGTATTTGGCGACTCAGAATGGGTGTTGTGTATACCTATTTTGGGGCGTCACATACTTGTCGGTATTTTTCAAAAAAATTTACTTTTTACTAGCCTTTCCACCAAGTACAAATAAATTTAAGGATTTTTTACATAAGTATACAACAAATAGAAAGTAATTATAAGAATAGTGCATCAACCAAATAATTATATTAACAGTGAAAAACTGTATAATAATATTAACAATAATGCAATACACGTCATTATATCCTTAATTCAAGGAGAAAACTATTCCACTTTGTGACGCCTCCAAAATAGGTATACATCACTCATTCTGAGTTGTCAATACATGGTACAGAAACAACTACAACTTTATTATTACAACATATAAACTGTGAGTTTAAATGAGATATTGTGGCGCCCCCAAAATAGGTATACATCACCCATTACGAGTTGTCAATACATGGTGCGAAACAACTACAACTTTATTATTACAACAAGAAAACTATGAGTTTAAATACAAATATTATCTTCTAGACAATATCTATACTCAAATAAATCCTCATCACATTTATTGATACATTATTTTACAAAATGGTGAGGACTACTAAACAACTCTCTCTAACCTTCATTTCATTCCATAGCCCGACTGCACTCGCTATATTCTCGCCTCCCGAGAAAAAATGGAACAAAAGGAAAAGGGTGAGCTCAACTAGCTCAAGAAAAGAATATTATGACTAAGATAATATACAACAAATTATCGTTAGTCTTCAACAGAAAAAATCTAATAGAATACAATAGACAACAAATTTTAAATCAATATCGCAGCGAAAATAATAATTCATTAGAAGAGTTAAGTAGAGAATGCAAACTACTATCTTCATGTATGAATTTAAAAGTTCATCGCTCATCTTTTATCCTCGTAACATCAATCAATATACATCTGAATCAAATATTCATCTTTACATCACTATGTGCCAAAGATATTCATCACCGTCATGTTCATTTAAACACTGCTCATCTTTTCACTACGGGCCAAAGATATTAATCAATTCTATCATGTTCATCTCAACACTGTTCATCTTTGCACTACAGCCAAAGATATTCTTCAGAAATCATTCATTCAGACTACAGCCAAAGATATTCAATAATATCATTATTTAAGACCGAGGATGATGAAAAAATATTTTAAAGAAACGAATCCAAAGGAAACAAAATGACAAGGATTAAGGATTAAGGATTCAGACTTTGTTTTATCCATGTTCAAAAAAATACCTCAAAAATAATCATAGTGGTGTAAAATTCAAGAATGATCAAAACATGGATACAATCAAAGCTAGTATCCGTAATAGATATTTTGGACAAAAAGAAGAAATTTTATTTTTCTAATTGAATAAGTGTCATATAATGAATAGTGTCGATGATACGTGAATAGTAACTCTCACACCAAAAGATAGAAATTCCACAAAAACATCTTCACACTTCAGCTTAATAAGACTTCGTGAATAGTAACTCGTGAATAGTAACTCGTGAATAGTAACTCATGAATAGTAACCCCGATATGAAAAAGTTCCAAATTTTATAAAAAGTTCCAACCAATATTTCAAAGATAATGATATTGAAGAAATAATATCATTTGAGAAGAAAATAACATCCTTACCTCGAAAAATTAAGATTTCCAATCGAATGTATATAAGGTCAAGGAACTTGCACCGCCTAAGCAATACTCAAAGTATACTCAAAATACTCACAAGAATACGCTCGATAATATAGAGAGAGAAAACTTCAGATTTTCGGTGTGATTTTCAATTCTAACCCAAGACCCTATTTATAGGAAATCGCTAGAACACCAAAGGTAAAAATTTAATATTAATAATAATATAATTATAAAATTTTTACACATGCCTAGAATCTGATTTCAGCCATCAAACACATGCCACCTTCTAGAAAAGTAAGAAAAACGTTTTTCTAATTTTAAATATTTTAAACTTCCAAAATCAATTATTTTGAGCTTCTAACTTCAATAATTCATAATAAATAGCCCTTTCATCGAAAAATTCAAATCTCATGAGTTTTATAGGAATTTCAATTCTCTACAACTTTGCAGAAGAAAGTTTTTCCAAATTCCAAATAAAAATTGACCGAAATCCACAAAGAGGCGATTTTATTGTGTTATAATCAAATTTCACTAATAAATGGGGTCCGCAATACACGTTTAACATGTTTTAAACATTTATTGCAACAAAAATACTCTTCCTCCTCAGATACTCATATATCCCACATTCGTTGTAAAAATATCACCATTATTATATTATTAAAATATAATAATATATTTAAATGAATTATTTTATCGAAAAAGATAAAATTTCAATTTTCAACAATTGTCACATTAAAAATTTTCTCCATCTATATCCATATAAAATCAATATTTTCCTCATCATATGAATCAATAATTAATTATTCACAAATAATATTACAGAATCACATTATCGATAAACTGAGCAGGTCCTCAGATGAGGGGCTTTCAATAAGAATTTCTCTTCATCTTGGCAAGCAATTAGGTGACCAAACCAAACCTCCTTGTATGTAACTTTCTAGACATTGCCAATAATGTTATCTAATAATATTATTCAGATAATATGAATTATTGCTTCGATAATGAAAAATCGTGTAATGACAATTATCAAACAACAAAGAATATAAAATATCAACGCAGCAATTATTAACTCAATAAAATATCGAATAAAGAATTATTGTAACCATTATTGAGTAGGCCTTCACGTAAGGATCAATAATTGGTGCAATACTGCGGTGCCATACATCGTGTTTTAACCACCAGTATTTTAACAAAGATAATTCAGAATAACTACGCTTTATTTTTAAACAACTTATATTTTCGCTTTTCTTCATCCAATCGCTCAGCATGGGGGGCCCCACATGGTCGCTACTGGCGCATTTAATATTCCCGAAAGCATTTAATATTCCACCATCAAACGAATATTCCCCGACAACAATGAATATTTTATAACCACTTGCTTATTTTGAAATATTTATGTATTTTACCCATAACTATCCACATTAATCAAATCCACCTTACTATTTCAAAATAATAAATAAAGGAAATTCCTTTTTATTTAAAAAAATTTCGGGGTCTTACAACCTCCCCTCCTTATGAAATTTCTTCCTCGAAATTGACGTACGTACCTGGTGTTTCGAAAAGGTGAGGATACCTCGCTTTCATTTCCGTTTCCAATTCCCAGGTCATTTCCTTTATAGCATGATTCCTCCACAAAACTTTAACTTGTGGTATGACCTTTCACTTGCGTAGGACATGCTCCTTCCTATCCAAAATCTTGACAAGTACCTCCCTCACATACGTTAAGTCTTTGGCTATCTCGTCCGGTTCTAACTCTATAACGTGGTTCGGGTCTTTCACATATTTCTAAGTATGATATGTGAAACACATTATGAACACGAGACATACTGAGGTAACGCAAGTCTATAGGCTACATTTCCTACTCTCGGTCAAGAATTTGAAATGGACCAATAAATCGTGGATTGAGCTTTCTCTCTCTTCCCAAATCTTGTAACTCCCTTCCATGGAGCAAGCAACTCGCAACACATCGTGATCCCCTACACTAAATTCCACGTCCTTTCGATGAAGATCCAGCATAACTCTTTGTCGATCTTGTCTTGCCGCTTTGTATACGTTGTCGAATCATTTGGATCTTTTCGGTAGTCATAAATACATCTACTAACTCGGGTCCCAACAATGTTGCTTCACCCACCTCATCCCAACATATGGAGAGAGACATTTTATTCATATAATGCTTCAAATGGAGCCACACCTATACTTGCTCGATAGCTGTTGTTGTAGGAGAATTCCACCAATGGTAAATACTTATCCCTGCCGCCTTGAAGTCTAGGACACAGAGTCTTAATAAATCTTCAAGAGTTTGAATAGTCCTCTCGATTGTTCGTCTGTTTTGGGGATGGTATGCCGAACTAAATCGCAAATCCGTGCTCATAGCTTTTTGCAAGCTAACCCAAAATCTTGAAGTGAATCTTGGGTCACGATCCGAAACTATGGATACAGGCATGCCATGCAACCTCACAATCTCATTCACGTATATACTAGCAAGACGTTCAAGGAATAAGTCTCCGTGATCGGCAAGAAATGAAAGCAGACTTGGTTAATCTATCAACAATAACCCAAATAGCATTGATGCCTTGAGAAACCGTAGGAAGACACAGAACGAAATCCATGGTAATGTGTTCCACTTCCATTTTGAAATCTCAAGTGGTTGCAACAGACCCTTAGGTACTAGATGCTCCGCCTTTACACGTTGGCAAGTTAAACACATCGAGATAAACTTTGCAATCTCTCTCTTCATATTGTTCAACCAAAATGTATGTCGAAGATCACGATACATTTTAGTACTTCCGAGGATGGATTGCAAATGGTGTATTGTGCCTCCATCATAATCTTGTACTTCAAATCGTGAGTCGTTAGGAACACAAAGTCTAGAGTGGACTCAAGTATTCCTTCTTCATCAATTCTCGCTTAAGAATAGCTCCTTCTTGTACTTTCTTCTTCATACGCATCACGCCTCCGGGTCGGTGGCTTGAGCAACCTTAACTTTTTCTATTAAAGTTGGCTCTGTCGTATACTTGACATCATCGCACTCGTTCCTCGCATATGATCTTCTCACTCAACGGCATTACCACCACGTTCGCCTTTACCGGGATGGTATTGAATAGTGTGGTTGTAGTCTTTCAATAGCTAGAGCCAACGTCATTGCTTGCGTGTTGAGTTCTTTTGAGTGAAGAAATATTTAAGGCTTTTATGGTGCGAATATATCTCCACTTTCTCCCCATATAGATAGTGCCTCCATATCTTTAAGCGAAAACGATTGCTGGTTAACTCTAGATCATGAGTAGGATAATTTCTCTCATACTCTTTAAGTTGTCATGAGGCATGAGCTATGACTTTCCACGTTGCATGAGAACACATCCTAACCCTTTGCACAAGAATCATTTTGAGATAACAAATCCATCCGAACCGGATGGTATTGTTAGAGCAGAGTGCGAAATAAGTCTCCTCTTAAGCTCTTGGAAACTTTTCTCGCATTCTTCGCTCCAAAGCGAATTTTGTATCCTTCCGAGTTATTTGAGTTAATGGAGTAGCGATTCGAGAAAACCCTTCCACGAATCTCCGATAATAACCGGCTAAGCCCAAAAAGCTACGTTTTTGATCACCGACTTGATTGCTTCAACTTTGTATTGCTTCAATCTTGGCCGGATCGGCAGAGATACTCCATGTTTTGACACCACGTGCCCAAGGAATGCTACTTCCTCAAGCCAGAACTCGCATTTCTTCAATTTGGCATATAGTTGGTTTTCACGAAGCCTTTGGAGTACCAGCTTCAAATGGTGCTCATGATCTTCACGGCTTTTGGAATATATGAGGATGTTATCAATAAAGACAACAACGAATTGATCCAAATATTCCTTGAATACTCGGTTCATCATATCCATGAAAGCCGCAGGAGCATTAGTTAGTCAAGAAGACATGACTAAGAATTCATAATGCCCATACCGAGTTCGAAGGCGGTCTTTGGAATATCCTCAATTCTAATCTTGGTGATGATATCCGAAGCGAAGATCGATTTTTGAAAAGAATTGTGCCCTCTTGAATCGGTCAAACAAGTCATCAATCTGAGGTAGAGGATACCTATTCTTGATGGTGACATGGTTTGATTTCCGATAGTCAATACAAAGTCGCATACTCCGTCTTTCTTCTTTACAAATAAAACAGAGCACCCCAAGGAGATGTACTTGGGGCCAGAATGAAACCGATGTCCAACAATTCTCGTAGTTGGACCTTTAACTCTGAAGTTCAATAGGAGCCATTCGATATGGGGTTTTAGAAATGGGCTTTGTACAGGTTCAAGATCAATAAAGAATTCAACTTCACGTTCGGGGGGTAGGCAGGAAGTTCTTTGAAATATCGTCGGGAAAGTCAATAACAACAGGGAATATTATTCAAATTTGGCGTGTCTTTATTCAAATCCATAACATGGGCTAAGAAAGCTTGACATCCGCTTTTTCAATAAGCGAATAGCTTTATGATTAGATATGATAGTGATTGATTTTAATGGTTTAGTTGCTTGAATTGCATAACAATGCGGGTTGGTTAGGAATATGAAAACTAACAACCTTACGAAAACAATCAATTTTGGCATGATGAGTAGTTAACAATCAATCCCTAAAATCACATCAAAAGCAAGTATCTTTAAAGAGATAAGGTCGGTGTAAGGTGATGGTGCCAACTTGAATCAAACAAGATTTATACACGGTGGATGTGATGAAAGTTTCTCTAACGGAGTTTCCACAGATAGGTCAAAGTCTAATTTCTCCGAGTCAAGTTTAAGCGTTGAGCACAAGCGGGAGAGATAAATGAATGGGTAGACCAAATTATCAAGTAAGGTATAAACTTCATGAGAATTTATAAATAGCTTACCCGTGATCACCTCGTTTGGGTTCCTCGCATTATGACGGTCACAACAAACGCTTCTTCCGGAATCGTTGACTTTGACTTTTACGGGACGATCTTTTGAGTCACCGTCCCCATTGAACTAGGTTTCGCTCATTGCACAATCTCGAAGCGATATGTCCTTCCTTTCCACAATTATAGCATACCTTGAAGCTGTTGTAGGACAGTTTGGACCGATATGTCCCTCTTTCCGCATTTATAAGATATATGGTGGTGGTCGTTCTCCTCCCTTAGAACCGATTCTTTGCAACGACCGCTCGTCTTCACATGGTCGTTGTTAAATCTCCTCTTTTTAAAATCTCCTCCGACTCGCTTCTTTATTTTCATGGCTATGATTACCACCCAGAGTGGTTACCATTTTGTCCGTCTGCTTTCTTTCTCCATTTGGTTATCATTATTTTGTTGATTGCTTTATCTCCGTACGATCCTGGTTATGGTCCCTTGGTTGAATATACTCGTTATCTCACTCTAACAATTGAGCCCATAACAACATCTCGAATAGAGAGAAAATTTATGAGAAATGAGATATTGTCGTATCTTGGGTTTCAAACCTCTCGAAACATCCGCGTCATACGTTCCTCATTCTCCACCAAATGAGGTGCAAACACGGATAACTCGCAAACTTTGCCTCGTCTTTGAGACACCGTCATGTTGTTTTGTTCCAATCGATGAACTCCACTTCCTTCATACGACGAACACTTTCGGGAAAGTATTTGTCATTAAATAGCTTTCAAACGCGTCTCCCGAGACATCCGAGAGTGCTTGGTGGATGGACGCCTTCAGAGACACCGATGATGCGCTTTCGCCCGCGGAACATAAAGGTGGCGAATGGAACCTTCTGTTCTCCGTGCATCCCAAGACATCGAATATCTTGGGAATTTGCTTGACCCGTGTTTCCGCCCGTGATCGGATCCGGCTTTCCTTAAATTCGGTGGTCCCAACTCTTTGGGCCTTTTTGTGACAACCGTGAATTGCTATCATTTCCTCCTCGTATTTTGAACACGAGTCTCCTAAATCGATTTTGCATGAAGCTAACGTAAAAAACTTCTAAACATTTCCTCGTTCATCATCTCTTTCAATGGTGTTGTTGGGAGGAACATTGCCGACTGTTGCACGTTCTCCTCGTCGTTGGTAGTCTGAGCGTCTCCACCTGGGTCTCATTTCCATTGTTAATATTCTCGATCGACATTCTCAAATCATCGCCATAAAACAAGGGTTAATTAAGGAAATAAATATATCACATAATATCCTATATCTTGATTAACTAACAAATAAGCTTAGGTAGGACACACTTAGCGAAGGATTTACTCGTCTCTCCTCCTAGTTCTATTCCTCGATCTCCGCCAGAGATCATATCCCTAAGCTACGATACCAACCGTATGACGCCCCAAAATAGGTATACATCACCCATTCGAGTTGTCAATACATGGTACGTAAAACAACTACAACTTTATTATTACAACGGTAAAACTATGAGTTTAAATACAAATATTATCTTACAGACAATATCTATACTCAAATAAATCCTCATCACATTTATTGATACATTATTTTACAAAATGGTGAGGACTACTAAACAACTCTCTAGAACCTTCATTCCATACCGACTGCGTATTTCATTTATATTCTCGCCTCACGAGAAAAATGGAACAAAAAGGAAAAGGGTGAGCTCAACTAGCTCATAAAGAATATTATGACTAAGATAATATACAACAAATTATCGTTAGTCTTGACGAGAGGAAAAAATCTAATAGAATACAATAGACAACAAATTTTAAATCAATATTCAAGTGAAAATAATAATTCATTAGAAGAGTTAAGTAGAGAATGCAAACTACTATCTTCTATGTATGAATTTAAAAGTTCATCGTCTCATATTTTATCCTGTAACATCAATTAATATACATCTGGAATCAAATATTCATCTTTCTACTACTGAGCCAAAGATATTCATCGATTAGTCGTATTCATTTAAACACTCATTTCATCTTTGCACTACGGGCCAAAGATATTAATCGATCGGTCGTGTTCATCTCTTTGTTCATCTTTGCACTACAGCCAAAGATATTCTTTGAAATCATTCATCTTTGCTACTGGGCCAAAGATATTCAATAATATCATCATTTAAGACCGAGGATGATGAAAATATTTTTAAAAAGCGAATCCGGTGAAACAAAATGACAAGGATTAAGGATTAAGGATTCGTACTTTTGTTTTATCCATGTTCAAAAAAAAATACCTCAAAAATAATCATAGTGGTGTAAAATTCAAGAATGATCAAAACATGGATACAATCAAAGCTAGTATCCAGAATAGATATTTTTGACAAAAAGAAGAAATTTTATTTTTCGGTGAATAGTGTCTTGATATCGTGAATAGTATCGTATACGTGAATAGTAACTCAAACACCAAAAGATAGAAATTCCACAAAAACATCTTTCACACTTCATGAATAGTACTCGTGAATAGTAACTTCGTGAATAGTAACTCATGAATAGTAACTCGTGAATAGTAACTCATGAATAGTAACCCTGACATGAAAAAGTTCTAAATTTTATAAAAAGTTCAACAATATTTCAAAGATAATGATATTGAAGAAATAATATCATTTGAGAAGAAAATAACATCCCCTTACCTCGAAAAAAATCAAGTACTTCTAAATTTGGAATCACAAGGATATAGTCTTTGAAGGAACTTACTTGCGTAGCAATAATACAAAGTATACTCAAAATACTCACAAGAATACGCTCGATAATATAGAGAGAAAACTTCAGTTTCTGGTGTGATTTTCAATTCTAACCTAAGCACCCTATTTATAGGAAATTGCTTAGAACACCAAAGCAGAAAATTTAATAAATTAATAATATAATTATAAAAATTTTCTACACATGCCTAAAATCTGATTTCAGCCATCAAACACATGCCACCTTCTAGAAAAAGTAAGAAAAAACGTTTTTCTAATTTTAAATATTTTAAACTTCCAAAAATCAATTATTTCGGAGCTTCGGAACTTCAATAATTCATAATAAATAGCCCTTTCATCAGAAAATTCGAAATCCATGAGTTTTTATAGAATTTCAATTCTCTACAACTTTGAGAAGAAAGTTTTCCAAATTCTAAATAGAAATTGGACCGAAATCCACAAAGCAGAGGCGATTTCTGCTATAATCAAATTTCGATCGATAAATGGGGTCCACCGACACGTTTAACATGTTTTAAACATTTATTGCAACAAAAATACTCTTCCTCCTCGTATACTCATATATCCCACATTCGTTGTAAAAATATCACCATTATTATATTATTAAAATATAATAATATATTTAAATGAATTATTTTATCAGAAAAAGATAAAATTTCAATTTTCAACAATTGTCATATTAAAATTTTCTCCATCTATATCCATATAAAATCAATATTTTCCTCATCATATGAATCAATAATTAATTATTCACAAATAATATTCTGAGAATCACATTATTGACAACTGAGGCGGTTCCAGGGATAGAGGGGCTTTCAATAAGAATTTCTTCTTCTTTGCAAGTGCGCAATTAGGTGACCAAACCTCTCCTTAGGCAGAACTTTCTAGACATTGCCAATAATGTTATCTAATAATATTATTGAGATAATATGAATTATTGCTTCGATAATGAAAAATATTGTGTAATGACAATTATTGAAACAACAAGAATATAAAATATCAACGCAGACAATTATTAACTCAATAAAATCTTGAGCGATAATTCATCTGTAACCATTATTGAGTAGTGCCTTCTTTACGTAAGGATCAATAATTGGTGCAATCTGGTATCTTCTTGTGTTTTAACCACCGAGTATTTTAACAAAGATAATTGTGAATAACTACGCCTATTATTTTTAAACAACTTATATTTGTCGTTTTTCTTCATCCAATCGCTTCCAGTTATGGGGCCCACACATGGTCGCATGCGTCATAAATTTAATATTCTCAAAGCGATGACGAATATTCCACGACCAAACGAATATTCCCAAACAACAATGAATATTTTATAACCACTTGTTTATTTTGAAATATTTGCGTATTTTACCCATAACTATCCACATTAATCAAATCCACCCTTACTATTTCAAAATAATAAATAAAGGAAATTCCTTTTTATTTAAAAAAATTTTGGGGTCTTACACTATTCACGATTCTTATTCACGAGTACTATTAATGAAGCGTGAAGATGTTTTTTTGTGGAATTTCTATCTTTTGGTGTGGAGATTCTTATTCACGTATACGGCCTTTATTCACGATATCGACACTTATTCGCATTATACTGGCCACTATTCATAGAAAAATAAAATTTTTCTTTTAGGTCAAAATATCTATACGGATACTAGCTTTGATTGTATCCATGTTTTGATCATTCTTGAATTTTACACCACTGCGATTATTTTTGAGGTATTTTTGAACATGGATAAAACAAAATACTGAATCCTTAATCCTTAATCCTTGTCATTTTGTTTTCTTTGGATTCGTTTCTTTAAAAATATTTTTCATCATCCTCGGTCTTAAATGATGATATTATTGAATATCTTTGGCTGTAGTGCGAAGATGTAGCGCCCCCAAAATTAGGTATACATCACCCGTCTTGGAGTCGCCACTTACATGGTACTGTAATTTAAATACAACTTATTAACATAAGCGTAGGTGTACAATACGACATAAGCGTGAGTTTAAATACAAATATAAATCTACTAGATATTATACAAACTCAAACAAAAAAGTCCTCATTCTGATTATTATCACACTATTTTACTGAGAATAGTGAGGACTACTAATCTTATCTTCGGGACCATCACTCGTTTCCCAGGCTCGTCCCGGCTATATTATCATTTCTGAAGAGAACGGTGAAAGAAAGGTGAGCTCAACTAGCCCAAGAAGAAATATTATGACTAAGATAATGCGAGAATAAATTATCAATAGTCTTCAATAATGTTAAAGCGATAAAATACAATAGACAACCGGTTTAAGCTGCGGTGAATATCTGATCCATTAAAAAGTCAGTAGAAAATAAAGTCTACTATCTTTTAGGTTTTAAAAGGTTTTTTCATCAACATTTTATATTTGAGACTCGAACTTTAATAAATATTCACATCATCGAATCACCCCTTCGCTTTACTGCCGAGGATATTCTTTAGTATCACGACCACAATTATTCGCTTACACTACGGGCAAAAATATTTGTGTATTCATTAATGGTCATGATCATGCCAACAATTTGTCCATCGATGCACTACTGACTAATTGAGGATTTTTTATCACATCATTTGTAACATTACGGTCATGATTACACAGAATAGTCTCTCAGTCATAATCATACCAAGTCCATCTATGCACTTTTCTGCCACAGATGACTTTCAAAAAATATAAACATGAGGATGATGACAATGATATAAGAATTCAATAAAACAAGTTCAAGAATTATTTTATCCGGGAATTATTAACGTCAAATTATCGACATAATCTTTGTTTTGTAGAGTAAAATTCAAGAATGATCGGAAGAATATTTCCATGAAAAGATCTTTGGATGAAGCGCAAATATCGAGGATATTCTACTAATTTCATGGAGTATAGAAGTCAAAGTTTTAAACTTAACTGGGTATAATAAAGAATGGAATAACAAAAGAAATCACCGTGCATGCGATAGGCCGCGCAAGACGAGGTTATTCAACGAGAATAATAAATAACGGAACCGAAGTCGGTGAAATTCACCTGCAAGCGAGGATGTTCCAACAGAATAATAAAGATGGAACCGGATCCGGTGTAAAACACACAGATAGGATATTCAGCGAGAATAATAAAAAAGCGGAACCGGTCCGGTGTAAAACACATGACAGGATGTTCAACGAATAATAATAAAGGCGGAACCGGTCGGTGTAAAAACACAGCGAGCGAGGATGTTCAGCGAGAATAATAAAAAGCGGAACCCGGTCGAGGTGTAAAAACACCTGAGACGAGGATGTTCCAAGAATAATAGAAAATGTCACCAAGTATAGGGTAAACCACTTATCTGAGTTATTCCAATGAATAATAAGCGATGGAATAACAACAGTTCTCTTCATGAATAAGAAAGAATAACACCCCTTACATTTGGTAGGAGATTGAATCTGCGGCGGTGTAGTAACAAAATACTCTTCTTCTTCTCTCTTATTCTCTCTATACTTTCTCTCTCTATAGCTTGAATGAATTAAGTGAAAAATAATGAAGCCCTAGGCCTCTATTTATAGAAGATTTCTAGCTTGCTTTTCTTAGTGTGAAAAAGCTTGAAGTGGATTAATAAAAGTGGTTTGGCCTTTTGTAATGTGAAGCGACAAGTGGTTCGGCCTTTTGTAATGTGAAGCGACAAGTGGTTCGACGTCTGGTAAAGGTAATTACTATTAATCGAAGGTAAATACTATTGACGAAGGTAAATACTATTCACAAGGGTAATTACTATTGACGAAGGTAAATCTTATTCACAAGGATAATTACTATTGATGAAGGTAAATACTATTCACAAGGTAATTACTATTGACGAAGGTAAATACTATTGATGAAGAGACTCTTAGATGATGACATATGAGCCTCCCCATAAAATAATCAAACTTACCACAAATCATAACACATATTTAATCTTTCAATAATTATTAATCATTTATAACTTGTCGTCTCAATTATTGATTTAATACTATAACATATTATCTGAGATGATCTTTGTGACAATAATTGAATCAATAATATAAGAGATATGATCACGCCAATTATCTGTAGCAATAATTGAGCATAGGTGAGTGACTTCTTACGTAAAGCATCGATAATCAATACCGTGTCTTCTTATGCAACTACAGCGTATTCTTGTACTTTTACCATAGGGTAGTTCAAGCAGTTTTAACGGTAACACCTCCGTAGTTATTTTTATAAAAATATTTTTGTCGTTTTCTCAATCCGATAATAATGTTGTAGGGTCCACCAATGATTGAGCCATTGTATGAATATTCCTAACAAAAGAATATTCCCCAACCAAACGAATATTTTATAACAACTTGCATACTTTGCAAAATTTATAAATATTACCCACAACTATAACATTATATCAAATTTATTCCATAATATTCAAAAATAATATTTATAGAAAAATTCATCTTTATTTATAAAAATTTGGGGTCTTACAACCTCCCTTCTTATGAAATTTAAGCCCTCGAAATTAGAGTGCGATACACGGTATGTCGAAGAGGTAAGGATACCTTGATTTCATTTGATTCTAACTCCCAAGTCATTTCCTCAACATCGTGGTTCCTCCATAAAACTTTGACTTGAGGTATAACCTTGGGCGTAGAATATGTTCTTTCTTATCAAAATTTGAGCAGGAACCTCTTCATACGTCAAATCTTCCGCTATTTAAATCCGGTTCTAACTTTCGATAATATGGTTCGGGTCTTTCACATATTTCGTAACATAGATATGTGAAAAGCGTTATGAACACGAGACATATTTGGCGGTAAAAGCGAGTCTATAGGCCACGGTTCCTACTCGATCGAGGATTAAAATGGACCAGATGAATCGAGGATTAAGTTTTCCTCTCCTTCCAAATCTTGTAACTCCTTTCCATGGAGCAACTCTTAACAACACATGATCTCTATATCGAATTCCACGTCCCTTTCGATGAAGATCGGTATAACTCTTTTATCGATTTTGTGAGGTTTTTATCGTTGTCGGATCGTTTGAATCTTTTAAAGTAGTCATACGTACCAACTCCGGTCCCAACAACGTTGCTTCACCCACCTCATCCAAAGATCTTTGGAGAAGCGACACTTTCTTCCATCAATGCTTGAATGGAGCCATGCGATACTTGCTTGATAAGCTGTTGTTGTAGGAAAACTCCACCGATGGTAAGAACTTGTCCCAACTCCTTGAAATCAAGGACACGAGTCTTAATAGATCTTGAGAGTTTGAATAGTCCTCTCCATTTGTCCGAGTAAAATGCGAGGATGATATCTCAGGAGAGCTAAATAAGTCTGTGCCCATAGCTTTTTGCAAACTAACCCAAAATCGTGAAGTGAATCTTGGGTCTCGATCGGAAACTATGGATCTTGGCATACCATGCGATCTTACAATCTCGTTTATGTACATCTGAGCAAGGCGTTCAAGTGTATAAGTTTCTCGTATCGGTAAGAAATGGAGAGACTTGGTCAATCTATCAACAATGACCCAAATCGCATCGATGCCTTGAGAAACCTTAGGAAGGCCGAGTAATGAAATCCATGGTAATGTGCTCCCACTTCCATTACGGAATTTCAAGTGGTTCTGATGGACCTTTTGGTACTTGATGCTCGCTTTAACTTCGTTGACAAGTTAGACACCTTGAGATAAGCAGTTGCTATCTCTCTCTTCGTATTGCTCCACCAAAATGTATGGCGAATATCATGATACATTTTGGTACTCCGAGATGGATTGCAAATGGTGTGTTGTGCGCCTCCATCATGATATTATACTTTAAATCGGGTCGTTAGGAACACAAAGTGCGGAGTTGACTCAAGTATTCCTTCTTCATCGATTCTTGCTTGGCGTAGCACCTTCTTGCACTTTCTTCCTCATACGCATCGGCTCCAGTGCGTAGCAAGCGACTTTAACTTTATCAATTAAAGTCGGTTCTACTTCATTATACCATTTATCATCACATGCGTCCTGAGTCTTTAATTCTATCTCCATCCTTTGCAAGTCACACAAAATGGGCCTTTGCGTTGACAATATCGCTTTTCGTACTTGCGTATGATTTTTCTACTCGATCGTCGGCTACCACGTTTGCTTTTCGGGATGGTATTGGATGGTATGATCATAATCTTTCAGCAGATTCAAGCCAGCGTCGTTATCGCATGTTGAGTTCCTTTTGAGTGAAGAAATATTTGAGGCTTTTATGATCAAGTAAAGATCTCCACTTCTCCCCATCTGAGTAATGCCTCCACATTTTAAGTGCAAAGACAACGGTATTACTTCTCTAGATCATGAGTAGGATAATTCCTCTCATATTCTTTGAGTTGTCATGAGGCATAGGCTATAACTTTTCCATGTTGCATAAGAACACATCCCAACCCTTTGCTAGAAGCATCATTTGTAGATGACAAATCCCTCGAGGCGGATGGTATTGTCGAGCAAGTCTTTGAAATAAGTCTCCTCTTGAGTTCTTGAAAACTCTTCTCACATTCTTCGCTCCAACCGAACTTTGTATCTTTCAAAGTCAATTTGAGTCGATGGAATAGCGATTCGAGAAAATCCTTCCACGAATCTCCGATAATAACCAATTAAAGCAGAAAGCTACGACTTGGTCCAGCGATTTAGGTTGTTCCCGACTTTGAATAGCTTGATCTTTCTTTGGGTCAGCAGATATTCCATGACTTGATACCACGTGCCCAAGGAATGCTACTTCTTCAAGCCGAACTCGCATTTCTTCAACTTGGCATAAAGCTTATATTCACGAAGCTTTTGGAGTGTCGACCTCAAGTGTTGCTCATGATCTTCACGGCTTTTGGAATAAATAAGGATGTCATCAATAAAAGGCGACCACAAAGTGATCTAAATATTCTTGAATACTCGGTTCATCATATCCATGAAGGCGGCGGAGCATTAGTCGATCAAAGGACATGACTAGGAATTCATAATGCCGTCTAGGGAGTTACGGCCGTCTTTGGAATGTCGGTGGTTCTAATCTTCAATTGGTGATATCGGAGCGAAGATCGATCTTTGAAAAGAATTTGGCTCCTTCTGTTGGTCAAAGCAGGTCATCAATACGTGGCAATGGATACCTATTTTTGATGGTGACGTGATTGACTCCCGATAATCAATACAAAGTCGCATACTCCCATCTTTCTTCTTCACGAATAGAGCAGGAGCACCCCGAGGAGAAATACTAGGACGAATAAAGCCGATGTCTAACAATTCTGCGGTTGGGTCTTTAACTCACGAAGTTGATAGGAGCCATTCGATATGGGGCTTTGGAAATAGGTTTTTGTCACGGGTTCAAAGTCGATACAAAATTCAATTTCACGCTCTGGGGTAGGCGGGAAGTTCTTGAGAATCGTCGGAAATTTATTAACAATAGGAATATCGTTTAAAAGCGGCGTATTTTTATTTAAATCGTGACATGAGCTAAGAAAGCTTGACATCCAGTTTTTCAATAAGCGAATAGCTTTATGGCTTGAGATGATAGTGATTGATTTTAATGGTTTGGTCGTTTGAATTAGCATAATAGGTTGATTAGGAATATGAAAGCTAACAACGCTTACGAAAACAATCGATTTTTGCATGATAAGTAGTTAACGATCGATCCCTAGAATCACGTCAAATGCAAGTATTTTTAATGAAATAAGATCGACGGGTAATGTGAGGTACCGATTTGAACCAAACAAGACTTATAAGCGAGTGGATGTAATGAAGGTTTCTCCCAGCGGAGTTTCCACGAGATAAGTCGAAAGTCTAATTTCTCGAGTCAAATTTAATCGATGGCGCAAGTAGGAGAAATAAAAGAATGGGTAGAAGCCCGGTATCAAATAAAGTATAGACTTCATTAGAGTTTATGATAAGCTTACCGTGATGACCTCATTCGGATTCCTTGCTCTTTGGGAGGTCATGACAAATGCTCTCCCTTGCACTTCTGGGTTTTGAATTTTTTACGGGATGGCCTTTGGTGCCTCCATCCCTATTTGAATTTGTCTTGATGGCGACAAAAATCGAGCTAAGTGACCTTCTCTTCCACAATTATAACATGCTTTTGAATGGCATGGCGCAGATTTGGGTGATGTGTCCTCTCCTCGCATTTGAAGCATATGATAGGTGGTCTTTCTCCTTCCTTAACAATGGGTCTTTGGTCTTGGCGTCTTTCCATCATTGTTGAATCTCCTTTTCTTGAAATGTCCATTCTTATTGTTTTGGTACGATTACCAAGAAGTGGTTACCATATCGGCTGTTGATTCCCTCCACGCTTGTTGTCACCGCTTCGATGACTATTACCATTTGGTATTATAATTTTTAAATTGCTCTCTCTTTTTAGTTCGTTGACTCGTTATCGCGCTCCACTAAGCGAGCCCTATTTACAACATCCGAATACAAACACAGTTTATGAGAAATAAGATGTTGGCGTATCTCGGTTTCAAACCTCTTAAAAACATTCGCGCCATTCTCTCTTCATTATCCACCAAGTGGGATATAAACGAAGTGATAACTCGCAAATTTTGCCTCGTATTGCGACACGGTCATATTGTTTTTGTTCGACTTGATAAACTCCACCTCCTTCGTGTGGCGAATACTTTCGGGAAAGTATTTGTCGTTGAACGACTCTGGAACTTCTCCCAAGATATCTTGATGCAATTTGGTTGAGTACGTTTCTGGAGATTCCACCGATGTCCGCCTCTCAGCGCAACATAAAAGCGTGAAAGGAACCTTTTGCTCCTCGGAGCATCCCAAGACATCAAATATCTTGGTAATCTGCTTTATCCATGCTTCCGCTTAGAAGTGGTTTTGGCTCTCCTTAAACTCTCCGGTGGTCCCGGCTCCTTAAATTGTTTAGCGGTGGTGGCCAGAGAGTTTTCCGTGTTTCCACCTACGTTTTGGGCGAGTCGCTCTGCTTCTTTGTTGCATAAATTACATAAAGCCTCTGAACATTTGATCATTCATCATTTGGTCGGTGTTGTTGTTTGCGTGAGGATTATCGCCTTCGATGCACATTATCTTGATTATTGATATGTGGTGAATCAGCGATCGCTGCGCTCCATTGCTTATTCTCAACATTCTCGGATGTCATTTTCGAGATCTTGCCACAAAACAAAAGGTTAATTGACATGTAACAAATTATCCTTATCTTACGACCAACCAATAAAATAGCACGTAAACTTAGGTAGGTCATACTAGCGAAGGTATTCCCGTCTCTCCCCTCTAGTACTATTCTCACATCTTAGCAGGATCATATCCTAAGCTACGATACCAATTGTGGCGCCCCCAAAATTAGGTATACATCACCCATCTTGAGTCGCCACTTACATCGTAGTGCGAATTTAAATGACTTATTAACATAAGCGCCGTGTGCAATCGACATAAAGCTGTGAGTTTAAATACAAATATCGTCTACTAGATATTATACAAACTCTCAAAAAAAGTCCTCATTACAATTATTATCACACTATTTTACGAGAATAGTGAGGACTACTAATCTTATCTTGAGGACCATCACTCGTTTCCCAGGCTCGTCCCGGCTATATTATCATTTCTGAAAGAAAACGGTGAAAGAAAGGGTGAGCTCAACTAGCCCGATAAGAAATATTATGACTAAGATAATGAGAATAAATTATCAATAGTCTTGATAATGTTAAGCGATAAAATACAATGAACAACCGGTTTAAGCTGCGGTGGAATATCTGATCCATTAAAAAATTGAGTAGAAAATAAAATCTACTATCTTTTAGGTTTTAAAGGTTTTCATCTTTATTATATTTGAGACTCGACTTTAATAAATATTCCACATCATCGAATCACCCCACTTTTACGGCGAGGATATTCTTTAGTATCACGACCACAATTATTCATGCACAGCTACGGGCGAGAATATTTGTGTATTCATTAATGGTCATGATCGTACCAACAAGCTGTCCATCAATGCACTCTGACCCGCGAGATTTTTTATCACATCATTTGTAACATTACGGTCATGATTACACCGAATAGTCTACGAGTCATAATCATACCAAGTCCATCTATGCATGCACTGAGCCACGAGATGACTTTCAAAAAAATATAAACATGAGGATGATGACAATGATATAAGAATTCAATAAAACAAGTTCAAGAATTATTTTATCCGGGGAATTATTAACGTCCAAATTATCGACATGATCTTTGTTTTGTAGAGTAAAATTCAAGAATGATCGGAAGAATATTTCCATGAAAAGATCTTTGGATGAAAGCTTGAATATCGAGGATATTCTACTAATTTCATGGAGTATAGAAGTCAAAGTTTTAACCATTTGGGTATAATAAAGAATGGAATAACAAAAGAAATCACCGTAAATGCGATGAAACCTTGCAGACGAGTTATTCAGCAGAATAATAAATAACGGAACCGGTCGGTGAAATTCACACCAAGCAGGATATTCCACGAGAATAATAAAGATGGAACCGGATCCGGTGTAAAACACACGAGATAGGATATTCAACGAGAATAATAAAAGCGGAACCGGTCGGTGTAAAACACACCTGAGCGGATGTTCCAGCAGAGAATAATAAAAAGCGGAACCGGTCAGGGTGTAAAACACATGAGCAGGATGTTCCATGAAGAATAATAAAAAGCGGAACCGGTCGGTGTAAAACACATGACAGGATGTTCCAGCAGAATAATAGAAGAATGTCACCAAGTATAGGGTAAACCACTTATCTGAGGTTATTCCAGCGAGAATAATAAGCGATGGAATAACAACGATTCTCTTCATGAATAAGAAAGAATAACACCCTTACATTTGGTAAGAGATTGAATCTTTGCGTGACGGTGTAGTAACAAAATACTCTTCTTCTTTCTCTCTTATTCTCTCTATACTTTCTCTCTCTATAAGCTTGAATGAATTAAGTGAAAAATAATGAAGCTACTAGGCCTCTATTTATAGAAGATTTCTAGCTTAGCACTTAGTGTGAAAAAGCAAGTGGGCTTTGATTTGGTTTGGCGCTTTTGTAATGTGAAGCAACAAAGTGGTTCGGCCTTTTGTAATGTGAAGCGACAAGTGGTTCGACGTCGGTAAAGGTAATTACTATTAGCGAAGGTAAATACTATTGGCGAATGTAAATACTATTCACAAGGGTAATTACTATTATTGAAGGTAAATACTATTCACTGAGGATAATTCTTATTGGTGAAGGTAAATACTATTCACAAGGGTAATTACTATTGGCGAAGGTAAATACTATTGATGAAGAGACTCTTAGATGATGACATATAGCCTCCCCATAAAATAATCAAACTTACCACAAATCATTTTTTTTCATAACACATATTTAATCTTTCAATAATTATTAATCATTTATAACTTGTCGTCTCAATTATTGATTTAATCTTATAACATATTATCTGAGATGATCTTTGTGACAATAATTGAATCGATAATATAAGAGATATGATCGTAATTATTGTAGTGATAATTGAGCATATTTGAGTGACTTCTCACGTAAGCATCGATAATCAATCTGGTGTCTTCTTATGCGACCACGCGTATTCTTGTACTTTTACTACTAGGGTAGTTCAGCGGTTTTAACGGTAACACCTCCGTAGTTATTTTTATAAAATATTTTTGTCGTTTTCTCAATCGACAATAATGTTGTGGGGTCCACCGATGATTGAGCCATTTATACGAATATTCCACTAACAAAAAGAATATTCCCAGGCAAACGAATATTTTATAACAACTTGCATACTTTGCAAAATTTATAAATATTACCCACAACTATAACATTATATCAAATTTATTCCATAATATTCAAAAATAATATTTATAGAAAAATTCATCTTTATTTATAAAAGTGAGGGTCTTACAAAAGATGAATGATTTCTAAAGAATATCTTTAGTAGTAGTGCAAAGATGAGCAGTGTTTAGATGAACATAATTAATTGATGAATATCTTTGGCACTGTAGTGCTAAAGATGAATATTTGATTCGAGATGTATATTGATTGATGTTCTGAGGGGATAAAAGATGAGCGATGAACTTTTAAATTCATATAGAAGATAGTAGTTTGCATTCTCTACTTAACTCTTCTTAATGAATTATTATTTCATTGCGAATATTGATTTAAAATTTGTTGTCTATTGTATTCTATTAGATTTTTTCCTGTTGAAGACTAACGATAAATTTGTTGTATATTATCTTAGTCATAATATTCTTTCTTGAGCTAGTTGAGCTCACCCTTTTCCTTTTGTTCCATTTTTTCTCGGGAGGCGAGAATATAGCGAGTACAGGGGTATGGAATGAAGGTTTTTAGAAAGAATTGTTTAGTAGTCCTCACCATTTTGTAAAATAATGTATCAATAAATGTGATGAGGATTTATTTGAGTATAGATATTATCAGAAGATAATATTTGTATTTAAACTCACAGATTTCTGGTTGTAATAATAAAGTTGTAGTTGTTTACATACCATGTATTGACAATTCGAGAATGGGTGATGTATACTATTTTGGGGCGTCACGGTTGGTATCAAAGCTTAGGGATATGATCTCTGGCGGAGATGGGGAATAGAACTAGGAGGGAGAGCAGGTAAATCCGCCATTAGTGTGTCCTACCAAAGCTTATTTTTTAGTTGGTCGATATATAAGGATATTATGTGATATATTGATTTCCTTAATTAACCCTTGTTTTATGGCGGTATTTGAGAATGTCATTGAGAATATTAACAATGGAAATGAGAGGCCAGTGGAGGCCTTTGTACTCACCAAGCGAGGAAGCGTGCTGCACAGTGGCAATGTTCCTCCTGTGAAACAACACCCATGGCGAGATGATGAGCGAGGGGATGTTTAGAAGTTTTTTGCGATTCGTGCAAAATCGAATGAGGAGACTTCGTGTTCAAAATCTGAGGAGAAATGATAGCAATTCACGGGTTATCCACCCAAGCGATTCGAAAGAGTTGGGACCACGAATTTAAGGAAAGCGGATCCGTCATGGCGGAAACATGGGTCAAACAAATTACAAGATATTCGATGTCTTGGGATGCACGCGGAGAACAGAAGGTTCCATTCGCCACCTTTATGTTACGTGGCGAGGCGGACTACTTGGTGAGTGCGTGAAGCGTACCCATCGGTACCTTTTCGGCGATATCTTGGGAAGCGTTTGAAACTATTTAATGACAAATACTTTCACGAAAGTGTTCGTCGTATGAAGGAAGTGGAGTTCATCAGATTAGAGCAAAACAACATGGCGGTGTCTTAGATGCGAGGCAAAGTTTGCGAGTTATCGGTTTGCACCTCATTTGGTGGAGAATGAGGAGCGTATGGCGGATGTTTCTTAGAGGTTTGAAACCCGGCATCGTCATTATCTCATTTCTCATAAACTTTCTCTCTATTCGAGATGTTGTAAGCAGGGCTCAATTATTGGAGGCGAGATAACGAGTCACGGTCGGTTGAGGACCCTGACCGAGGATCGTACGGAGATAGCGATCAAGCGGAGAATAATGATAACCAAATGGAGAAAAGCAGAGACGGACAAAATGGTAACCACTACGGTGGTAATCATAGCCGTGAAAATAGAAGAAAGAAGTCGGGAGGAGATTTTAAAAGGAGATTTAACAATGACCATGTGAAGGCAGCGGTCTTGGTGACAAGCTGGTTCTAAGGGAGGAGAAACGACCCACCGGTCATATCTTTACAAATCACGGAAAAGAGGACATATCGGTCCAAGCGCCCTACAACAGATTCGAAGGTATGCTATAATTGTGGAAAGGAAGGACATATCGCTCGAGATTATCGATAGCGAAACCTAGTTTAGCGAGGGACGGTGACTCAAAAAGAAAGGCATCCGAGAAAAGTCAAAGTCAGCGATTAGGGAAGAAGCGTTTGTTGTGATTGGTCATAATGCGAGAAACAAACGAGGTGATCACGGGTAAGCTATTTATAAATTCTTACGAAGTTTATACCTTACTTGATCTGGGGTGCTACCCATTCATTTATCTCTCTGCGTATGCTCAAGCGTTTAAACTTGACTCAGGAGAAATTAGACTTTGACCTATTTGTGGAAACTCAGTTAGGAGAAACTTTCATCACATCCACTTGTTTATAAATCTTGTTTGATTCGAGTTGGCACCATCACCTTACTGTTGACCTTATCTCTTTAAAGATACTTGCTTTTGATGTGATTTTTAGGGATTGATTGGTTAACTACTCATCATTGCCAAAATTGATTGTTTTCGTAAGGTTGTTAGTTTTCATATTCTAACTTGACTGTTATGCAATTCAAGCAACTAAACCATTAAAATCAATCTTTGTCATATCTAATCATAAAGTTATTCGTTTATTGAAAAAGCGGATGTCAAGCTTTATTAGCCCATGTTATGGATTTGAATAAAGACACGTCAAATATGAATAATATTCTGTTGTTATTGACTTTCTGGCGTATTTCCGAATAACTTCCGATTACACCCCGAGCGTGAAGTTGAATTCTTTATTGATCTTGAACTTTGGTACAAAGCCCATTTCTAAAACCCCATATCGAATGGCTCTATTGAACTTGAGGAGTTAAAGGTCAACTACTGAGAATTATTGGACATCGGTTTCATTCTTCTAGTACATCTCCTTTGGGGTGCTCTGTTTTATTAAGTAAAGAAGAAAGGCGGGAGTATCGACTTTGTATTGATTATCGGGGAATTGAACCATGTCACCATCAAGAATAGGTATCCTCTACCTCGTATTGATGACTTGTTTGACCGATTCTGAGGGCACAATTTTTTTCAAAGATAGATCTTAGATTACGGATATCAAATTTGAAGATTAGGCGAGGATATTCAAAATCGCCTTTAGAACTCGATGCGGGCATTATGAATTCTTAGTCATGTCTTTCGGATTGACTAATGCTCTATGACTTTCATGGATATGATGAATCGAGTATTCAAGGAATATTTGGATCGATTCGTTGTTGTCTTTATTGATGACATCCTCATATATTCCAAAAGTCGTGAAGATCATGAGCACCATTTGAAATTTGGTACTCGAAGGCCCGTGAAAACAAGCTTTATGCCAAGTTAAAGAAATCACGAGTTACGGCTTGAGGAAGTAGCATTCCTTGGGCGCGTGGTGTCGAAACATGGAGTATCTGTTGATCCGTGAAGATTGAAGCAATCTACAAAGTTGGGAGCACCTAGAAAGTCGGTGGTTGAAGTCGTAGTTTTTGGGCTTAATTTGGTTATTATCGGAGATTCGTGGAAGGTTTTCTCAAATCGCTTACTCCATTAACCCAGCTAACTCGGAAGGATACAAAATTCGTTTGGAAGCGAAGAATGCGAGAAGAGTTTCAAGAGCTTAGAGGAGACTTATTTACACTGTTCTAACAATACCATCTGGTTCGGATGGATTTGTTATCTCTGACGATGCTTGGGCAAAGGGTTTAGGATGTGTTCTCATGCAGCGTGGGAAAGTCATAGCCTTTATGCCTCGCGACAACTTAAAGAGTATGAGAGGAATTATCCTACTTATGATCTAGAGTTAGCGGCCGATCGTTTTCTGCTAAAGATCTGGAGGCCTTATCTATATATGGGAGAAAGTGGAGATATATTAGGACCATAAAAGCCTCAAATATTTTTTCACAAAAAAGAACTCAACGTGCGGCAATGACGTTGGCTCGATTTATTGAAGACTACGACCACACTATTGATACCATCACGAAAAGCGAGCGTGGTAGGCGACGCGTTGAGTAGAAGATCATATCTTGGAGGCGAGTGCGATGATGTCGAGTATCTGCGATAGAGCCGACTTTAATAGAAAAGTTAAGGTTGCTTTCGAGCCAGGCAGGAGGCGATCGTGTAATGAAGAAAGTACAAGAAGGAGCTATTAAAAGCGAGAATTGATGAAGAAGGAATACTTGAGTCCACTCTAGACTTTGTGTTCTAACGACTACGATTTGAAATACAAGATTATGATGGAGGCACACAATACACCATTTTAATCCATCCTGGAAGTCTACTAAAATGTATCGTGATCTTGACATACATTTTGGTGGAACAAATATGAAGAGAGAGATTGCAAAGTTTATCTCGATGTGTTTAATTTGTCGGCGTGTAAAGCGGAGCATCTAGTACTAAGGGTCCGTTGCAACCACTTGAGATTCGAAATGGAAGTGGGAACACCTTACCATGGATTTAGATTTACGGGTCTTCCTACGGTTTCTCGAGGCATCAATGCTATTTGGGTTATTGTTGATAGATTAACCAAGTCTGCTCATTTTCTTGCCGAAATCACGGAGACTTATTCCTTGAGCGTCTTGCTAGTATGTACGTGAATGAGATTGTGAGGTTGCATGGCATGCTGTATCCATAGTTTGGATCGTGACCCAAGATTCACTTCAAGATTTTGGGTTAGCTTGCAAAAAGCTATGGGCGCAGATTTGCGATTTGATTTGGCATACCATCCCCAAGCGGACGAGACGATCGAGAGGACTATTCAAACTCTTGAAGATTTATTAAGACTACTGTGTCCTAGAACTTCAAAGGCGGTTAGGATAAGTATTTACCATTGGTGGAATTCTCTACTGACAAGCGAGTTATCGAGCAAGTATAGGTGTAGCTCCATTTGAAGCATTATATGGGCCGAAAGTGTCGCTCTCGGTATGTTGGGACGAGGTGGGTGAAGGAACATTGTTGGGACGAGAGTTGATGCGTATGACTACGAAAAAGATCCAAATGATTGACAAGCGTATACAAGCGGCACAAGATCGACAAAAGAGTTATGCGGATCTTCATCGAAAGGGCGTGGAATTTAGTGTGGGGATCATGTATTATTGCGAGTTGCTCCGTGGAAGGGAGTTACAAGATTTGGGAAGAGAGGAAAGCTCGATCCACGATTTATTGGTCCATTTCAAATTCTTAACCGAGTAAGAAATGTAGCCTATAGACTCGCGTTACCTCAAGTATGTCTCGTGTTCATAATGTGTTTCACATATCGTACTTAAGTAAATATATGAAAGACCGAACCACGTTATAGAATTAGAAACCAGGACGAGATAATAGAAGACTTAGCGTATGAGGAGGTACTGTCAAGTTCTTGGATAGGAAGGAGCATGTCCTACGCTATGAAGGTCATACCACAAGTTAAAGTTTTGTGGAGGAATCATCTTTATAGAGAAATGACACAGGAATTGGAAGCGGAAATGAAAGCGAGGTATCCTCACCTTTGAAAAACACACACACGTCACGTCGATTTCGAGGGCGAAATTTCATAAGGAGGGAGGTTGTAAGACCCCAACTTATTATTAATGAAATTTAATTTTCTCTATTTATTATTTTGAAATAGTAAGGGTTGATTTGATTAATGTGGATAGTTATGGGTAAAATCATAAATATTTCAAAATAAGCAGTGGTTATAAAATATTCATTGTTGTCGGGGAATATTCGTTTGGTGGTGGAATATTAAATGCTTTGTCGGGAATATTAAATGCAATGACAGTGACCATGTGTGGGCCCCATGTGAAGCGATTGGATGAAGAAAGCGATAAATATAAGTGGTTTAAAAATAGCGGCGTAGTTATTACAGATTATCTTGTTAAAATACACGGTGGTTAAAACACGGTAGCTTTGCGGTATTGCACCAATTATTGATTCTTACGTGAAGGCCTTTACTCGATAATGGTTACGATAATTCTTTATTCGATATTTTATTGAGTTAATAATTCTTTGCGTTGATATTTTATATTCTTTGTTGTTTGATAATTGTCATTTACGGTATTTTTCATTATCGAAGCAATAATTCATATTATCCGAATAATATTATTAGATAACATTATTGGCAATGTCTAGAAAGTTACATCTAAGGAGAGGTTTGGTCACCTAATTGCGGCGATGATGAAGAAATTCTTATTGGAAAGCCCCTCTTTCACAAGGCGCACTGGTTGTCGATATTGTGATTACGTAATATTATTTATGAATAATTAATTATTGATTCATATGATGAGGAAAATATTGATTTTATGTGGATATAGATGGAGAAAAATTTTAATGTGACAATTGTTGAAAATTGAAATTTTATTTTTTACGATAAAATAATTCATTTAAATATATTATTATATTTTAATAATATAATAATGGTGATATTTTTACAACGAATGTGGGATATATGAGTATCTGAGGAGGAAGAGTATTTTTGTTGCAATAAATGTTTAAAACATGTTAAACATATGTCGGTGGACCCCATTTATTGGTGAAATTTGATTATAGCTTTGTAAAATCTCCGTTTGTGGATTTCGGTCAATTTACATTTGGAATTTGGAAAAACTTTCTTACGCAAAGTTGTAGAGAATTGAATTTTCTATAAAAACACGCGAGATTTGAATTTTTCTGATTGAAGGGCTATTTATTATGAATTATTGAAGTTCAAAGCTCAAAAATAATTGATTTTTGGAAGTTTAAAATATTTTAAATAATAAAAACGTTTTTGTTTGTTTTGTGGGCTACAACATGTGCATAATGAGCTGAGATCAGATCTAGGAAGGTGGGCCTAGAAATCTTAATATATATATTAATATTATATTAAATTTTAACTTTGGTGTTCTAGCATTTTCTATAAATAGGGTCTTGGGTTAGAATTGAAAATCACACCGAAGCTGAAGTTTTCTCTCTCTATATTATCGAGCGTATTCTTGTGAGTATTTTGAGTATACTTTTGAGTATTGTTAGGCGGTGCAAGTTCCTTGACCTTATACGGTATTATTCAATTTAAATCTTAATCTTTCGAGGTAAGGGATGTTATTTTCTTCTCGAATGATATTATTTCTTGATATCATTATCTTTGAAATATTAGTTTGGAACTTTTTATCAAATTTGGAAATATCGGGGTTCTTATTCATGAGTTCTTATTCACGAGTTCTTATTCACGAGTCTTATTAGTAAGCGTGAAGATATTTTTTGTGGAATTTCTATCTTTTGGTGTCGGAGTTACTATTCACGTATCTGACCTTTATTCACGTATACAACACTATTCACGCATTATCTGACACTTATTCATAGAAAAATAAATTTTTTCTTTTTAGTCAAAATATCTAATACGGATGTTAGCTTTGATTGTATCCATGTTTTGATCATTCTTGAATTTTACACCATTATGATTATTTTTGAGGTATTTTTGAACATGGATAAAACAAAGTACGAATCCTTAATCCTTAATCCTTGTCATTTTTTTTTTCTTTGGATTCGTTTCTTTAAAAATATTTTCATCATCCTCGGTCTTAAATGATGATATTATTGAATATCTTTGGCTTTTGTAGTGCAAAGATGAATGATTTCTGAAGAATATCTTTGGTAGTAGTGCAAAGATGAGCAGTGTTTAGATGAACATGACCGGTGATGAATATCTTTGGCTGTAGTGCAAAGATGAATATTTGATTCGGATGTATATTGATTGATGTTACGAGGATAAAAGATGAGCGATGAACTTTTAAATTCATACATAGAAGATAGTAGTTTGCATTCTCTACTTAACTCTTCTAATGAATTATTATTTCCACTGCGAATATTGATTTAAAATTTGTTGTCTATTGTATTACATTAGATTTTTCCCTGTTGAAGACTAACGATAAATTTGTTGTATATTATCTTAGTCGTAATATTTTTTCTTTGGGCTAGTTGAGCTCACCCTTTTCCTTTTGTTCCATTTTCTTCTCGGGAGGCGAGAATATAGCGAGTACGAGTCGGGGTATGGAATGAAGGTTTTAGAAAGAATTGTTTAGTAGTCCTCACCATTTTTGTAAAATAATGTATCAATAAATGTGATGAGGATTTATTTGAGTATAGATATTGTCTAGAAGATAATATTTGTATTTAAACTCACAGTTTTACGGTTGTAATAATAAAGTTGTAGTTGTTTCTGTACCATGTATTGACAACTCAGAATGGGTGATGTATACCTATTTTGGGGGCGTCACAATATTAATGATGAATAAGTTCGTATTGATTAAAGATGAATTTGATAGTTCTACTAATTCACATGCTTATATAACTATTTGTTCACATGTGTGTACTATTGAGTCACATTCACTTACTATTAGGGGAGTTGGTGCAAGATTGATAATACTTGCATGACTAAGTTAAAAAGGAGGTATAGATGGAGAGTCTTATCGTATTTCGTATTTTCACATGATTATAACTATTGATTCACATGATTGAACTATTGATTCACATTATTTACAATTAGGGGAGTTGGTGCAAGATTGATAATACTTGCATGATTAAGTTAAAAAGGGAGGTATAGATGGAGGTACTATACTATATTTCGTATTTTCACATGATTATAACTATTGATTCACATGATTGAACTATTGATTCACATTATTTACTATTAGGGTAGTTGGTGCAAGATTGATAATACTTGCATGACTAAGTTAAAAAGGGAGGTATAGATGGAGGTACTATACTGTATTTCGTATTTTCACATGATTATAACTATTGATTCACATGATTGAACTATTGATTCACATTATTTACTATTAGTGGAGTTGGTGCAAGATTGATAATACTTGCATGATTAAGTTAAAGGGAGGTATAGATGGAGGTACTTATCTTTGTATTTAAGTATTTTCACATGATTATAACTATTGATTCACATGATTGAACTATTGATTCACATTATTTACTATTAGGGTAGTTGGTGCAAGATTGATAATACTTGCGTGACTAAGTTAAAAAGGAGGTATAGATGGAGAGTCTTATCTTTTGTATTTAGTATTTTTACATGATTATAACTATTGATTCACATGATTGAACTATTGATTCACATTATGTACTATTAGGGGGAGGTGAGTGCAAGTTTGATAATACTTGCAGGGACTAAATTAAAATGAAAGAAAAGTTTGAGATATTGTATTGTAATTTTTTGAGCCCCAAAAGCGTGCAATTATCAAAAAATATATTTTTTATAAATAGAAGCTCATTCTTCCTTCATTTCTCACCAATTAACTAAAGCTTTAGAGCCGTTATTATAGAGAGAAATTATAGAGAGAAAGAAGAAGAGAAGTCGCTACCTCACTTTATTTGATATTAGGTCTTCTTTTGAAGTAAGGGATATTATTTGTTGTACTTTCGTAAAATTATTATTTCTTCGTATTCATGAAGAAGAACTTACGTAATTCTATTTTTTCATTATTACATTTGGAATAACTTTTGTATCGTGGTCTACCTATACTTGGTGAAATTCTTACATTATTCCATTCTTTATTATTACATTGGAATATCACATGCATGCGTTTCTTTAGAACACAGTTAAAATCTTTATTATTACATGCGAATATCACATACATTCGTTTTCATGGGACTGGTTACATCTTTATTATTACATTTGGAATATCACAGCATGTATGCGTTTTACGCGGACACAGATTAGATTATTCATTATTACATTGGAATAATCATATACATCACAATACTGCGCATGTATGGTGATTTACATTGTTATTCCATGCTTTATTATTTTGTTGTAATATCACAGCCGATTGCGTATTATTAAACACGGTTCAGATTATTTATTATTACATTAGAATAACACATACATCAAAATACCGCATCCATGGTGATTTACATTGTTATTCCATTCTTTATTATTTTGTTGGAATATCACTGCCGGTGCGTATTACACGACACAGTTAGTTATTTATTATTTTGTTGGAATAACACATACATGCAAAGTACCACATGCGTGGTGATTTCTTTTGTTATTCCATTCTTTATTATACTTAGTTGGTTAAAGTTTTGACTTTATACTCCATTAAATTAGTGGAATATCCTTGATATTTGCGCTTTCATCCGATATCTTTTCATGAAAATATTCTTACGAGCATTCTTGAATTTTACTCTACAAAGA
This sequence comes from Panax quinquefolius, assembly GCA_020205615.1. Taxonomy (NCBI): domain Eukaryota; kingdom Viridiplantae; phylum Streptophyta; class Magnoliopsida; order Apiales; family Araliaceae; genus Panax; species Panax quinquefolius. The sequence goes on from CM035173.1 coordinate 31,169,036, forward strand.
AGTATCGTGTTGACAATTTGGACGTTATTAGTTCTGAATAAATTAATTCTTGAACCTGGTTTTATTGAATTCTTATATCATTGTCATCATCCTCATATTTTATATTTTTTTTTGAAAGTCATTTGTGACTTTGTAGTGCATAGATGGACTTGGTATAATTATGACCAGGAATTATTGGTGTAATCATCGTAGTAATGTTACAAATGATGTGATAAAAAGTCCTCGTTGGCTGTAGTGCATTGATGGATGAGTTGTTGGCATGATCATTGGTGAATACGAATATCCTTGGTAGTAGTGCATGGATAATTTGTGGTTGTGATTCTAATGAATATCCTTGGTGCATAGTGTATGGATGATGTGGATTATTTATTAAAATTTGAGTCCAGTGATAAAAGTGATGAAAAACCTTTTTAAATCATAAAAGATAGTAGATTTTATTCTCTCTTGACTCTTTTAATGGATTGTTTATTAAATTGATTAAACTTGATGTCTATTGTATTTTATCGGTTTAACATTGTTGAAGACTAATGATAATTTATTCTGCATTATCTTAGTCATAATATTTCTTTCTGGGCTAGTTGAGCTCACCCTTTTACTTTCATTGTTCTCTTGGGAAATGAGAGCGTGGCGAGGACTAGTCGGGGAGCGGGTGGCGGTCGAATAATAGCATTAGTAGTCCTCCTTTATTACATTAAATAGTGTGATAATAAATGTAATGAGGACTCGATTGAGTGTGGATATTTTCTAGATGACAATTTTGTATTAAAACTCACAACATATATATTGTAGTATATTACACGACGGTTGTATAATTAAGTTTGTATTTGTATTCTGTACCATGTATTTGGCGACTCAGAATAGGTGATGTATACCTATTTTGGGGGCGTCACAATTGATTTAAAATCCAAATGATTGATAATCTAAAGAAACCTTCAGGAAAAGGTAGATCCTTCGATAAAGATATGAGATGAGAATGGAGAAAGAGATGATAATGAAAGTAAAGAAGAATAAGAAAAAGAAAAAAAATATGACATTGATTGTTGAGAAGAAAGGGATTAGATGAGAGTAGATGTGGCGCCCCAAAATAGATATACATCACTATTACGAGTTGTCAATCGTGATGCGAAGCATTCTACAACTTTATTATTACAACGATAAAACTATGAGTTTAAATACAAATATTATCTTACAGACAATATCTATACTCAAATAAATCCTCATCACATTTATTGATACATTATTTTACAAAATGGTGAGGACTACTAAACAATCCTTTCTAAAACCTTCATTCCATACCCCAGGCTACGTACTCTTATATTCTCGCCTCACGAGAAGAAAATGGAACAACAAGGAAAGGGTGAGCTCAATTGGCCGGTAAAGAATATTATGACTAAGATAATATCTGACAAATTACCGTTAGTCTTCAGCGAGGAAAAAATCTAATAGAATCTGATAGACAACAAATTTTAAATCAATATTACATGCAATGAAATAATAATTCATTAGAAGAGTTAAGTAGAGAATGCAAACTATTAT